>JAGXJF010002943.1:0-312484 GCA_019208055.1 Stipa capillata | reverse complement strand
CGATACCGTCTGTACTAATTCCACAGACGGTCCCAGTTGGGAGCCGTCTGCACTAACGCATACAGTACAGACGGTCCCAGTTGGGAGCCGTCTGCGTTATTTGTGCAGACGGTTCCTTACTTGGAGTCGTCTGCACTAAAGCTCACTCCCTCACTCCCACTCCCAGCCGAGCTTCGTGTCCTCCGGAACCTCGAGCCGCCCGTAAGCGCCGCCGCCGACCGGAGCTCGTACCGCCCGCCGCCGACCTCCCCAAGCCGCCGCCGCCACCCGCCGACGCTCTCCCGCCGCTGCCGCCGCCGCCAGGCCAGCCCCCGAAGCTTCCCCGCCTCGCCGCCGCCTCCCTCGCCGCGCCGCCTCCCGGTAAGCCGCCGCGCTCCGTCCTCCCTCCTCCGTCCGCCGCCGCTTCCCGCGCCACCGCCGCTTGCCGTCGCGGTCGATCGAGCTCGGCCGGCGTCCCGGCCGATCGACCGCCGGCCCTCAGGAAAAAAAATAAAAATAAAAATATGACCAGTGGGACCCACCTATCAGGGCCTACTATTTTTGAATTTAGTTATTTATTATTTTTACTGAGGAAAAGATCAAAAAGAGTATTTAAATATTTAAATCTTATAAAAATCATAGAAAATTCATTATTAGTCAGAAAAATGCAAATAATATATCAAAATGTTCAGAAAAATAAGATCTATGCAATTATGTTATTTTCATTCGTGTTTGCATTGTAGAAAAAATAAAATTGACTAAAAACTCAAATTATGGTTTCCGGAACCGCCGGAGAAATTCGGATCACGATATTTTCAGCGTCCGGACTCTGATTAAATTGATTACATTTGCATTAGTCTTTATTTTATGTCCTCTATTCCATGACATGCATTTCATCTCATGCCGATGTTCCGCATTTTGATATTTACGTTTATACCCTTAAACCCTTAAATTGCAGTATGATTTCTACATAAGCTCCTTTTTTTCGATGAGAAGCTAGGTGGCTTTCTTTTATTAGGTCAATTTAACACTAATTTCCTTATTGTGCAGCACGTGTAGCCAGATGGATCGGGTGTGGATGTACGGTTCTCGTACGAACCAAGCGTACCTTGATGGTGTGACGAATTTTCTTAGAGTCGCCGAGGAGGATAGGTTGAAGAAGGGTGTTCAATTTACATATTGTCCTTGTTGCGATTGTAGAAATGAGAGATCATTTCTCGGACACAACTCAGCCCTACAGATCCAAGCGCACTTGATTATTAGGGGCTTCAAACCGGACTACACGTGTTGGACCAAACATGGTGAAGAGCAGAACATGTTACACGAAGACGTTAGCACCGTCCAAGAACCCGAAGTCAACGAAAGGAGAGAAGATGACGACGAAGTAGGTGCAGACGATGATTGTGGCCGCCATGAGGAAGTACGTGCAGACGATGATTGTGGTGGCGCAGAGGACGATGATAGGTTGGATCAGATGCTGCGCGATGCTGACGTGAACTTTAATACCGAGAGAGACCTAAACAAGTTCATGTACTTGATTGAGGACTCAGAAAAACCTTTGTTTCCGGATTGCAAGCCAAATACACAAAGCTGTCGTCCGTGCTCGAGCTGCTTAATTGAAAGCAAGCTATGGGTGGTCAGACAAGAGTTTCACGACGCTCCTAGGTCTCCTCTCGGAGATGCTTCCGGATGGTAACGAGCTGCCCAAAAACACATACCGAGCAAAGCAGGTGGTTTGTCCACTGGGGATGGAGGTAGAAAGGATACATGTATGTCCGAACGACTGTATCTTGTACCGGAATGAATTATCGAACTCGCGTTCATGTCCAGTGTGCAAAGCATCTCGCTACAAGCGTAAGAGCCAACCAGACGACGGCGATTCTTTTATCGAGCCGAAGAAAGGAGTTCCCGCTAAGGTGGTGTGGTATCTGCCCGTAATTCCGCGTCTGAAGCGTCTGTTCGCGAACCCAAAAGAGGCTAAATTGTTGTGCTGGCACTCGGAGGACCGTAAGAAAGATGGAAAGCTAAGACACCCTGCCGATTCCGCGCAGTGGAGAAACATCGACATGATCTTCGAACACTTCGGTGCGGAGCCGAGGAATATAAGGTTCGCGTTAAGCACGGACGGAATGAATCCTTTCGGCAACATGAGCAGCCGGCACAGCACTTGGCCAGTTGCTCTTAGTATGTACAACCTACCACCTTGGCTGTGTATGAAGCGGAAGTACATCATGATGTCACTGCTTATCCAAGGGCCGAAGCAACCCGAGAATGATATTGACGTCTACCTAAGACCTTTGGTGGAAGATCTAAAAATACTGTGGAATGAAGGGGTACAGGTATGGGATGCGTACAAACAAGAGAACTTCACCCTACACGCCATGTTTTTCTACACGGTCAATGATTTGCCTGCCCTACGTAACCTTTCGGGCCAGAGTAAAGAACCAGACAAGGCTTGCCCTCAGTGCTTGGATGGTACCGCGAGTAGGTGGCTGGCCCACTCCCGTAAGACGGTGTTCATGCACCACCGTAGGTTCCTTAAGAGGAATCACCCGTACCGCAATATGAAGGAACAATTTGACGGAACGAGGGAGAGAGCTTTATGTCCAAGGCATTACAGCGGGCAAGAGGTGTACAATATGGTTAAGGATATCAATGTTGTCCTTGAAAAGAGTGGTAAAAAAGTGAAGGCCAGCGGCATGTGGAAGAAGAAATCAATATTTTGGGAGTTATCCTACTGGCGGCACCTTGAAGTTCGGCACTGCATCGACGTTATGCACGTAGAGAAGAACGTGTGTGACAGCCTGATTGGTCTCTTACTTAATATTTCAGGGAAGACGAAGGACGGCCTCAACGCACGTCTCGACTTAGTAGACATGAAGATCAGGCCCGAGCTGGCACCTGAGCCCTCCCAACAAGGCAGAACAAGGCTTCCTCCGGCCTGCTATAACCTGAAAAAGGCCAAGAGGACCGAACTATGCCGGTGCTTGCAAGGTGTGAAAGTTCTGTCCGGTTACTCCGCCAACATCTCGAAACTTGTTTCGATGGAAGATCTAAAATTAGTTGGTATGAAGTCCCATGATTGCCATGTGTTGATGACACAGATGCTTCCTGTTGTAATCCGAAATATCCAGCCGACCTATCTCCGAGACACAATAATTAGGCTGTGTTACTTCTTCAACACAATCTCTTAGAAGGTCATCGATCCCGAAGCACTAGATGTGTTGCAGGCCGATGTGGTGAAGACATTATGTCATCTTGAGATGTACTTACCTCCGTCGTTTTTTGATATCATGGTCCACGTTACCGTTCACCTCGTGAGAGAGATAAAGATCTGTGGACCGGTATTTCTACGTCAGATGTACCCGTTTGAGCGGTACATGGGAATTCTCAAGCAGTACGTACGAAATAGATCTCGTCCAGAGGGCAGCATCGTCGAAGGTTACACAACCGAAGAGGTGATCGAGTTCTGTATCGATTATATGGAACAGCTCAAACCAATAGGTGTGCCTACGTCTCGCCACGAGGGCAGACTGGACGGCAAAGGGACCATAGGAAGGAAAACACTCATTCCTGACTACTCGTCGTTATCTCAAGCCCATTTCGCAGTCTTGCAACACATGACTGAAGTAGCCCCGTATATCAACATGCATAAGGACGAGCTACGCAGAGAGAATCCAGGCCGTACGGAGGCTTGGCTTACCAGACAGCACAACTGAAGCTTCAACAACTGGTTGCAGGTTCGAAGTGCTAGTAGTATAACAGAGGAGAATATTGGCTGGTTGGCTAGATGGCCAAGTCACACAATCCTGAAATTTGAAGCATACGACATAAATGGGTACACCTTTTATACCAGAGCACAGGATACGAAGAGCACGGTACAAAACAGCGGTGTCCGCATAGATGCCTTCCAGGACAAACGTGGGGTGTGTGCGTACTACGGGTACATTGAGGAGATCTAGGAACTCGACTATGTACGTTTCAAGATCCCCCTCTTCCGGTGCCGTTGGATCGCACTCTCAAGTGTTAAGGTCGACAAGTACGGCATGACTACAGTAGATCTCGAACGTGCCGCATACAAAGATGAACCATTTGTACTCGCTAAGCAAGCTGTTCAGGTCTTTTATGTCCAAGACCCGGCAAATCAGAAACTTCACGTAGTCCTTCAGGGGAAAAGAAGGATTGTCGGAGTTGAGAATGTCGTGGACGAAGAAGAGTACAATCAATTTGATGAGTTCCCTCTGGGAGACGGCACCCGCGCTCAACGAAGAACAACTACCGATCGGGGCCACCTGCTATCTGCGCGTCGATCATCAAGAAGGGCTGGTTGTTAAAGGAGATTAGGTTATTTTCTATGATGTAACCCGATTGTTATGTATCGCCACCAGGGTTTTCTGTATGAACTATTAATGCAATAATAGGTTTGCAGGTTTTGAGTTACAGTAATATGAATGAGACCTACACCATGTGATAGTACGTACAAAAATCTATTCATGTGGAGTTTGTTTGCATTACTTACGAATTTTACAAGTTTCTGGGTTTAAGGGCATTTTCAAACTTTTCCGTAATAGTAACATGAATAACAGTTATACCATCAAATTGTCCAGATTAAATATGAATCTACAAAAAAAGTTCAACTCAATTGGAATTCATATGAATTTTTTATGATTTTCAGAAGTTTAGGTCATTTCTAGTAATAAATCAATAACATGAAAATCATGACAAGTGGGAGGTCAACTCGGGCAAAATATTAGTACAGACGGCTCCACGTTGAGAGCCGTCTGGACTAATACTACAGCGTCCCACCTGCAGGATTAGTACAGACGCACTTTCTATTACGAGCCGTCTGTACTATTAATCTAGATGGCTCCGTATTGAGAGCCGTCTGTACTATTAACAGTACAGACGTTCTTTATTACGAGCCGTCTGGATTAATATAGCAGGCGTCCCACCTGCAGTATTAGTCCAGACGGCTCCGCGTTGAGAACCGTCTGCACTATTAATAGTACAGATGTTCTTTATTACGAGCCGTCTGGATTAATATTGCAGGCGTCCCACCAGTAGTATTAGGACAGACGGCTCCACGTTGAGAACCGTCTGGACTAATGGTAATCCAGATGGCTCCGTATTGAGAACCGTATGGACTATTAATCCAGACGGCTCTACGTTCCGAACCATCTGGATTAACCTTTTCGATAAGTACCCATCTTCGTGGGTTGTGTCTTTCCAAAACCCGCGCCGCGCCCTCATCTCCCGCCCTAGGTTTTCAGCCGCTGCCGCCGCCCCCAAGCAGTCCCGCTCCTCCCCACCGCCGCCGCCCCGAAGCCGGCCCCCGAGGAGCTCCGCCGCCCGGCCCCAAGCCGTTCCCGCCCCCGAGCTCCCCGCCGCCCCCGATCTCCGCCGCCCCCGAGGAGCCCTCGCCGGAGCTTCCCCTGCCTTGGAGCTCCGCCACCCACGACGCCGTGCCACCCCCTGGGTTCCTCCGCGACAAATCGGCCTCGAGCTCAACCCCTCTAGATCTTCCGACGAAGCAAACCACCGCAGTTAAGCATCGTGACCAGTACATGTAATGAACTTGTTGAGTGATCATGCTTGAGGATGGATTCTTCCAGTGGATTGTCCCATACTTTGATTAAAATCGAGTCTGGACAGCATGTCCTTTTTTTGTTGTGTAAATCTGCAACTGACAATCGTTAAAGAATTACATGTTTTTAAACAATATTTGTAAGGCAGGTTCGTCACTAGACTATGGTTACTAGGAACAATTACCACCATATATAGTACTGCTGCTGTTATTAGGTTGTTTAGTGAACTTCAACCAATAACGTTGTCACACTTGTTTCATTAGAGCTTCTAATTAGAGTACTCTAGAATTTTTTTCATTAAGCAATGATCTCAACTCTTAATAGATCAAATCTTAATATATTTTGTTAAATAAGTTAATACAAATTATCAAATAACCAGTGGTGTATGTACAAGATTACTTTTAAAATGACAACTTGCCATTTTTATATGTATGGAGATAACTCTATGACGTAAGAAGTTAACCGTGAAAAATGAAGATGGTAATGTATAGTATTGTTGAGTGGTAATTTATTAAAAATGTAGATAGTAACTAGACCTTAATGCCTTTGGTTAGCTTGGTTAGTTGAATCATGAAAGAAGTTAAAAAATTCGATAACAGCATGAAAGGAGTACTTGGGTTATAACTCATGAACGGCTTATGCTCAACGAACAAACGATCGAGAGAATGGAGAAGATATGGAGGGAAGATGCAAAGCGCCAGACTATGGCAGATATAGTAAATAGTTCGTCGTGGCTCCGTCGTAAGCATCAGTCTAAGTCATCGGAGAGTGAAGCAAAGCCGGAGGCAAAGACATCTTGCCACCGTCATATATAACTCATGTGGCCCTCATGTATAACTGACTATGGCAGATATCGTTAATCCGAGGATTTAGGGTTTGATCTTCGAATGGCCTCTTTAACATATTTTGGTAAATATGATTTCAAAATTTTTGGGAATTGTATAAAAGAGTTCAGGAAGATATTTATGATGAGATTACAAACATTACCACTATTTACGAAGTTGTTGCACTTTCGACAAGGGTTATATATTTGCACATTCGGAAAGGTAAACCTCCGATGAGGGGTGTTAGGGGACTCATACGTGTGTGTGCATACAAAAAACTTTCTAAGTCTAGCTAGACTTTATGTGTCTTTATATGAAAATGTTTTGAATCTTGTCGTGTACTGCATGTCTGAATTTTTCGTCTTTTGAAGATGGCGTCCGGAGGAGATGAACATGAACTGCCGGTGGCCTCTTCTCCTCGACAAGATGAGCCGCACTTGTCTCCTCAACCGGCTCAACCTTTGCCCTCCCAACATGCAGAAGTCTCGTCTCATGAGCAAACCGAAGAATCGGGTGGGCAGAAGCGAAAGCGAGATGGCCGAGGCAAAAATAAAATGCCCACGGGTCACTACACGATAACTCATGTCAGCGATGAGGGTGTGCCCCTATTGCCTCAGCAGGCTCAGGCGGCATTCCGTAGTGCGTGTGCCTCACTGGCGAGGATGAAGGTCCGGATAACGTACGCCAGCTGGCCGTCAGTGCCGGATAACGACAAGGAGTTCCTGTGGAGCACAATCAAAGCACAGTTTGACTTCCCCGAAGGTACCGAGCAGGCCGTGGAAAGACAGGCAAAAGCCAAGATGGGCAAGGCGTGGAAGACCTTCAAGAGCGAGCTCTACAACACGTTCATGAAGAATGATCTTATGCCCTACATGCAGGACCCGAAGACTTACGGGTACTTGGAGGATCAATGGGCAGAATTTGTGGAGAGGTGCACGTCGGAGGAATTTGTGCAGCAGAGTCAGGCAAACAGGGCCCGCCAGGCATGCAACGTTCACCCCCACAGGCTCAAAAGCGGTGGGTACGCGCGCAAAGAGTTGGAATGGAGAACAGAGGACGAGCGGGAGTCTCAGGAGAGTCGCGACACACCGTTCTCCCAGATCCCAGAGAGGCGGGCCCGGAACTGGTATCGCGCGAGGGCCAACATCTTGGCTGATGGCACCGTCGCCTTCAACAAGCCCGAAACCGTCCAGGTGGCTGAAAACATCCTGCGACTGTCAGAACAATCCGCCCAAGGAACTTTCCAAACAGCCAGGGAGAAGGACATACTAACCTCGGCTCTGGGAAACAAAGAGCACCCGGGTCGAACGCGTGGCGTGGGGGTGACGGTTCCATGGAAGATGAGATTCCCCGACGATGCGGGTTCGTACAGGAGTTGGAGGAGAACGAAAGTAGAGCGCGAGGCAGCCGAGCGTGAACGGATGAAAAAAGTGCTGATGAAAGAAATATATGCAGGCCTGGAACAGAGGATCGACGCAAGGGTCGAAGAACGGGTACGGCAGATAAGGCAGGAGGATGCAGCCGCTGCGGCTGAACGCAGCCTCGCAGGCTCATCCCCACATGCTCAGCGCAGGAGTAGCTGCGCATCCGTGGAAGACGTCCACGAACAAGCCGCTCATGAGCACGTTCCGGATGACGACCGCGCCGACGACTTTCATGTCGAGCCGATTCCTCCTGAAGACGACGTCAGCGAAACATTCCCTGTCGACAACATAACGGTGGTAACTAGCTGCAAGCTCCTCGTGCCCAGCTATTTTGGCCCCACTGACATGCTTGAGGCTGGCACGGGGTTAGCATTTCCATATTATGAAGACTCGAGGGTGCACGGAGTTCCAATAGCGGCCGGTAATGCTAAGGTGGCAGTGGACATGGTGCATGCGAATTGCTCCTCCTTCACACTTCCTGTACCGCCGGAGGACGACGTCAGGACACTGGGGCAGGCCGTCAACACATTCATCCAGTGGCCGAAGAAGTACATTTCCCTGGTTGCCCCTCCATCTCCTGCACGGCCCCTGTCTCCGGTACGTTACAGTCCGGATTTCTCAATCCGTGCTCCTCCACCGAAGGTGAAATCAGCTTCAGCACAATCTAAGCAATCTAGCAGATCTAGCCAGCAGACTGCCAAAACGACTCCTCAAGCTCAGCGTAGGGCCACCAGAAATAGCACAAAGTCGGCCAAGGGCAAAGAGGTAGACGAAGAACCCGAGATAAGAGCCTACACGGAAAGGCAGCCGCTAGTGACACGGGCGGCGTTAGAACAACTTGGTTGGGCAGCTCAGATTGTGCATGAATTTTACATGAAAAGGTCCAACGAGGAGACAACGCTTCCTCAGAATATCAGCGCCATGTACAAGCGGCAATATTTCCTCCATCCAGGTGGAACCTTTACCATCGATTTCTCGGATTTAATCGACCTCTACCATCATGACGCCCTCGATGTCAGCCTATTAAGATGTTGGACACTGTAAGTGTTCTCAATCACTGTTTAAGCTAAATGAATTGCCTAACTTATTGATACGCTCTTTCAATGACATTACTTCTATGTGTAGACATATGATTCAAGAGGCTAGGACAGAAAATCCTAATATCGGATTCCTCGATCCACAAGTGGTCATATGCACAATGGTTCAATTCTAGCCGAACGAGGTCGAGGAATACATTTCGGACGTCATGCTCCTTCTCTCCACTAAGCACGTCATTCTTCTACCGTACAACTATGATTTCCACTGGATGCTCGTCTGCCTCGAGCCACAACATCTACATGCCACGTACTTCGACTCCAGGGACTACCCACCAGAGAAGTACGCAAATTTGACGACGGTGCTCGACGGGGTGTTCAAGAAGTATGTTGACAAGGGGGGGGGCTTGTGAAAACAACACGAACCGAACCGACCCACAGATTTCATTTCCCGGTAATAATTCCTCTCTCGCCCAAGAATAATCACCTCGCACGTTCTAATATGTATTCGGTAAAACTAAATTACCCTGCATGTAACCATGATTTCTACAGTGCCACAAGCAGCTGCCGGGCAACAATCTCTGTGGATACTATGTCGCGACATATATGAGGCAGATCGTTAGCTCTAGTCCGGTAGATGTGGCGGTTAGTGTCATTACACTATGTAGTTCCATTTTTCATCGTTCGGACGTCGTGCCTAACCTAGCTATTTAATTTCCTTCTACAGAGTTTTAAGTTCCCTACAGATGAGCTCGACACTGAGGGCGTCCGGTTTGTTCAAAAACAGTTAATAGCTTTCATACTTAGAGAGGTGTTGAAGGAAACCGGAGAATTCCATTGTCCTCAAAATGTTCCTCCTCAATGACTTAAGAGTTTTTTCCCTAATAATGCATGTGAATGACTTTGTGGTTGAGAATGACGTTTAATGTTTGTTTCTGAATGCTATGTATAAGATCGATGAGTACATTGTGTGTCTGTGCATGCTATGCCTGTGATTGATCACTTTGTTTCTAGCATTTTCACTGCCACGCCAGGACTGCTCTAGAGTTTAGGAATGCTAAGCCACAACATCTACATGTTGTGTGTCTGTACCGCACCGGGTATCGTTACCCTGCCGCACGGCTGCTGCGACAGCAGAAACGGTAGTTTCCGCTGCCGCGGCAGCAACGTCGCCTTGCCGCACGGCTGCCGCGGCAGCAGGCGGCAACACCGTCGCCCTGCCGCACTGCTGCCGCGGCAGCGGAATCAGCCATTTCCGCTGCCGTGGCAGCAGGTGGCAGCAACGCCACCTTGCCGCACGGCTGCCGCGGTAGCCGAAACCTCTGTTTCCACTGCCGTGGCAGCAGGCGGTAGCAACGTCGCCCTGCCGCACGGCTGCCGCGGCAGCGGATTCAGCCATTTCCGCTGCCGCGGCAGCAGGTGGCAGCAACGACGCCTTGCTGCACGGCTGCCGCGGCAGCTGAAACGTATGTTTCTGCTACCGTGGCAGCAGGCGGCGGCGCCCTCTGTACAACCAGACTGCTATCGCGGCAGCAGAAACGCTTGTTTCCGCTGTCGCGGCAGCATGGTTTTTCCTGCCACAGCAGTAATACAGACGGTTCCAGGGGTAGAACCGTCTATACAAATGCTTTGTATAGACGGTTCTGGGTACGGAACCGTCTGTAAAAATGCTTTCGACGTACTGTTCAGTCCATTTGTGCAGACGGTTTTGTGGATGGAACCGTCTGTACAAATGCTTTCGACGTACTATTCGGTTCATTTGGCAGACGGTTCGTGTGTGCCTCCGTCTGTACTAATTAGTACAGACGGTTCAATAACCGTCTGCACAAAGATGATTTGTCCTGACTGTTTCGTCCAGACGGTTCGAAAAACCGTCCCGCCCGGTGTTTCCGAACCGTCTGGACAAATCGGTTCTGTAGTAGTGTCGTACCCTGCGTCTCTCATCGCTAGCTAGGTTTAGCTTTCATTAATTCCCACGTACCATGTCTATATATAATGGCTGTATCTCGCTTAACCTTCGTGTGCCAATATATAGAAGCTAGGAGTTGTTGAAAAGGCTAGCTAGACAAAGGCAATGCTTTCGCCGGCGGCCAGCCGTGGTCGTGGCGGCAATGCGGGCCTCGCCGACCCGCTGCTGGCGGGCGAAAGGCGACGGCGCAGGGGCGCAAGTCGTCGCAGCGAACGGCGGGTACTGGGTTCCCGCCGACGAGAAGGAGATGGTGGCGTCCCGAGAGTGCGGCGAGGACGGCCGGCCGCTGCTGTACCGCACGTTCAAGGTCAAGGGCATCCTCATGCACAGCTACAGGTGCGCGATCTCGGTACCAAGGTTTTAAATCGCGGCTTCACGGTGAGGTCCAAAAAAGCTATGGCAGCTATATAGCTAGCCATCGGGAGCGATTCTCTGTCGTATTTTAAGGTCAAAAATACAAAAATAATATATATGCTTACAACATATTAGTCATAAAAGCAAGTATTGTTACTAAAGGCTTGTCGTATTAAAGTTTTGATGTAGAAAAGATGAGAAAGAGAGAGCTTGTTAATGGTGTAAGTAACATGTTAGTATTCGAATGGAATGTATTTCGGACGGATGTTGCTTTTATCATACACTATATGACATATTTACTGGATTCAGAACCGGACGTATTGTTACCTGATGTAAAAACCTCTTACCGTGTCCGATACCATCGATTCAGAGATGGTTCGCGTTGGAAATTATCTAGTCACTTTCGCCCCTAGACACGATGACAGAACGGAAGTAGCAAAAACGAGCACTCCATGGTATCGCACGTCCGTCCGATCATGCCCAGGTTACGGGCTGACAGCCCCTAACGGGGGACATGCATGAGGCTAGTGCTGGACGTAGTCTCGCAGTCAGCCCGTGCGGTGAACAGAAAAATAGTAGTCCCACAGCCTGTTGGCCCAAGAGCCCAGGCAGCAGTTTATGACACACGATCAAAACCGTGCAGACGGTTGTTCTAAGGAGTGCGCCACATGGCGACGTGCCCACGACAGCATTAGCGTGCGGCGGCAGTCGATCCATGTCACTGCTTATTCCTTTCTTTCATACACGGTGCATGCGACACAATATACAGATGAATCCATACCATGCACTATGATCAGATAAGTATGGTATCAAAGATTCTCTTAAACACAATATTTCAAAATGCAGTAGCCCTTAAACCATCAATTAAGTCCATGATCCATTTGCGTCGTTGGATTTATTGTGACGAGGGCTTCAAAACTAAATCTTCATTGCATGTTTCAACGATTTTTTTATGTCAATGCTATCATGTAGTAATACACCAGTTATCATATTACTAATGAACGGTTATTAGATAGTGATTGATCTATTAATTATTAGACGATTGACGCACTATCACTTAAGCTCTAGAGAGGGAGTGGTGAAGTGTTATTAAGTAGTAATTGATGCTTTTAGACTATTTGTGCACTCTAGTGTAAACTCCAGATGCAGGAGTGAGGTTCAATAACTTGGTAACACACTTATTATAATGAGATAGCTCGTTACTAATAACGTTATAACAAATGCATTGCCGTCTAGTAACTATTGGAGTCAGACAAAAGTCACCGAAATATATCAATATTGGATGTGGTTTTGAAGGTCTCATCGAAACGAACACAATAGTAAAAACAGATCATCAATCGGATTAACAGTTTGAGATATAAAACACTTTGGATTTTTAGAATTAGGGAGTCTTAATAACATCAGGAATTTTGGAATAGGCTACATGCACTGTGGGAGTTTGAGAACTTTGAGATTTCATAAAAAGACAAATATGATGTCACTCTTTGAATGCAAGAAAGAGAAATTTGATGGTTCATCTACACCATGCATCCGTCATCAAATACGCAAAACTAAGCTCGCATAAATTCTAAAGAAAAATAGGAAAAATAAATGGTGCATAACGTACCTTTTTTTAGACAGAAATATCTCCTTTTTATGTAGGGAAACTAGTAATAAAACAGAAAACTACAAATAAAACAAGTTAGCCATATGGGCCTTCTTCCTCGACAATTCCGAAGTCGCTCATTTCGTCATCTTCCAATCACCGGTGAACCAGACGGAGGAGGAAGAGATCAACGAGCATGGCAACTCTAAATCCTACACAAACTAACATAAGACGCTAAGTTCATTGAAATCACATCAGAAGCCCACCACGAGAGAAGAGACCAGATGTAACACATCGACCTAGTCAACGCCCCGAACTTGGCAGGATAAAATACCAACGCCACTGGTCTAGATGGCCAGACTAGGAGACCCAAATCAGTGGAAGTCAATGAAAAGAGCCTTAACTGTAGACAAACTTAAGAGACCACAACCCAATTTTTCAAGTCATGGCTCATGAGAACTAGAATTGCATAACATATCATTGTAGTATCTAGACGTATGTATGCATAGTTACTTTTAAGATCTTTCTCTAAATTTCTCTCCGAGATGCTAGAAACTCCCACATCAATCAGAAAACATTGTTTGTTTTGGTGGGTCCAGGCTCTAGATGACAATCTGGCACATAATTAATTAGATATATATTAGAGTTGCTAAAGTGGTATAAGAAACATAACTATTTTCGGTCGTAACAGAATACCCGGTAGATGATCCTGTATTCATTTTTGTGAGGTGCGCTATGATTTAGTATGGTCTCCAAGGATGAACTTTGAGCACTAGTTAGTTTCTTATGATTTACTGTTAACAACTACATACAATGTCAATTTTATATCGTGGAACTTATATATAGTTAGACTAATTATTGGCCAACCATTAAAAATGTGTCTTGTAAAAATCAGAGGAATACAACTCTATTTGCAAATATAACCATATGTACTTTAGTATCTAGCTGTGCAATTTTGGCTAATTTAATCTACAGCAAAGATTATAAGCATGCCGTTCACTCTATTCATATTGGGGCCCTAAAAATGCTAAAACTATTCTCATGAGTACAGATCCTAATGTTTTCTTTCATGCTTAACAGGTTTCTGGCCCTGGTCAGACTGATTGCGGTCATCGTGTTTCTCATATGGCGCATGAAGCACCCGGACTCTGATGCAATGTGGCTGTGGTGGATCTCGATGGCCGGGGATTTCTGGTTCGGCGTCAGCTGGCTGCTAAACCAAGTCCCCAAGCTCAACCCCATCAAACGCATCCCCAACATCTCCCTTCTGAGACAGCAGTTTGACCTGCTTGATGGCAGCTCCAACCTCCCCGTCCTAGATGTGTTCATCAACACCGTCGACCCCATGGACGAGCCCATGCTCCCCACCATGAACTCCGTCCTGTCCATTCTTGCCACGGATTACCCGGTCGAGAAGTACGCTACATACCTGTCGGACGACGGCGGATCACTGCTCCACTACGACGGGTTGGTTGAGATCGCAAAGTTTGCCGCGTTGTGGGTTCCGTTTTGCCGGAAGTATTGCGTTGACCCAAGGGCACCATAGAGCTACTTCGGGATGAAGATGTGCCCGTACATGGGGAATGTGGCTGAGGAGTTTCTCGATGACCATAGGCACATCCGTAGGGAGTATGATGAGTTCAAGACACGCTTGGATGCACTTTTTGTTGGAATTGATCTCAGCTCTAACTGACCGAAAGGAAAAGGGGCAAGTCCCAACGGGCTTGCCCTAACAGAACGCCCTGATCGGGGACACCAAAAACCAACTAATGGTTTTCGTTCCCCTGTCGTGCAACGCATATAAGAAAAGAGGGACAAAAGGCCAAAACCCTAACAGTGATCGATTCTCATGAGGTTTAGCTCGTTCCCGACATTTCTAAGACCCAAACCGATCTGGGGGTGGCGCTGAAGTGGCAGGAAGGCCGATGCCGACTCCGACGACGGCCACTGTGCTTGGCCAGTGTAGGTGGCGCCCGGAGGGACCCTGCTACCCGCTGCTGCGACGACTACGCCTACGTCCCGACCGTTCTTCCTCACGCCGCCATCACGCCTGGATCGAGCAGGCGCAGGTCTTCGCATCGACACCGATGGCCTCACCCATCACTGGTAATGATGTTTCCGGATTAAGCTAGGTCTTCTAATGACTTGGCTAGATCCTATTGATGACAATACTTAGCCTAAAAGAATAAACAATGGTATCAGAGCCCTAATAGCCGAGCTTAGAACCCTAATCGGTCTCGGGTTATGATGTTTGAGAAGGATCCGAACCTATCTAAGCCCTCTTTTGGTCACGGTTAGCATTGATGAGCTCGATTTAGAAATTAGAAGGAGGGGAACATATGTTTTAATTGAGCCCTAAAGAAAATCCCCAATTTTTTCCCGAAGAACCCTAAAATTGAAATTAAAACCCTAGAGCTTTCGGTCTTACCTCAAAATTTCTGCTCGGTGCCGCTCCTTAGGACGACGATGTGCCTGGCCTCGCTGTGCGTCACCGTCGCCCACCTCAGACCACCGTAGCATCGGCACCGAGCATCCTCCCCGCCGCACAACCCCTCAACCCCATGCGCGCAACATCGCTAGCACCATTCAACAGAGCCGCGCGCGGAGTTTGACTCTGCACGCGACTCCGACGAACGAAGCCACCGGGCCGCCACGGAATTGAGCTCTCGGCCGCCGGTGTCGCCGCTCTTCTCACTCGGGCGCGGGGAAACCAGGGGGAAGAAATGGAATGGGCTAGGGTTTTCGGGAGCGCGAGTTTTGTTCGGTGCAGGAAGATTTTCGGCCGTCCGATCTGATCCAATGGCTCAGCACGCACCCGCTGTTTAACAGGCCTTTGGGAAGTTAACGGGCCATATTCTCAAAATGGGTCGAGCCCAGGTTTTCGGGCCCCCGCTTAAAACGCCACTGGACTGCCGATTTTTTCATGGGCTGCCGTGGGTTTTTGGGCCAAATAAGTTTTTGGGCATTTTTTGATTATCAGTGCATTTTTCTAAATTCTAAATATTTATGTTGATGTTTTTGCACTGTTAAATAAATCTAAAATTGCCCAAATAATGTTCTGAAATTCATGTTTAAAATTGCACTAAAAATAAAGTTTACTTCTCTGGATAAAATGGAACCAACGAGAAATTTTATTTAGAGAATTTTAATGTTATTCTTGTTATTAATGTCAATTTAATGTTCATCTCAATTTTGTGTCAATTTTAATGGTGAGTAATAATGATTGATGTTGACACTAATTTTGAGAAATTTGGCCCATATTTATAATTCTGACCAATGTTGTTTTATAATTGTGGGTCAATTATTTTGTAATTAAATTCTTTTTCGCCTTCTGCCCAACGGTGATACGAATTAGAGTTAAAATTGAAATCTTTGCATATGATTAATCAGACCAACGTAGGGTTAATTTTATGCAAGATATTGTTTATGATGTTTACTTATGTAATTTTAAATGATTTTAGCTGTTGGAGCTGCTAATGTGGCCAATACTATTGATAGTATTAACCAACTTACGGGGAATAATTTCCCAGCTTGGAGAGAAAAGATTGAGATAATTTTAGGAGTCTATGACCTTGACCATGCGTTGAGAGAGGCTGCCCCTGTCACACCCACAGTTGGTGTGGCAGGTTTTGATGAGTTGAAAAAGGCTTATGATGAAAAGGCTGAGAAGTGGGAGCGGTCTAACCGCTTATCACTCATGATGATGAAGAGTACTATTTCAGTCGGAATCAGGGAAGCAATTCCCCCTTACGAAAATGCTAAGGACTATCTAAGGAAAGTTGAGGAACAATTTTAAGGTTCCTCAAAAGTTTATGCAAGTACTCTGATTCACAAGCTTTTAATTGATAAATATGACAAGATTGGCAGCCTAAGAGAACATATAATGAGAATGAGTGATGCTGTTGCTAAACTCAAGACTATGGACATGGCCATTTCTGATGGTTTTCTTGTTCATTTCATTATAACCTCTTTACCTTCTGAGTTTACTCATTTAAGATAAATTATAACACTCAGAAGGAGAAATGGAGCTTAAGTGAACTCACTGCCATGTGCGTTCAAGAAGAGGAAAGGCTGAAGGCTGAACGTAAAGATCATGCTTATCAAGTTAGTCCTTCTAAAAGGAAGTTCCAAGGAGATCATAAGCCCAAGAAGAAGCTTCATTTTCAGAAGCCTGAAAAGCCAAGCTATAATGCTCCAAATGTTCCCACTCTTACCTCTGATGCTAGTGTTCCTCGAGGGGGAGGTGAGAGCGTCTGCCATTTCTGTAAAAAGGAAGGGCACTACCAGAAAGACTGCCCTAGTTTCCTAAAATGGCTCGCTAGAAAGGGTAATGATGAAGTTACTTTTGTTGATGAATCCCTTTATGTTGATTATTCCCCTAATACTTGGTGGATTGATTCTGGAGCTACTGTGCATGTTACTAATTCCTTGCAGGGATTCAGTACAGAGAGAACTCTAAGAAAGGAGGAAAGAAGCCTTAAGGTGGCGAATGGAAAAGAAGCTGACGCTGAAGCTATTGGGTCACTTCAATTGGAGTTACACAGTGGTTTTAGTCTTCAGCTCAATAATGTAGTTTTAGTTCCCACTTTAAGTAAGAATTTAATTTCAGTCTCTTGTTTGGATGATGTTGGCTATCATTGTGACTTTGGTGAACAGAGATGTGTTTTTAAATTCAATAATAATGATGTTGGCCTCGGTGTTAGACGAGGAAAACTTTATATGCTCTCTTTATGTGAGGCCCGTATGCAAGTGAATGTATGTGATGATAATGGTAGCTGTAAGAAAACGAGAAGTGAAAATCCTTCTTCGAAATTGTGGCATTGTCGTTTGAGCCACATTTCAAGGGGGAGAATGGAACGCATAATTAAAGAAGGAACTCTTCATCCTTGGACTTCTCAGATTCAGACCCATGTATTGATTGCATAAAGGGAAAATATGTTAAAACAATTAAGAAAGGAGCAGTTAGAAGCACAGGACTCTTAGAATTAATCCACACTGATATTTGTGGACCATTTCCTGTGAAATCTGTGGATGGTTTTGATTCTTTCATCACGTTCACCGATGACTTCTCACGTTATGGATACATTTACCCCATTCGTGATCGATCTGAAGCACTTGACAAATTTAAGATATTCAAGGCTGAAGTAGAAAATCAGTTAAATTTAAAGATTAAAGTAGTAAGATCAGATCGTGGTGGTGAATATTATGGAAGACATGCTCCTTATGGACAAATCCCTGGCCCTTTTGCCAAGTTCCTAGCAGAACATGGGATTATTGCCCAATACTCAATGCCTGGTGAACCTCAGTAGAATGGAGTAGCTGAACGTCGCGATCGCACTCTCATGGACATGGTGCGGAGCATGCTCAGTCACTCAACCTTACCAGTCAGTCTATGGATGGAAGCATTAAAAATAGCTGCCCACGTGCTTAATCTCGTTCCCACTAAGTCTGCGCCTAAGACACCTTATGAGTTTGTGGACGGGACAGAAAGCTAGTTTAAATTATTTACGCGTGTGGGGCTGCCTTGCTGAAGCTAAAATCTTCAATCCACAAATTAAGAAATTAGACCCAAAGACAATAAGCTGTTATTTTATTGGATACCCTCATAGGGGAAAGGGACATAGTTTTATTGTCCAGATCGTACCACCAAGTTTGTAGAAACAAGACACGCCGTATTTTTTGAGGATAATGTGGTCATTGGGAGCCTCGAGCCCAGAAACATAGACCTTGAGGAGAAGCGGGTTTATACTCCCTCACCGATTATTCCTGAGTTTTATGTTCTTGTGCTTCAGGAGACTATGCTTCAGGAGACTGTGCCTCCAGCAAATAATGCTATTGTTGCGCCTCCCGTTGGAAACCCTGAAATTCCTAATGTTGCGGCTACTAATGAGCCTATTAATGAAGTACCAAACGAGCCTATGAGAAGGTCGCAGCGGGCAAGAAGAGCTGTCATTTTAGATGACTATGTCATATATATGAATGAGGATATGAACGACATAGGGAAGGTGGATGACCCCACCTCATATAAGCAAGCTATGATGAGTGAACATTCATCTAAGTGGCTAGACGCCATGAATGATGAAATAAAGTCTATGAGCTCTAATGATGTATGGGACTTAGTAGAAATTCCTGACGGAGCCAAGAAGGTAGGCTGTAAATGGGTCTACAAAACTAAGTATGACTCTAAGAGAAATATCGAAAGGTTCAAAGCAAGGCTCGTAGCAAAAGGCTTCTCACAACGAGAAGGGATTGATTATAATGATACCTTCTCACCTGTTTCTACTAAAGATTCTTTTAGAATTGTCATGGTGCTTGTGGCTCATTATGATTTAGAGCCACATCAAATGGATGTTAAAACAGCATTCCTTAATGGTGACCTGGATAAAAATGCACTACTGCAGATTGACCCTATGCTGAACCTCCTCCACTGACGGGCACACACCGGACCGTCGTTGGAGGGGATCACTGCTGACGAGCACCTAGCGGCTCGTCAGTAGAGGCGACTGGCAGGCCGGAAGGGAGGACCTCCACTGACGGGCCACTAAGCCGACCGTCAGTGGAGATACAACCAGGGTGCCATAGATAACGAGTTGTCTCCACTGACGGCATGATTTATGAGCCCATCAGCGGAGATGTGGTCTCCACTGACGGGCGTTGTTTCCATCCGTCAGTGGTGATACCTCCAGGGCTGACTGGGCAGGTGGGTGAACCACTGACGGGCTCTGTTTTTGTGCCCGTCAGTGGTAACCTGGCTATATAAAACCAGAGGTGGCCCTCGCTGCTGGCCAGTGCTCGTGCACCCACTAGCCAGTAGCGAGCGCCGCCGCCGCTACCGCCACCCCCCCCACGCACAAACACTCCCCTCTCCCCAACCCTCCTCCTCTCTCTCTTTTCTTTCTCCCCAAATCAACAAACCCACAAACACTCTCCTCTCCCCAACCCTCCTCCTCTCCCTTCTTTCTTCCTCCCCAAACTCAACAAGATCTCTCTAGATCTAAATCTCTCTTCCTCCCCAAACCCTCCCCTTTCTCCACCTATTTCTAGATCTCTCTCTCTCTCTAACCCAACAAGATCTCTCATCTCTCCCTCCTCCTCTCACTCTCTCCATAGATCTCTCTTTCCTCCTCGGCGTTCCATTCCCTCGCTGAAAAGATCGGTAATAATGCTCTCTTTGGATGAATGAGATACAAAAGTGTTCTTTTCATCTTGTATATGTATTTGATGTGATTGCCAGCCATCTCGTGTCGTAGGGATCGATCGATGGATCGCAGTTGGATGTATGAGAACCGGGCGACAGAGAGTTGGGCTATGGCTTTGAATGAGTTTCTTGATGTCATCGAGCGAGATATGAGGAAAAAAAGGTGGCACGACGATTTGTTGTCTGTGTCGCGATTGCAAAAATTTGGTAATGTTTGATACGAGAGGGAGGGTGACGGTACACCTGGCGCTTAAGGGTTTCATGTCAGGTTATACACGTTGGATATGTCACGGTGAGGAGGAGGAAGATCAAGTGTTACAGCAGGACGCCGAACATGTAGAGGACGAAGAAGACGAGAGGAGTTTCAAACCTGATGCCGAAGAAGAAATGGGGAACAATTTGGTCGATATGGTGTAGGACGTTCACATGGTGGAGCAGGTGGTGATAGATCCTGGGGATGAAAGAGAGGCTGCTAAGTTCACGAGACTAGTTGAAGACTCGCAAACCCCGTTGTATACCGGTTTCGATCTAGAGCACACGCGTCTGTCGGTCACGCTGGAACTTCTAAGGATCAAGGCAGCCCATAATTGTCCGGATGAAGGCTTCGATGAGACATTGGCTTATCTGCAAAAGTTTTTTCAAAACAACTTGTTGTCTACGAGCACCGATGAAGCTAATAAGGTTGTCTGACCTCTTGGATTGGACGTGCAGAGGTTCCATGCATGTCCGAATGACTGCTTTATTTACCGCAAGGAGCATGAGAAACTGTACAAGTGTCCTATGTGCAACACATCCAGATTCAAGCGGGGTAGAAACCAAGCCGATGATGAGGACCCAGTGACGAGTGGTGCTCCGGCAAAGGTTGTATGGTATCTTCCAGTCCTTTCTCGTTTGAAGCGTTTATTTGCTAACAAGAAGGAGGCAAAGCTGATACGTTGGCACACCGAGGGGCGAAAAACTGATGATGGTGTGATGAGACACCCTGCCGATGCTTTGCAGTGGCGGGCAATCGACGCCCAGTACGATGATTTCGGAAAAAGATCCGAGGAATATCAGGTTCGGTATGAGTACGGACGGAATCAATCCGTTCGGCAACATGAGCAGCAGACATAGCACTTGGCCCATGGTTCTATGGATGCACAACCTTCCTCCATGGCTGTGCATGAAGCGAAAGTATATACACCTCTCTATTCTCATTCAAGGGCTGAAGCAACCTGGGAACGATCTGAACGTGTATCAACAGCTGTTGTTCAAAGAACTAGCTATACTATGGGAACCAGGGGCCCAGGTCTGGGACGCTGACCAAAAAGAATATTTCAATTTGAAAGCGCTGTTGTTTACGACGGTCCAAGACTATCCCGCATACGGATATCAATCCTGCCAATGTGTTCATGGATACAAATGATGTGTTAAGTGTTTGGAGCCGGTTTTCCAGTCCCCGGAGGTGCCGAAGGAACCCAATAACGATCCACCGGAAAGGCGCTCCGAGGCTCAAGGCGACCGGCTGGATCAACCCAGAGGGAAGATTATCTCTCCCGCCATACTAGCTGGAACACTGGAGCGATGGTGGCAGGCAAGAGTCCTGAGCCGCTATACAGGAGGAAGAAAGGAAAAAAGAGATGGGCTGGCACCAGCGAGAAGGAAAGGAAGGAGCAAAAGCAAATGAAGAAATCCTTATCCTTCTCAACATCGTCATCCAAATTATCTACACAGAGCATGGGTCTCTGGCGAGATGTTTTCTATCCAGGTCAAGACTTGCTCCCGCAGGATGAGTTGGACAATCTTTCGGAGGACATGAAGGTGCTGCATGAAGATTACCTAAAGATGTCCAGAGATCCGCAAATATTTTGCTAATATTGGAAGGTCAAGGTGCCAAGAGATTACAACTTCTTCATGGAGAACGACCAGGACACCTTCGACATCAACTTTGAGGACCTCTTCAACATGTACAACCTCTATAGGCTCGACATCACGATGGTCAGGCTATGGGCTCTCTACCAAGCTCAGGAGTGTAGACGTCTACGCGAGTCCAATATTGGAATAATCGATCCGATATGCATGAACAAAGGCTATGCTGCGACCCCGGATGGTCAAGTCTTTCTGGAAGAATACCTTACGCGTGCGTTCGTCGTTCATAAGGACAAGGACTAGCTACTAGCCCCCTACAACCCTCCGTAAGTCCTTAACTTAGCACCGTGGGAATTTTTTTGTTTTTTACGTACGTATCTCCGCCTGCTTACGTTCATTTGTTCACATTGACGCAGCGACCACTGGGTCCTCATTGTGATTATTCCAAGCTGCGCCAAGGCATTTTACTTTGACTCCGACGAGAAAAAGAGATCGGACTTCGGCAATATCACTAATATTTTGGATACAGCTTTTTTCAAAGCCAAGTTCTCGGGACATAGTAGAATACCTTCAAAAGTGACAAGAATGGTACACCATTACACGTTCCCTTACAGAGTTCAGCCTGAAAATAACGTGACATGTGAGTACTACACCTGTGCCCATATGGACTGCTTTGTCCAGTACAAGAACAAGCATTGGAAAGATATGAAAGAACTGAAGGCTTGGAGTGAGCTGAGAAATCACTTGTACGACTGGCGTCAGGACTTTGCCCGCATCCAAAGAGTCTTCGCCAAAGTCATCAACCTTGAAGTTATCAATCCAATGGGTGAATTCTACGCCGGCCCCCAATTTCCGAAGCCAAACTTAAGCGAGAATCGATAGATTAGTTGTTTTTAAAATTGAAGAATAGTTGTTTCATACTTGTGATCAATGGATTAGAGGTGAAGTGTTATGTGATTACGAATGTGTTATGTCAACTGTTATGTGTGATTACGAATGTGTTATGTGATTATGAGATTTGACTACATGATTATGAGTTCTGACATGTGACTATGTGCCGAAGGCCCATTCTGAAATTTGTGAATAATTAACTGTGATTGTGAGGTATCACAAGACCTCTACTGACGGGCACTTATAGAACGACCGTCAGTGAAAAGGCGCAACCACTGACGGTCACTAAAAGGGAGCCTGTCAGTGGTGACACCTCCAGGCGCCTCCCACGAGGGGTCTCCTCTGACGGGCGGTGTGTGACTGTCAGTAGTAATAAGCACTACTGACGGTCGGGCCGCCCGTCAATGGAGGTCACCCCTCCACTGACATTCCCAGGCTGACGAGCCCCAGGGCCGTCAGTGGAGGGGGTTTTTGGCCCGTCAGTAGAGGCCCTTTCTGCAGTAGTGACGTCTATATGGCTCAACCGGAAGGTTTTGTTGTGGAAGGCAAAGAACATATGACATGTCATTTAAAGAAATCAATTTATGGCTTGAAACAAGTGTCAAGATAGTGGTACCTCAAGTTCGACAAAACCATAAGGGGATTTGGGTTTAAGGAAAATGCAGTGGACAACTGCATATATATATCAAGTTTAAGGGTAGTAAGTTCACAATATTAGTACTTTATGTGGATGACATATTATTGGCTAGCAGCAATAAGGATATGCTACATGAAACCAAGAGATTCCTATCCTCCAATTTTGATATGAAAGATCTTGGTGAAGCCTCATACGTTCTTGGCATTGAGATTCACCGTGATAGGTCCAAAGGTGTGTTAGGTTTATCTCAAAAGGCATACGTTGACAGAGTACTGAAGAAATACAATATGCGTACGTGCTCTGTCTCGCCTGCTCCTATTGTTAAGGGCGATAAGTTCGGGACATTTCAATGTCCAAAGAACCAATTGGAAACTAATCAGATGAGGATGGTTCCTTATGCTTCAGCTGTCGGAAGCATCATGTATGCTCAAGTGTGTACTCACCCCAATTTGGCTTTTGTTACCGGGATGCTTGGCAGATTTTAGTCAAATCCAAGACCGGACCACTGGAAGGCCGCTAAGAAAGTCTTGCGATATATGCAAGGCACTAAAGATTTCATGCTCACATACAAGAAGTCTGACAATCTCGAAGTTGTGGGTTATTCAGACGCTGATTTTGCGGGGTGTGTTGATACTAAGAAATCCACGTCAGGTTACATTTTCACCCACGCAGGGGAGCTATCTCGTGGAAGAGCTCCAAACAGACACTCACTGCATTATCAACGATGCAGGCTAAGTTTGTGGCATGTTATGAGGCTACCAGGCAGGCTGTATGGCTAAAGAATTTTATTCCCAAACTTAGAGTGGTAGACAGCATTTCTAAACCTGTCGACGATCGGTAGACTGTCGATCTTACGGTATTCGTGGAATGTGTATGTATGAGGGAGTAGGGACCGCTAGGGCACAAGGCTAGAGGTATAATGGCAAGGAAAACGCCCTTTTTATACAGGTTTCGGGCCTCCCTCAGGATAACAACCCTATGTCCTGTTCGTATATATTCAATGGAGAAACGTCTTACAAGGGAATCTGGAAGTTAGTGGCTATCCTAGGCCTAATCGTAGACTAATCCGGCTAGTTCCGCTACTCTCGACTCCTTCGAGGTGATGGGGCTTTAGGATCTGGATTGGCCTTCTGGATCTAACCTCGCTTGTCGATCTAACTTGACCTGTCCTCCCCTATGGGACTGCTGACCCTTTTATAGGGGGTTCATCTAGTCGTACCGTACATGGACTTACGTCCGAGTAGGACTCTGGCTTCCTCAAACATCGGGATGAATTTCCTAGTTTAAGGGATGTCTTTCCTCCTTCTTAGAGGTTACCTAATCATCCAGGGATCCTTACCGGATACGGGGTATACTTTGGTAATCCAGGGAATCGTATATCAGATACTTCCTAATATACGGGATACTATACTATTCATCGTCAAGCCCCGCCATCAGTACGTGAAGTGAGGTCATGACTGTTCGGCAGAAAATCCGCCCTTCTCGGGAAGCAGCTCCGAGTAGGTGAACCGAGTAATCCATATCGATGACTTTTCCGAGTAGGTATGATCTCTACCGAGTAGTCGCGATAGCCTTATTAGAATTAAAGCCTTTCCGATTTATCTGATCCGTCGATCACGGACACGCGTTCGCCTGGCGGATTTCTGGAAAATCGAACCGTTGTGGCCGAAATTTCACGTGGTGATAAAGAATCTTTCCTTTTCTGCGCTACTGCTTCGGCTGACGTTAGTCGCACAACACAGCGCGCTTGTCAGGGTCGTGGGTTTGTCAAACCCTCTTTTTCCCGTGCAACGTCTCGTATGCGGGAAAAAGCAACTGTCCGCATTAAATGCGATGGAACAGATCTGCCGTTAACCGCGCTCGGTTAGGCGAAAATTGAAACCTTTAAGAAACCAAGAGTTGGGGGTTTTTGCCTGCATCCCTCTCCGTTCCTTAGCTTTCCCACCGTCTTCTTCCTCGCGACCTCATCAAAACCCTTCCGCTTCCATTGTCCCCGATCGTTTGGTGAAAATGGGCAAGAAGAGCGCTGCGAAGAAGTCCCCTGAGCCCAAGAAGTCATCGGGGGAGCAAATCTCCGTCATCCCCGAGTTCGAAGCCTCGGTGATGGATTCCTCTGCCATCAACAGGCTCGTGGCGGAGGAGGAGATCCTCCCGGAGGTATTCGTGCCTTTCCGGGAGGCCATGAAGGAAACGGTTCCTAGCCTGGATACGGACTGGATCGTTGTCTTCACGGACTTCTTTAGGTACGGACTCCAGTTCCCACCTTCGCATTTCTTCCTCCTCGTGCTCCAGTTCTACGGGATCAAGTTGATTCACCCCAACCCGAACTCGGTCCTGATGCTGGCGGTCTTCGCACATTTGTGCGAAGCGTACCTCGGCATCAGGCCGAGCCTGGAGCTGTGGAGATACTTCTACAACCTCCACCGGATGAAGGTCAGTGGCGGAGGAGTCGTCGGTGGCGCCGGGTTTTGACTCCAGGAAGGGAAGAAGGATGCCTACATTTCCTCTTCCTAGAAGTCGTCATGGTCGGGCTGGCATTCCAGGTGGTTCTACTGCCAGCCCCCATCTTACTCCAGGATCCATTACCGAGGCCTGGCTCCTTTCTCGATGAAGTGCTGGGTGGAAGCCCCGAAGGAGACCAATAGCTCAAGGTCCTTGTCCACAACATCGCCAATCTTGCCGCCAAAGGCTTGTCGGCGTGTGATGTCGCAGAGGACTTCCTTCGGCGGTGCATCAGCCCTCTTCGGTCAAGGGTCCATCCTGCCTGGATACTTCCGGAGGGTCAAGACCAGTCAAGGGACTTTGACACGGGTAAGCACACTGCCCTTCCCGTGCCATTCTAATCGGTGAGACATCGTATTCGTTTCTGACTTCTTTCAATTGTACAGATCTATCCCCGGGGGAGCTTCAAAGTAGGTTGAACAACCTATTCGAGTAGTCTCCCCAGGGCGAACGGACGGAGGTGCCCTTGCCTCTTCTGAAGCTTTGCCCCGACGAGCGGAAAGAAGTCCTTTCGGTGAGTTGTAGGCCTTTCTTCTTGTCTGGTCTTGAGTCATCCGAGGAGTGATGTTAATAACCCTCGGGTTCTCTTCTGCAGCGACCTGGCCGCGGAGGTCCTGACTCGGAGGCCGAGCGGGCTGGAGCCCCCGTGCAGGAGGAGGACGTTGAAGTCCTTGGAGAGACCATACCGCCCCCTGAAGAGAGAATCGGAGGTCCATCCGGGGACGAGGTGACGGTGGAGGCTACTCGGGTGGATTTTCCTACCCGGGCGCCTTCTCCTTCACCGAATCCCGAACCTCAGGTTAGATCCTTTGTCCAACTCGTTCTGTCCCGTGGTTTTCTTCGAGTAGATTAACGGGAGTGAACTTGTCGGACAGCGTGAGGTGAGTAGCCTTCCTTCAAGGGAGCTGATGCCTCCTCCCCCGTCCACTCAACAAGAGGGAGCCACGACAACAAAGGGAAAGCGCCGCTGGCCTCTACTGAAAAGCGGGGTTCAGTTGCTTCGTCGAAGGGACCTTGTTGGGGTAGGGGTCCCCACGCTAGCCCGCTTTTAAAGTCTTCCGCATGCACCGTCAAGGACCATCCTGACACCGTTAAGGGCAGCCTCAGTCTACGCCGACAACGCCAAAGGCAACCTCGACGTCCGTCATCGTCGAAGTCTACGTCATCGATACCGCCAAGGGCAACCTCGACGTCCGTCATCATCGAAGTCTACATCGACGACGCCAAAATGAGGACTACACCGACATCACTGACGATCGTCCTGAGGTCCCGTCGTCATCAAGGTCTGCGTCGGCGTTGTCAGGGACTGCGTTGACGTGCTTAGGAATTCCACCAAAGATGCCAGAGAATATTCCCCCAAGATGCCCAGAATATTCTTCCAAAATATCTTCTATGCATGGAAATGACGACCACACCCTTGTAAAAGTCCCTCTCGTGTGAGGGCAAAATTATAATCTCACCTTTTTCCATCCTCCAACCCTATAAGTACCCCCTAGGGTAGAGAGGAGGGAGAAGAAAAATCTTGTAACCCTAGCTCAATACTTTAATAGAAGAGTGACTTTCACCTCATCGTACACCAGAGGGGTTTCGCCTCCTCGTACACGGCTCATGTTTCACCCTGTCGTACGTGTTTCGTTCTTCAGCTCGACAGACGTTCGGAGGGTCACACTCGCTCGTACTCCTCGTGCACCATCGACGGTCGCTGTAGCCGTTCGGGGGTGCCACAAGTTTATTGTCTAGACTTGTATCTACGATAGACCTCTTCCTCCGGCGAAGCGCCAAAGGTAAGTTTCTTTCATGGTCCTCTTCGGTGTTTTTTTTTGTCTTCGTGAAGGATTAATTCCGAAACTCTTCCGACTAGGGTGACCATCCTTCCGATCGGAGTTCCGGCGCGGGCTGTCGTCGACGAGCAGCCCTTGGCGACAGGGCCGGTAGCAACCCCGATCGAGCGGGTTGAGCCCCCTCGGTCGGAACCCTTGGTGCCAGAAGGAGTCGGCTTGACCTCCCTGCTACATGCAAGTCGAAGAGTTAGTAGTAAAACATACAAGAAGTCCAATACTAACCTCATTGTTTTCAGATCGTCATTTCCTGGATCCCTCCGCTCGAGAAGGCTCAAGCTGAACTAGAGGCGAGCCAAGCGGCGAACAAGGAGCTGAAGAAGCACCTCGGGTAGTCCGAGAACTGGCGGGCGGAGGAGGAGGAGCTGCAAAGACGCCTCCGAGACGCTGAGAAGAGGTGGGAGGTGGCTGAGGCTGAGCTCCAGGACTCGAGGGCCCGCTCGTCGGAGGCGGAGGCTTCCCTGCAAAGAAGTCAAGCCTACGCGTGGAAGCTGGAGGAAGACCTCGAGCGCGCCCTTGGCACGCTCAAGCAGGCACTTGTCAAAGCTGGCGTCGTCGTCTTCCCCCGCCCTCCACATTCTGCCCGGCTGGTGGAACTCGTGGCTTCTGTCTCCCGACTGAAGCCCATCCTCGAGAAGCTTCTCGAGGACGAACTCCAGCAAGACGTGCAAGACGTCTTGGCTTTTGCTCTGGCCCTTCTCTGGTGTAGGCACCCGAACTTGTCCCTGCCGGCTGGCAAGGAAGAGGAACTCCTTGATGCTGTGCAGGATGCTGCGGATGCCTTTGGCGATAGAGTCCAGGCGTCCAGTCTAGCTAGGTAGGATAAAAACTTGTAACAAACGATGGTTAGTAACTGTGCACTAATCATGTTTGTGTTTTTTGTTCTCTTAAACCCTTGTCTGCTTTGTATGCCGTCTCAAAATCGACTACGTCGAACAGGATTCTCTCTGTTCAGAAGTTCTCAGGCGTTCCAAAGGTCACCGAGAGCGTGACCTACCCAACCAGCGTGGCCGACGAGCCTAGCACGATGCCGTGAAACGCCTGTGTCACCGTCTGGATCGATGACCGTGGCACTTGCATTGCGTCGAGGGCTTTGGTGAATAGGATATTGAGGGAACACCCTCCATCTATCAGCACCCGAGCCACTCGGCAGTTATTGATCGTTGGTTCGACCACGATCGGATATCGTCCTGGTCGAGCGCAGTTTTCGGGGCAGTCGCTTTGGTCGAATTTGATCTCGACCTCCGACCACTTAACGGCTCGAGGTACCTGCGATATGCTCGCAAGGACTTCTCGGGCGATCGCCTTGTATTGCCTTTTCGATTCATAGGAGGACGAGCCCCCGAATATGTGCTCGATCGCTCTGACGTGCCCCTAGAAAGGCTCAGGGGAGGAGTCATCATCGTCGGGAGTCGTGTCCCTGCTATTGTTCATGACCTGCAGGTTCTCCCCGCGGAGCTTCTCTTTCTCCTCCTTAAGGTACTTCTTGAAGATGTGACATTGGTGCAGATCATGCGAGTCGGTCTGGTGGAAATCGCACCAGAGCTTGGATGGCTTGTCGGAGGAATTCGTTTGCTTGTCCTTGGGGCGTAGATGGCTAGGAATTCTGAAGGGTTTGTGGAGCCATCGTATGACTCCAAGGCCCCAGGCTTGAAGCGAGAGGGCCAGCGCATATGTCGGAGTTCTTGGGATAGCGCTTGGCATCCGTGGAAGGTTCTCCGATAAGGTGGGACCTCGTCGCTATTCGGGGTCGAAGATCGTCTTCGAGTGTTGGCGTGAGGTCGTTGATCTCTTCGGATTGATCTTGCTGATGCCTCTGGCTCCGGCGTTCATTGATCTTATCGCGCAGGTCGATGCGTGGTTTCCCCTGTTGAGACTGGTTCCTGGGGTGACGTCTTTCCCCGTCTGACTCCTCCTGTGGGTGAGGGATGCTCCTCTCGGTGGAGCTACGTGCCACGGACCGTGCCCGAGAAGATTCGGCTTGAGCTTGGGCCTGCTGTATTTCAGCCCCCAGCTGTTGCAGTCACTGCCGTCCTTCTGGCGTCGATAGGTCCACTACCGGTAGTCTCGATAGCAGATTGCGCGCCTCGGTGAGTTTTCGAGCGGTTCGAGACATGTATTCCTCTGTCCCTGGAGGAGTTCTTTCTGCTCCCGTTGGCCTAATCACGTTCCCTTGGAGAGTTGCCATTGGCTGCGATGTCAAGGACTCCCATCTTGATCTCGTCTCTCAAGCTCTTCATGATCACCTTTGATCGTGAGAACTACTCGAGAGTTCGGATTAGATGAGGTTTGTCTCCACTTCATCGCGTCGTCCTCATTGGGTACGATGTGAGCGGTTCTTGATCGTATGGACGATCAGAAAGTGTAGGCGATAAGCCAGACATTGGGCTGGCCGCTCCTGCCTAGAGATTGTCGGTTGATACCAATCTCCCTTCGAAGGCCCTGGCGCACTCGGTCTGGAAGCGATCTGCATCGCTGTCCGAGTTCTCGTCAGGGGCGTATTCTCCATAATCTATGTGATCCATTATCGGGTATGGATCCATTGGGCCGAAGTTGTCGCAGAAGTCCTGGTCCGAGTACCCGGTATGGTGCGTGACGACGATTGTATTTCCTGCCGAACTTGCTTCTTCCTCCTCGGGTTGCGCTGGGGAGGGCTATGCAATCGGGGTTGCGGACTGATCGCGAGAAGTTGCACGTCTATAATGGCAAGAAAAATGCCTTTTTATACAGGTTCGAGCCTCCCTCAGAATAACAACCCTACGTCCTGTTCATATATATTCAATGGAGAAACGTCTTACAAGGGAATCTGGAAGTTAGTGGCTATCCTAGGCCTAATCGTAGACTAATCCGGCTAGTTCCGCTACTCTCGACTCCTTCGAGTGATGGGGCTTCAGGATCTGGATTGGCCTTCTGGATCTAACCTCGCTTGTCGATCTAACTTGACATGTCCTCCCCTATGGGACTGCTGACCCTTTTATAGGGGGTTCATCTAGTCGTACCGTACATGGACTTACGTCCGAGTAGGACTCTGGCTTCCTCAAACATTGGGATGAACTTCCTAGTTTAAGGGATATCTTTCCTCCTTCTTAGAGGTTACCTTATCGTCCTGGGATCCTTACCGGATACGGGGTATACTTCAGTAATCTAGGGAATCGTATATTAGATACTTCATAATATACGGGATACTATACTATTCATCGTCAAAACTACTAACACTATACTGCGATAACGAACCCGCATTTTTCTATGCAAGTAACAACAAGTCAAGTGGTGCTGCCAAACACATTGACATTAAGTATCATGTTGTGAAAGATAGAATCCAGAATCAAACAATTAATGTTAGACATATAAGTACTAAAAATATGCTTCCAGATCCACTTACTAAAGGCTTGCCACCCAGTGTTTTTTGTGATCATGTTGCCGGCATGGGACTACTGGAAAGCCTTTGATCCTGGAAATAAGGACCGTTAAGTAAACCAACTCCCATCAAGTATAACGATCTTCCACATTAAGGCGGAATAATATGTTATAAGTACTGGGGTTCAGTGGCATTTCATTAGCCACTGCAACACATTACTTTGGTGTATTATTTTTTGTCAAGATGGGCTTATGATGTTTTAGCCTTTCGATCAAGAGGGAGAATGTTGGAATTGATCTCGGCTCTAACTGACCGAGAGGAAAAGGGGCAAGTCCCAACGGGCTTGCCCTAATAGAACGCCCTGAACAGGGGCACCAAAACTAATTATGGTTTTCGGTCCCCTGTCGTGCAGCGCATATAAGAAAAGAGGGACAAAAGGCCAGAACCCTAACAGTGATCGATTCTCGTGAGGTTTAGCTCGTTCCCGACATTCCTGAGACCCAAACCGATCTGGGGGAGGCGCTGAAGCGGTAGGAAGGCCGACGCCGACTCCGACGACGGCCACCGTGCTCGGCCAGTGCAGGTGGCGCCCGGAGGGACGCCGCTATCCGCTGCTGCGACGACTACGCCTACGTCCCGACCGTTCTTCCTCATGCCGCCATCACGTCTGCATCAAGCAGGCGCGGGTCTTCGCATCGACGCCGATGGCCTCACCCATCACTGGTAATGATGTTTCCGCATTCAGCTAGGTGTTCTAATGACTTGGCTAGATCCTATTGATGACAATCCTTAGCCTAAAAGAATTAACACTTTTTACTGTCATTCCGCAACGATCTGAGACGTTCAACCGTGGAGATACCAAAGAAGTATGAAGGCAACTTTGATGACGGATGGGAGACACTGGCCGGGCACATGGACTGAGCCGGCTGAGGACCATAGGAAAGGAGATCACGCTGGAATTGTTCAGGAACGAATCAAATTTTACCTCCTGTTTTAGTTGTTGCAATATACTAGCATATAAGAATTTTATTTAGGTTCCTAAGTTGAGCTGACTATCGTAGTTACACACATTTATTCATCCCCAGGTTAGTTGAACCAACCAAGCAACGAGTCTCAGCTCGGCATGCCGGCAAGCTCCGACAACCTGCTGGACTTCAGCGCCGTCGACGTGCGGCTCCCGATGCTGGTCTACATCTCCCGCGAGAAGCGGCCGGGCTACGACCACCAGAAGAAAGCGGGCGCCATGAACGTGCAGCTGCGTGTCTCCGCCCTGCTCTCCAACGCGCCCTTCATCATCAACTTCGACTGCGACCACTACATCAACAACTCCCAGGCCTTCCGAGCCGCCATGTGCTTCATGATGGACCACCGCGACGGCGACGGCACCGCCTTCGTCCAGTTCCCGCAGCGTTTCGACGACGTCGACCAGACGGACAGGTACTGCAACCACAACCGCATGTTCTTCGACGCCACATGCTCGGCATGAACGGCATCCAGGGGCCCTCCAACGTCGGCACCGGCTGCATGTTCCGCCGCGTCGCGCTCTACGGCGCCGACCCGCCTCGGTGGCGGCCCCACGATGACGCCAAGGTGCTGGACCGGCCCAACAAGTTCGGCAAGTCGATGGCGTTCATGAACTCGATACCGACGGCCGCGAACCAGGAAACGGTCCTTCATGCCGCCGGCGTCGCTCGACGATCCGGCGATGGCGCAGCTGGCCGACGTGATGACGTGCACGTACGAGGACGGTACGGAGTGGGGCAACCGCGTCGGGTGGGTGTACAACATGGCAACGGAGGACGCGGTGACGGGCCTCCGGCTGCACCGGGCAGGGTGGCGGTCCATGTACTGCGACATGGAGCCCGAGGCGTTCCGCCGCACGGCGCCGATCAACCTGACGGAACACCTGTACCAGATCCTGCGCTGGTCGGGGGATCCCTGGAGGTGTTCTTCTCCCCCTTTTGCCCGCTCCTCGCCGGCCGCCGGCTCCACCCGATGCAGCGCGTCGCCTACACCAACATGACGGCGTACCCGCTCTCGGCGCTCTTCGTCATCGTCTACCACCTCCTGCCGGTGATGTGGCTCTTCCACGGCCGGTTCTACATCCAGAAGCCGTACCCGACATACGTGATGTACGTCTTCGCCGTCATCGTAATGAACGAGTTGGTCGGCATGGTCGAGATCATCTGGGCTGGCCTGACGTTGCTTGACTGGTTCCGCAACGAGCAGTTCTACATGATCTGCGCCACGGGCGTGTACCCGACGGCGGTGCTGCACATCGTGGTCAGGTCCCTCGGCCAGAGAGGGGTGTCCTTAAGCTCACGGCGAAGCAGCTGGCGAGCGGCGCGAGGGAGAGGTTCGCGGAGCTGTACGACGTGCAGTGGGCGACGCTGCTGGTCCTCACCGTGGTGGTGATCGCCGTGAACGTGGTCGCCATCGGCGCGGCGATGGGGAAGGCGGTCGCCTGGGGCTGGTCGGCCGCGCAGGTCGCCGAGGCGGCGATCGGATTGATGTTCAACGTTGTGGATCCTGCTGATGTTCTACCCATTTGCGCTTGGGGTCATGGGGCGCTGGAGCAAGAGGCCCTACGTCCTCTTCGCCGTGCTCGTGGCGGCGTTCGCCGCTGTCGCCTCGGTGTACGCCGTGCTCCAGGCCGCGCTCGCGGCAACGTGCCGTACTTCAACTTGGGACAATACGTGCCGTTTCTCCGTCGAGCTGGCGGATTTAACTGATGTGGTTTGGATTGATTCAGGTCGTATTCGATCCTGCTGGCTGTTGTTGCTAGCTAATTAGGCCACTTTGATTTTTGTTCAGCAATGTTGTAATAGATCTGGCTCAACTAAGCAGCTTGTGTAATGGCAGTTCATTGGATATATCCTACGTGAAATACTTGATACTTTTGTTTGTGAAAAGAGACTGAGATATTGTAACTTTCTCTTTTGGGTCCAATGAGGCCTTCACAGACCTCTTTAACCAGTAACCATACCGTTCCGATCGGCGTGGCCGCCGTGGCCGTGGGTGAGAAACTGAGAGGGCCGAGCTCCGTGCCGGACAAGGACGATACGTTCTGCTGCCGTGCTAGTATATTTGGGGCTTTTGATCTACTTTGGTCGAGCAGTGGCATCCTGGCCGGCCTATCTATGGGATTGGGCCCAAATGGCCTATTTACACGGGATCATCTCTGTTTAGTCCCACCTTGGAAAGTTAGTTGCGGCGTGGCTGTACGTATTCTTTTTTAGAAAATGCAAAGCTTGCGCTTCGATGCATCAATAAAACCAACATATTTATAAGTTTAAGACTAAAAATTAAGTACCTAATACAAGACAATGATTGATGGACGCTGAGCGGACATTACAATCACTAGTACAGAAAACGATATCCGAGGCGGTTAAAATAGCACATCCGAGGCGGTTATAGCACCCGCCTCGACGGAGTGGTTGCGGATATGGGAGCATACATCGGAGGCGGTTATGCAAACGCCTCGGATAAGAGCTCATCCGAGGCGGTTAAAACTCATTAACCGCCTCGGATAAGGGCATATCGGAGGCGGTTACATTTTCGTAAGCGCCTCGGATAATGTATTATTAGAGCCGCTCAGAATAATACAATCGCCTCCGATATACACTTATCCGAGGCGGTTAGGTAAAGATAACCGCCTCCTATATCCGAGGGCCCAAAAACATGGCGCGCCCTGTTGCCCGGCCGGCGCGCCCTGTTGCCCGGAAGCTCATCACCACTATACACGCACACGCCTGCGCATATCCACGGGGGACCCACGGGTCGGTATCAAATGAGGAAGGCCCACGGGAGACCCACGCAAAGGCCCACGGCGTGCTACTATGCAGAAGATCTCAACCCGCAACGCGCAGCCGGGTATATAAACCACTCAACCGCGCGGTCGCTGGGCGAGGTGGGACTAAACCAAACGCCAAGGGGTCTGGCGTTTGCCCCCCTAACTCAAACGCCAAGGGGTTTGCCCCCCCTAACTCAAACGCCAAGGGGTCTGGCGTTTGCCCCCCTAAACCAAACGCCAGAGGGTCTGGCGTCCCGGCATAAGGCGCCGAACGCCACGTCCGCCGGCGTTTGCGCAGCTAACCAAACGCCGGGGGCTCTGGCGTTTGCCTCCCAAAAAGGCTTCACCACGATATCGACTAAATCGAGGCAGTTATATATCGGCAACCGCCTCCGATAACGTCGAAATACGAGGCGGTCATAAATAGTTAACCGCCTCGGATAATATTGGAGGCGGTTGCTTATTTATAACCGCCTCTGATGTGGTCGTTATCCGTGGCGGTTGCTCCCGGAATCGTTATCTGAGGCGGTTTTCTCGTGCTAACCGCCTCGGATATCAGTTATTGGAGACGTTTTTGCCTAACCGCCTCGGATATGGCGCCTCGGATAGACGATTCTGTACTAGTGAATCAACGAAACACTAACCACCACGGACTTTAACACCATCCACACACACACACGCAGGACGCCTCACGCCTGCCAACACCTCACCCCTTTACGAAGTAGGTCAGATCTAGTGTGATATATAGGCCCCCTTCTAGACGGCTCCAGCTTGTGCATAAGCCATCTAGAGCTTAATAGTGTGAAAAAGCTGCGGTGTAAAGAAGCTCAAGAAGCCCCACCTTCCCTTCTAGACGGTTTCTGATATTTGAACTTATAGACAGAGGTTGATTGTAAAAAAGTCTGTAATACCCTTTGTCGTTGTTTGTTAGCTGTTCATCACAGCATTCATCATTACACAACTTAAACCAATTGTTTGCATCTAATATCATCTTTTTCATCATTTAAACTTCAATAATCTTTTAGACAATTGTCCCTTTGCTAAGCTCTCTTCCTTGCATGCAGCACCTCTTTGCTCATACAAGAACAATGCTTTCACACACAAAAAAAGCACAATATTTTCACACATACATGAACAATACAGCACATACATCACACATACTAGCAATGCTAGGATTTTACACATACAAGCACATACTGATGGTTCGAGTTGGGGCGGTGGCCGTCGGGGAGGGCTGTCGACGTGAGGCCGGCAAGGGGAGGACGCAGTGGCGACGGCCGGCGACCTCTTTGCTCATCCTTCCTTGGCGGCGACCAGCACGGGGACCGCGACCACCTAGCTGATGCGGCCGGAGTCGGGGAGGTGGCCGGAGGTCGGGGGAGGTGGCCGGAGGTCGGAGCACGGCGCCAACGGTCGTCGGAAGGCGGCCCAGAGTCGGGGGAGGTGGTCGGAGGTCGGGGGAGTCATCGGAGCCGGTCGGGAAGCGGCGGGAGATGGGGGAGGAGCCGGGTGGTGGCGGAGGGGAGGGAAGGAGCCGAGGGGTGGCGGCGGGAGTGCTGGATCTGGAAGCGAGGGAGGTGGGGAAGGAGCCGGGTGGCGGCCGGACGCGGAGGAAGCGGCCGGAGGTGGGGGGAGGAGCCGGGTGGCAGCGGGACAGGGGGAGGCGGCGGGGCTTCTCCGGCGGAGGTGCAGCGCGCGGGGCGGCAGTGGAGGGGGCCCAGTGGCCGACCTTAGCGGCGGCTACCGCTAGATCTGGGCGAGGCCAGCGCGGGGAGGGCGAAGGCAGCGTGGGAGAGGTGAGGGCGACGCAGATCCGGTGGGGAGGAGGAGAGGGAGGGCCTCGGCCGGCGGGGAGGCGGTGCTTCTGCCGGTGGGGAGGTGGGGGCACGGGGAGGGGAGGAGGGCGCCGGCGGCCGGGGGGAGGAGGAGGGAGCACCGGATGCCGGTTTGAGCTCCATGGGTGAGGGTACCAGGTAGAGGAGAATTGGGGGAGGAGGGAGACGCGTTCGGGAGTGGAGGTCGGTTGGGGAAGGAAGGGAGAAAAAAATCAGAAGGATTGATTTATATAGCAATGGCATTTGCGGGTAAATATTTATGAACTTGGAGGGCAATTCCGTAACATGAGGACTGAGAAGCTCGGGAAGCCTCCATTTTGGTGCTTCTAGCCACCAACAGGAAAAGGAGGTGCTTAATTTTTAAGCCTAATCTGATATTTACCCTTCTAGATAGCTTATAGCTTTTTGGGGCCATAAGCCACCCCATAAGCTGTCTAGAAGGGGGCCATAAGACATCCCGCTCGCGCCCTGAATGTCACACCGCCACATGTCGCCACACCCCTCGCTTAACGCAAATATCATAAGCAGGGTCAACGAGAGTTGCATATATGGTTAGTTATCTTAGTAGATGTTGAGATTATGTCGAATATGTATACGAATAGGTTACGAGTTGAACTTAGAGAAGGCGTAATATTGTATTAAGATACTAGAGGAGTTTTAGTAGGATACAGGTGTTTGCAACGTAATTTGGCTTGAAGATTTATTCAGTTGGCCAAGTTAGGCATTAGGTTTGCCAGAGGTTGAGATAAGGAACTAACGGTATGGATGCAGCATTCACTCTTGACTGCAGGATTAATACAGCCGAGTGGCTTGGGACGCTCGCGGTGTCTTTGATACCGAGTGCTCATGGCATTTTCCGAGTGCCCCGAGTGCCCGTTGCATCCTGGAGATACGAGGTGCTCGCAGAAGTTATTGAAGACCCGAGCAGTCGGAGGTGTCCCCGAGCGCCCACGTCCCGAATGCTACGTCATCAAGCCGCGAGCAGTACCTCTGGACATTCAACAGTGGCGGCCCCGAGCACTCGCGACCCCGAGTACTCGCGACCCCGAGCATCACCGACCCCGAGTACTGGTGACCCCGAGTGACCAAGCCCCAAGGAGCTCCCCAGTCCCGAAGGGTTGCTCCCGAGTACTCGACCGACTCCCGAGACGGTCCGAGTTCGTCCCCGAGTGCTCGCGAGGGATCATCTCCAGCAGGTCCGAGTCACAGCGATACCCTTCAAGATTTACCCGACGCCAGAGACTTCAACTTGAGGCGCAAGGAACGCGGCGTGACAATCAACGAGAGTCCTACAAGATTTGGAAGACAATCCGGATTATTTGGAAAGGATATATCGTGCGCCAAGAGGAGTCCGGATGTCGGCGTACGAGACAGTTAAGATTTGGAAAGCTATCTTGGTCTGTATGGAAAGTCACATGTACGGTAGAATCCAAATCCTTTAAACAAGGAAAAGAGATATATTTGTAATCAGATTAGGATTAGGAGTCCAGATCTCCTACGGGAAGACCAGCCGCCCTATAAATATGTAAAGGGTGACGGCCGATTAAAGACATCCAACAATCGATCAAATCAATCTTTTATCTTTTATCTTTTACCTTTTTCTTAGCAGTAGATCTTTGCTGTTTTGCGCTGTAAAACAGTCGGTTTCTTCCTCACGTAAGTAGGAAGATCTTTGTTGCTTTGCTCGGAAAGCAATCGCTCGTCGTACGCGTAAGTGCGATAGTTATCCTTTGTTGCTTTGCTCGAAAAGCATCCGGTTATCGCACACGTAAGTGCGGTTGGCGACTCCCATCACCTAGGTGTTCCACGGATCCAATTTCGTGCGAACACAATTGGCGACTCCGCTGGGGACGTAAAGCGAAGATTACACGATGAATCCCGACTCCAAAGACAGAAGCATCGTCAACCCGGAGAACATCATCGCCGTCACGCTCGACGACTATCTGAAGATGAACGGCGAGAGATCGAACGACAACTCGAAGAGGAGCAGGCGGAGCGACTCCGGCAAAAGTTGGCCGGCTACCAGAAGACGAGGAACGACGTGATCAAAAAGGTAGTCGTGCCGAGTCCACCTCCTGCACCCAAACCCGAGGTGAGCAAACCGACTTGTCCTGATGAAATCGCTCATCTAATTGATGTGTCGGTAGCTAGCAGATATGGCACTGAGATGGACAAATCGACGCAATTATTCGCTCGAGTAGTGAATAGCCGATTTGACGAGTTGAAAGAGCAAAGTCGCTAAAGACTTGCAGAGTAGTCTGCCGGGTCAGGTTAGATCTACAGTCTTACAAGTCAATGATGAACATCGGAATAAACAGCCGATGTACCCTGACCATAACCGAGTCGATCATCGGGTAGAGGTCGCCCCCGTGATCACGACTTCTGTTATCCCGACTTCGGTGTCTCAGAGTTCTCCCAATAATGACCGAAGTCTAAGCCTTAGCACGAACATCCCACAACCCTGCTATCAAACAGCCGCGTATAGCACACCACCCATTCCACCTCTCGGTACCGGAGTCCCTCATGGGCCGGTTCCAGAAGCATATTTTAACTCGCAACAAGTCCAACCCGAGTTGCCACAGCCGAGTTCGCGTACCCCACTAGCTGACATGAGCTTTAAGGATCAACTCGCCGCAGTCCTTAGAGAACTCGGCGTAATACCTAAGGATGGCTCTCGTGGTTACCTAAAGCCATACCCCGAGTGCTACGACACCATGCCGTACCCTCGCGGGTTCAGAATTCCTGATTTTGTCAAATTCACAGGGGAAGACAATAGGTCGACTTTTGAGCATATAGGGCAATTCTTAGCGCAGAGTAGTGGAGTCGGCACATCGGATATCTATAGGATAAAACTCTTTCCCTTGTCATTGTCGGGTACTGCATTCACTTGGTTCACCTCGCTTGCTCCTAGGTCTATCACGTCTTGGGCAGAATTAGAACGGCAGTTCCACGATTACTTTTACGGTGGTGAGACCGAGCTCAGACTATCGGATCTGACGATGGTTAAACAGAAGTACAATGAGCCGGTTTGTGATTACATTAGAAGGTTTAGAGAGGTTAAGAACAAGTGCTTTAGCTTAAATATAAACGAAAAAGATCTTGCCGACCTCACTTTTTCAGGTTTGCTCGCCCATATTAAGGACAGATTAGAGGGCCAAGAATTCGTAACCATTAGCCAAGTCGCTCAGAGGGCTGTAGCACAGGAGAATCGCGCTAAGGAAGTCAAAACATACAGCCGGTTCGGGGATGCTAAGGGCAAAGCCAAAGAGAAATCGGCAATAAACGTGATGACCTACGAAAACAGCTCAGACAGTGAGGACGACGCTGACATATGCATTGCCGAGTGGGTTAATACGCCCAAGTCAAAACCCTTTGTTTGTCCAGCCCTCAGGCCTACACCCACTCGGAAAGAGGGAGATTCGGTACACGTTTGATATCAACAAATGCGACAGAATCTTTGACATGCTCCTGCAGGGAAATATGATCTGAGTAAGGGAAGGGCACGTGTTCCCATCGGCGGAGGAATTGGGCAAAAGAGCATATTGTAAGTGGCATAATTCTTTTTCTCACGCCACTAATGACTGCAATGTGTTTCGTCGGCAGGTGCAATCGGCCATTAATGACGGACGATTGACGTTTGCTCAAAGCTCCAAGATGAAGCTTGACAGTGATCCTTTTCCAATCAACGTGATTGACTTGGAGAAGAAGAAAAGTGCTGATTCGGTCAGATCAGGCCGAGTCAACAAAAGGAGAAGAACGTCATCATTGATGACAACGCGGCTCCAAGAATGATCAAGCCGAGCCCCTCTCTTACTCCGAAGCCAATCAGCTCGAACTCCTCGCCGACTCCAAAGATGATCAAGCCAAAGAGTCCGGAAGTCGGCGTCTGGAAGGTTAATCGAGGGAAGAATCCAGCCACGAAGTCAAAGCCGACGGTGAAACAGCTGTTGGATAAATACACGACCAACACGTGTTCACTCGGCTTGGAGGAGCCAAGCGCCCCTAGGTCTCCTCCCCAACGAGGTCTCGATGGTCCCGAGTACTGGCAGGAAGGCCCTTACGCACAACCACCATACCTCGCTACAGGTCCGGCATACTGGGGAGGCGCCCACACTTTCTACCCACCGTGTCCCCCATGGGGTTTCAGTCCTTGGGCGCTGCACCCTGCTGGGCCAATCGGCATGTTTCAGCCGAGTTGGATTCCGTCCAGGCCCGGGTTCAGAGGACAGCCCCACGGGAAAAAGGACTCGACTCGCGCCTGGGACCCGAGCATGGAATCAACTCACCACTCGGCGCAAGGCACCCTGACGTACCAAGTCGGCTGGCAGCTCCAAGGAAAGCTCAGCGGAGCAACTCGCCGACTAAGCGGGTCTGGGTACCGGTTAAGCGCGCCGAGTCTGAAGATCCCACGACGACCCAATCCGAGTCAAAGAAGGCAGGCGCCGTCCGAGTTCCCGAAGGGAGTCGATCACAACGATCCGCCGTGTTGATAAGCCCGCAAGTTAACTCGGCGCCACCGGCGGGAACCCGGCATGTGCGGTTCGGCACAGTAGACGACTCGGACAAGCCAGAATCCAGCAATGTAGCAGGACCCGGCGCGCGGAAAACAAGTGTCGAAGCTGCGCCGAGCCAGCAGGCGAAGAAGATCAAGTCAGTTGAGCCAGGAACCAAACCGAAGCCGCAGTGGTGTCCCACAGGGCTCACACATTCTCAGAAGCGAAGGGTTCCAGCGGCTGCGAGCACTCGAGCTCAGGGAGGAGCTCGTCGAGAAGAAGCGCGACGAATGGTTCAACCAAGCCAGACCAATGAAGCCCGCGAAGATGACCTGGAAGGAGAAGCGCATCGCAAAGGAAGAAGACGATACTGCCAGCAGGGATGTCGGGGTAATACCCGCCGACATGGACATCAATATGGTATTCGAGTTGCCCATCGAATTCCGCGCTCCCGAGTCGGAAGTCGCAGAGCTTCTGCTTGGTCCGAGCGCCGCCATATTCAAGAAGCCGGAGGAGTCCGGGCAGCACCTGAAGCCCCTATTCATCAAGGGCCACATCGATGGGAGACCGATTGGCCGAATGCTCGTTGATGGCGGCGCTGGGGTCAATATCATGCCACTTTCGGTGTTCTCCAAGCTAGGCCGAAAGGAGTCCGAATTGATGAAGACAAACATGGGACTCAGCGGGTTCTCGGGAGAGCTATCCGAAGCCAAGGGCATATTATTGTTGGAAATATGCCCTAGAGGCAATAATAAAGTTGTTATTATTCTATTTTCATGTTCATGATTAAGTTTATGTTCTATGCTAAAATTGCATTGGTTCTTGAATATGAGATTCAGAGGAAAACCTAATTGCATGTGTGGAATAATAAACACCATTCAGATCCCTAGTCAGGCCTCTGGACTAGCTCATGTATTGTTGATGATCTTGTTTTCCTGATCATGGGCATTGTTAATGTAACAAGGATGCCGGCAATAATGGGAACACATTGTTAGGGTAACAATGGTGTTGGATAGACCCCTTATGAGATACTGCGAGATCACTTCGTCAATATGTTGTCAGTATCTTCTCATGATGTGTTAACGTTTACTTGCGTCCTTAGACCATGAGAATACCATAGACCCGGATACCGGATGGTTGCTTTGGGGTCATCAAACGTTACGCCGTAACTGGGTAATTATAAAGGTGACTTCCAGGTACACCAGAAAGTATATAGTGGTTCTAGATATGTCAAGACTGGGATTTGCCCATCCGGCGATGGAGAGATACACTCTGGGCCCACTCGGTATTACGGTGTCCAGCATCGCCTGGCCAGGTATTGTGACTAAAAGGTTAGTCACGGGGATACCGGAATACGGAAACGAGAAAAGAGTACAAACCGGTAACGAGGATAACTAGGTATGGTGATCAAGGAGTTGATCACAGGGATACCGTCAAAGTCTCGCCTCGGGTTGTGTAATGTATCGTGAGGCAAAAGGAATTGTATGCGACAATACAAGGTTTGCTCGATAAAGATCTTCGATGATATGTGGGAGTCGTTATGGGTGTCCAGATCCCGCTGACGATTATTGACCGGAATGTATTCCGGACATGTCCACATATACTCGAACCTATAGGGTCACACGCTTAACGTTTTAGCGACATTTAGGAATGCTACGATTTATGGAGAACGAGAGAGAAGGGTTCCGAAAGTGTTTCGGATGATCTCGAAAGTGTTCCGGGAGGTCCCGGATGGTTCCGGTGATGTCCGGAAGTGTTCCGGAAGGTACTGGAAGGTTCTGGAAGGTTCTGGAAGGTTCTGGAAGGTTCTAGAAATTCTAGAAGGTTCTAGAAGGTTCTAGTGGAGTTGGACTCCAACTCCAACAGGGTGTCCCTGCTGGAGTAGGACTCCACCTGCCTAGGGAGAGCTGCCCCAACCCCTATAAATAGAGGGACAGGGCACCTCAAAGGGTATCCCAAGCAGCCCCAGAGGCAGCCCTAGTCCCTTGGACTAAACCCTAGGCCGGCCATCTCTAGATTGGCCACAGCCTTCTTTTTCTCTCTCTTCTAGATTGGATCTAGTACAGCTGCCGGCGCGCTGCTGCTTCTCCTTCTCGTAGATCCCTGCTGTTCTTGTGTGCTGGTCCACACATTACGGCGGTGTCGCTGATCCGGTACGCGTGGATACCTCGGAGACGTCGTATACTTCGGCGTTTGATCGGGCGAACTATTCACGAGGAGATCGCTCTCGCGGCTGGGAGGTATAACCTAGCTGCGGGAGTCTGCGGACTTCATCGACATCGGTCAACTTCTCCGCTACATTGACGTGATCGTCGAAGGTATGATATCGTTACCTACACCTCGATAGTGTTTCTTGGTTTGGTTCGTGCGTGGAAAAATTTTGTTTTGCGTAGCGCGTTCCCCAACAGTGGTATCAGAGCAGTTCTATGCGTAGTTGTAGGTACGACTAGAGCATATGTGATATGCGGCATTGCACATATGATGTGCGGGGTGTTAGATGAGATCTACCACCAGATTTTCTTGTTGTTTCCCTCTCATTGCAAAATTTTGATCTCGGCGGCATCGTGAAATTTTCAGAGGTCCGGCGAACCTTACGATCTTCGGATCGAGACATGCTAAGGATGACTTTGGTTTCACTTTAGTTGAGAAAGATAAATTTGCAATGAGCGGGCTTGTAGATGTGATCTACACGGGGGTCATGCGTATGACGAAGTTTAGTATGGGGTTCGAGATTTCCGAGTCTCCAATTCCAGACACCCCGACAGTTAAATAACTGCAAGAGCAATCATGCTTATGGTAACGTAGGTAGCAAACGGTTTGCAACGTAGCCATAAAGCCACGTATTGTAGCATAAACGTTAGAGGCGTCTAACTTGTTTTTGCAGGGTATGCATGTGATGTGGTATAGCCTATGTGATGCAATGTGATTGTATGAGATGCAAAGTGTTTGTAATTTTAATTTTGTCATGACCTGCGTGTCATGAGTACGGCAATCGGCAGGAGCCAATACGATTGTCATTATTTATTATATTGACCTACGCGTCAACTAGAAAGCCATGTAATGCATTTATTTTATTAGCTATGTGATAGCAAATAGTTGTAATTGCAAGGATATGGTGGTGACAATCTTACATCGATGGACCTCGACGCTACGTCGTACGCGAAGAAGGAGTTCTCCGCCAAAAGATGTTGAAGAAGTCTTCTTCAACAAAAGGGGCTATACCATATCACAATAATTTAATTGCATGTGATGTTAATCCCTTTTATGCACCTTGTTTGATGCGTGGTAGACGTTGTTAAATAGGGTGATCCCTCACACAAATATCAAAGTAGTTAGTGTTCTTCCAAGTGTAGCACCGTCTGGAGTATTTGCCATTCTGAGGTGCGCCACGTCACATGGGTACGATAGGTTTGACATATATGAGGCGGGCGCGAACCGTTCGCGTAGCAGAGCACTCGGTTGTCTTGACGAGCTTTGCAAGATCATCTTGGGCTCGGAACACACCCATCGAAAGATGAACAAGAGTCATATGGGATATGATTGGCATGTTGACCTACCGGTCTCGTTATTCCATCATCAGTGATGTCACATCAATGGTGGAGTAAGTGAGTCGTGGATCTTGAATCACTAATAATCAATTATGAGGGATATTGGTTTTAGTGGGAGCTTACTCTAATTAAGTGTTAATTTGAGTTGCTTTAATCATGAACAAAAAGGAGATACAGAGAGAAAAAAAGAGTAAAAGAGAGAAAAAGAGAGAGAGAACAAAACAGAGAGAGAGAGAAACAAGAAAAAAGAGAGAAAAGAGAGAGAAAAAGAAACAAAGAAAAAAGAAAAAGAGACTAGAAAAGAAAAGAAAATAGAGATAAAAAGAGAGAGAGATAAAGAGAAAAGACATAAAAGATAGAAAACAGAAAAGATAGACAGAGATAAAAAAGAAAAGGATATAGGATAGAAAGCAAAATAAAAGGAAAAAAGAGAGAGAGAGATAGCAGAGAAAGATAGAAAAGAGAGAAATAGAGAGAAAAGAGAGAAAAGATAGAAAGGATAAAAGAGGAATGTCTAAAGTGTATTTGTTTTTAAGTTGTAGATCTATGCACCCGTAACCACCTTTCCACTATGCGCGTTGCTTGAGAAGAAAAACTGAATTCATCTGGGAACAACTTTACGGACTGGTACCGTAATGTGAGGATTGTCCTCAAGAGTGCCAAGAAGGACTATGTCCTATCGCAAACTCTCGGTGAACTCCCCGCTAACGCTACGGGATGATGAGACTCGTATCTATCAATCTAAGAGCGATGATTCCATTGCAGTACAGTGTATCATGCTTGCCTCCATGGAACCTGATCTTCAAAAGCGTTTTGAGAATTGGGCTGCTTATGAGTTAATCCAGGAGCTGAAAGCTTTGTTTCAGAAGCAAGCAAGGACTGAAAGATATGAGATATCCAAAGCCTTGTTTGAATGCAAGATGGCTGAGGGCAGCTCAGTGAGTCAGCACGTACTTAGATTGTCTGGGTACGCGCAAAGGTTGGATGCGCTAGGTTTTCCAATCTCCCAAGAGTTGGGCACTGATCTTGTTCTTGCTTCCCTCCCTCCGAGCTATAGTAGCTTCATCATGAACTACAACATGAATGGGATGGAAAAGAGTATGGGTGAATTATTCACTATGCTTAAAACTGCTGAGAGTGGAATCCCAGAAGGACGCCAATCATGTGATGATGGTGAATAAAACAACCAACTTCAAGAAGAAGGGCAAGTCTAAGAAAAAGGGCAAATCCAAGGGTGCTAGTATGACTGACACGCCTAAGAGTCCAAGACTGGTGCCACTTCTGATGTTGAGTGCTTCTTCTGTAAAGAGAAGGGACACTGGAAGAGGAACTGCAAGAAATATCTGGCAGAAAAGAAAGAAGTCTGGAAAGTCCAGCTCAGGTATGAGTGTCATACATGTTATTGATGTATTCCTTGCTGGTCCGCAATGTAATTCTTGGGTATTGGATACCGGATCGGTTGCTCATATTTGCAACTCGATGCAGGAACTACAGAGGCCTAAGCGACTGGCAAAGGATGAGGTGACGATGCGCGTCGGGAACGGAGTAAAAGTTGCTGTGCTCGCCGTCGGTGTCCTACCTCTACATTTATCTTCAGGATTTATATTAGAGCTTAGTAATTGTTACTATGTTCCGGCCTTGAGCAAAACATTATTTCTGGATCATGTTTGTTGCAAGACGGTTATTCGTTTAAGTCTGAGAACAATGGTTGTTCGATTTATATGGATAATATGTTTTATGGCCATGCTCCCGTTGTGAATGGGTTATTTATTATGAATCTTGATGGTAATACACACATCCATAACACTGACGCTAAACGTCGCAAGATAATCGATTTGAATTCCACTTATTTGTGGCACTGCCGTTTGGGTCATATTGGAAAGAAGCGCATGAAGAAACTCCATTGTGATGGACTTTTGGAGTCATTTGATTATGAATCATTTGACACTTGCGAGCCTTGTCTAATGGGTAAAATGACTAAAACGCCGTTCACAGGCCACGTAGAACGGGCGACTGACTTATTGGAGATCATACATACGGATGTATGTGGTCCAATGAGTATAGCTGCACGCGGTGGATTCCTCTACTTCATTACCTTCACGGATGATTTGAGTAGATATGGATATATCTATTTGATGAGACATAAGTCTGAAACCTTTGAAAAGTTCAAAGAATTTCAGCATGAAGTAGAAAATCATCGTAACAAGAAAATCAAGTTTCTGCGATCAGATCGCGGAGGGGAGTACTTGAGTTACGAGTTTAGCGAACATCTGAAGAGCTGCGGAATTGTTTCACAGCTTACGCCTCCCGGAACGCCACAGAGGAATGGAGTGTCCGAGAGACGTAATCGAACCTTGTTGGACATGGTAAGATCGATGATGTCATTACTGAACTGCCATTATCTTTTTGGGGTTATGCTTTAGAGACTGCCGCTTTTACACTAAATAGAGCACCATCTAAATCCGTTGAAACGACACCATATGAGATATGGCATGGGAAGAAACCCAACTTGTCTTTTCTTAAATTGGGGATGCGATGCATATGTAAAGCGTTTACAACCAAATAAGCTCGATCCCAAATCGGATAAATGCTTCTTTGTTGGTTATCACAAAGGAACTGTTGGGTATTCCTTCTATCACCGCACCGAAGGCAAAGTGTTTGTCGCAAAGAACGGTGTGTTTTCTCAAGAAAGAGTTTCTTGCAAAAGGGGTGAGTGGGAGGATAGTGCAACTCGACGAGATTGGTGAATCTTCGTCATTAGGTCAAAGTGATGCAACGCCGGAAGTGGTTCCGGAGTTTCCCACAATGACTGATACGGAAGCCCCTACATGTGATGTAGAGACTTCAGTCGAGCCAGCAGCTGAACCACGAAGGTCTGGTAGGATTCGCACGAAACCACAGTGGTTTTCGGACGAGGTATTGTTGTTAGACAACGATGAGCCTGCGACCTATACGGAAGCAATGATGGGCCCTGACTCCGTTAAATGGCTAGACGCCATGAAATCCGAGATAGAATCCATGTACGAGAACCAAGTTTGGAGCTTGGTGGACCCCTCCTGAAGGCGTGAGGCCTATCGAATGTAAATGGATCTATAAAAAGAAAACAGACGCGGATGGGAATGTATACATCTATAAAGCTCGACTTGTCGCAAAGGGTTTCCGACAAGTTCAAGGAGTTGACTACGACGAGACATTCTCTCCCGTAGCGATGCTTAAGTCTGTTCGGATTCTTCTAGCGATTGCTGCATATTTCGATTACGAGATATGGCAAATGGATGTCAAAACAGCGTTCCTAAATGGGAAGCTAACCGAGGACGTGTATATGATACAGCCCGAGGGTTTTGTCAATCCAAAGGATGCTGGAAAGGTATGCAAACTTCAGAGATCCATCTATGGACTGAAGCAAGCATCACGGAGTTGGAATCTTCGCTTTGATGAAGTGGTCAAAGGTTTGGCTTCATCAGGAACTGCGAAGAGGCTTGTGTTTACAAGAAAGTAAGTGGGAGCGCAATAGCATTTCTAATACTCTATGTGGATGACATATTGTTGATTGGGAATGATGTATCTTTTCTGACAATATTAAGACTTCGTTGAAAATAGTTTTTCAATGAAAGATTTAGGCGAGGCAGCATACATATTAGGTATAAAGATCTATAGAGATAGATCAAAGCGCCTAATAGGGCTAAGCCAGAGTACATATATAGATAAAGTACTGAAGAGGTTCAGTATGGAAAACGCCAAGAAGGGGTTCTTGCCGATGTCGCATGGGAAAAGTTTGAGCAAGAATCAGTGTCCTTCGACAACTGATGAGCGAGAACGCATGAGTAAGATTCCATACGCATCCGCGATTGGGTCAATCATGTACGCCATGATATGTACACGACCAGATGTGTCCTATGCTCTAAGTGTTACGAGCAGATACCAGAGTGATCCAGGTCATGATCATTGGACAGCAGTGAAGAATATCCTAAAGTACCTGAAGAGGACTAAGGATATGTTTCTCGTATACGGTGGTGACGAAGAGCTCGTTGTAAAGGGTTACACCGACGCCAGCTTTGTCACAGATCCGGACGATTTTCGATCTCAATCAGGCTTAGTGTATACACTGAACGGTGGCGCAGTGAGCTGAAAGAGTTCCAAGCAGGACACTGTGGCGGATTCTACAACGGAGGCTGAGTATATCGCCGCTTCAGAAGCGGCAAAGGAGGGCGTTTGGATTAAGAAGTTCGTCACCGAGCTTGGTGTGGTTCCGAGCGCGCTGGATCCTATGGAGCTCTATTGTGACAATAGTGGCGCCATAGCTCAGGCCAAGGAGCCAAGGTCCCACCAGAAGTCCAAACATATACAACGCCGATTCCACATCATTCGTGAATTGGTGGAGCGTGGAGACGTAAAGATATGCCAAAATACACACGGATCTGAATGTGTCAGATCCGCTGACGAAGCCTCTACCACAAGCAAAGCATGAGCAACACCGGAATGCCATAGGTGTTAGGAGCTTAAGCATTGGCTAGATTATTGACTCTAGTACAAGTGGGAGACTGTTGGAAATATGCCCTAGAGGCAATAATAAAGTTGTTATTATTCTATTTTCATGTTCATGATTAAGTTTATGTTCTATGCTAAAATTGCATTGGTTCTTGAATATGAGATTCAGAGGAAAACCTAATTGCATGTGTGGAATAATAAACACCATTCAGATCCCTAGTCAGGCCTCTGGACTAGCTCATGTATTGTTGATGATCTTGTTTTCCTGATCATGGGCATTGTTAATGTAACAAGGATGCCGGCAATAATGGGAACACATTGTTAGGGTAACAATGGTGTTGGATAGACCCCTTATGAGATACTGCGAGATCACTTCGTCAATATGTTGTCAGTATCTTCTCATGATGTGTTAACGTTTACTTGCGTCCTTAGACCATGAGAATACCATAGACCCGGATACCGGATGGTTGCTTTGGGGTCATCAAACGTTACGCCGTAACTGGGTAATTATAAAGGTGACTTCCAGGTACACCAGAAAGTATATAGTGGTTCTAGATATGTCAAGACTGGGATTTGCCCATCCGGCGATGGAGAGATACACTCTGGGCCCACTCGGTATTACGTGTCCAGTATCGCCTGGCCAGGTATTGTGACTAAAAGGTTAGTCACGGGGATACCGGAATACGGAAACGAGAAAAGAGTACAAACCGGTAACGAGGATAACTAGGTATGGTGATCAAGGAGTTGATCACAGGGATACCGTCAAAGTCTCGCCTCGGGTTGTGTAATGTATCGTGAGGCAAAAGGAATTGTATGCGACAATACAAGGTTTGCTCGATAAAGATCTTCGATGATATGTGGGAGTCGTTATGGGTGTCCAGATCCCGCTGACGATTATTGACCGGAATGTATTCCGGACATGTCCACATATACTCGAACCTATAGGGTCACACGCTTAACGTTTTAGCGACATTTAGGAATGCTACGATTTATGGAGACGAGAGAGAAGGGTTCCGAAAGTGTTTCGGATGATCTCGAAAGTGTTCCGGGAGGTCCCGGATGGTTCCGGTGATGTCCGGAAGTGTTCCGGAAGGTACTGGAAGGTTCTGGAAGGTTCTGGAAGGTTCTAGAAATTCTAGAAGGTTCTAGAAGGTTCTAGTGGAGTTGGACTCCAACTCCAACAGGGTGTCCCTGCTGGAGTAGGACTCCACCTGCCTAGGGAGAGCTGCCCCAACCCCTATAAATAGAGGGACAGGGCACCTCAAAGGGTATCCCAAGCAGCCCCAGAGGCAGCCCTAGTCCCTTGGACTAAACCCTAGGCCGGCCATCTCTAGATTGGCCACAGCCTTCTTTTTCTCTCTCTTCTAGATTGGATCTAGTACAGCTGCCGGCGCGCTGCTGCTTCTCCTTCTCGTAGATCCCTGCTGTTCTTGTGTGCTGGTCCACACATTACGGCGGTGTCGCTGATCCGGTACGCGTGGATACCTCGGAGACGTCGTATACTTCGGCGTTTGATCGGGCGAACTATTCACGAGGAGATCGCTCTCGCGGCTGGGAGGTATAACCTAGCTGCGGGAGTCTGCGGACTTCATCGACATCGGTCAACTTCTCCGCTGCATTGACGTGATCGTCGAAGGTATGATATCGTTACCTACACCTCGATAGTGTTTCTTGGTTTGGTTCGTGCGCGGAAAAATTTTGTTTTGCGTAGCGCGTTCCCCAACAATTATCAGTAGAGCTCACAGTCGGAAGCAAGACCCTGCCGACTGCGTTCTTCGTGGTCGACGTCAAAGGCCGATACAACATGCTCTTAGGGCGAGATTGGATCCATGCCAATTGTTGCATCCCCTCTACCCTGCATCAGTGCTTAATCCAGTGGGTAGATGAGGATGTCGAAGTAATTGAAGCAGACAACTCGGCTTGCATTGCTTTAGCCGAGACCACAGTCGATTGGCAGCACGGTGACATGAAGTGTCTATCGGGTAGGAATTTATCCGACTACGACTATGTCAGTATCGGTAAAGACGGATTTGTACCGATACAAGCACAGCCGGCTTGTATAGCTCGGCTTAATAATTTATCTTTGTAAATGAATAAAGAAGATAGCATTAAATGGCTACAAAAGCGCACCGAGGAATATCGTTTGGGCAAAAACGATATGCATGAGACTATCAAAGACTTTGACGACATGGAGAAACTCGGACAAGGATTCTCGTCGGCCGACCCACTCGAAGAAGTCGATATTGGCGATGGGAGCATTCCCCGACCAACGTTCATTAATGCCAATATGGAAGTCGGCCAGAAGAAAGAGGTATGCGCGCTACTCAGAGAATTCGTAGATTGCTTTGCTTGGAATTATACAGAGATGCCCGGGTTGAGTCGGAGTCTGGTCGAACATAAGTTACCTATCAAGGCCGGCTTCAGACCCTACAAGCAACCACCTAGGCGTTTCAACCCTAACCTGTACGATCGCATCAAAGAAGAAGTCGACCGACTGGTGAAGGCAGGGTTCATTCGGCCATGCAGGTATGTCGAGTGGATTTCAAACATTGTGCCGGTCGAAAAGAAGAATACCGGGAAGATTAGGGTATGTATAGACTTTAGGGATTTGAATAAGGCCACACCTAAAGATGAGTATCCTATGCCTATAGCCGACATGTTGATAGATGACGCCTCCGGACACAAAGTACTTAGCTTCTTAGATGGCAATGCTGGGTATAATCAGATCTTTATGGCCGAAGAGGACATGTTTAAAACTGCCTTTCGTTGCCCCGGTTTCGTCGGGTTGTTCGAGTGGGTTGTCATGACATTCGGTTTGAAGAACGCTGGCGCTACGTATCAGCGTGCTATGAACTTGATCTTTCATGATCTCTTAGGCATTGTGTTAGAAGTCTATATTGATGACATCGTCGTCAAGTCGGACGGCTGTGAACACCACTTGGCCGACTTGCGACTAGCCTTTGAAAGAATGCGTCGGTATGGGTTGAAGATGAACCCGCTCAAATGCGCGTTTGGTGTGTCGGCCGAAAAGTTCTTAGGGTTCATAATTCATGAACAGGTATAGAGATTGACCCTAAGAAGATAGAGGCCATTAGGAAGTTAGGAGAGCCGACATGCAAGAAAGATGTGCAGAGTCTATTAGGGAAGATAAACTACTTAAGACGATTTATATCTAACCTGGCGGGTAAGATTGAATCGTTCGTCCCTTTGCTTCGGCTAAAGAACGAAGCCGAGTTCACTTGGGGGGCAGAGCAGCGAGAAGCCTTCAATAGTATCAAGAAATATTTGTCGAGTCCTCTAGTGCTCCGAGCACCTAAGTCAGGAGTCCCGTTCCGACTATACATTGCTGCACAGGATAAAGTACTCGGCGCAGTGCTAACTCAAGAAGTCGACAAAAAGGAGCACATCATCGCATATGAAAGTCGTCGACTACTCGACACCGAAAGTCAGTACGTATTCATCGAGAAGCTATGCTTATCCTTGTTTTACGCCTGCACCAAGTTTCGGCATTATTTACTTTCGAGCACATGTGTAGTGTCTTGCCAAGTCAATGTGATTAAGTACATGTTGCAACAACCGATTCTTAGTGGACGAGTTGGAAAATGGGCTTATGCGTTAATAGAATTTGATCTAACATATGAGTCGTTGCGTGCCATGAAAGGTCAAGTTGTCGCCGACTTCATTGTAGATCATAGGGTTAATGATGAAGAGGATGTTAATTATGTTAGCACATGCCCGTGGAAGCTTTACTTTGATGGATCGGTTTGTAGAAGTGGGCAAGGCATTGGTAGTGTTTTAGTTTCACCTAAGAATGTCATCTATGAATCATCGGTCCGACTAGAGTATCCTTGCACTAACAACCAGGCAGAGTATGAGGCACTGTTGTTTGGTTTACAAAGCTTAATAGATATGGGTATAAGAGATGTAGATGCTTTTGGAGATTCATTGCTAGTAGTTCAGCAAGTCAATGGAGAGTTTCAATGCTTCGATGGGTTGCTGAATAGCTATTTAGACCGATGTTTAGATATAGTCAAGCTTTTAGATACCTTTAGTATCAATCACGTCCCCAGGGAGGAGAATTCTAGAGCCAACTATTTGGCACAGCAAGCATCCGGTACCAAGTCAGAAGAGAAAAGTTTTTCATATCTAGAGAGCCGATGCTCGTTGCTGTCAAAGGCCAGGCCGACTTGCTGGAAGTCAAAGCCGACTCGTGTAGATCCAATTCTGACTCGGGGGGCAACAGTTTAACACAGGCTGTCGAGTCGTCAAGCGGTTTGGAAGTCAAAGATTGGAGGGTACCTTTAGTTAGTTATTTGAAGAATCCGAGTCAAACAAGAGATAGGAAAATTCGGCGGCAAGCCATAAAGTACACCTTGATTAACGACGAGTTGTATCGCCGAACGATAGATGGAGTATTATTGAAATGCTTAGATCCTGACCAATCAAAAGTAGCTATGGGAGAAGTGCATGAAGGGATATGTGGGACACATCAGTCGGCTCCCAAGATGCAATGGTTGTTGAAGAGGGCAGGATTCTATTGGCCGACTATGTTAGAAGATTGTTTTCGGTATTATAGAGGGTGTGAAGCATGTCAGAAGTTCAGGAACATACAGTTAGTACCCGCGGCTAAGATGAACCCTATTATAAAGCCGTGGCCATTTAGAGGATGAGGTTTAGATTTCATTGGGGAAATACATCTTGCTTCGTCGAAAGGTCATCGTTTCGTCCTCGTAGCTACAGATTATTTCACTAAATGGACCGAAGCAGTTCCTTTAAGAAATATGACTCATAAAGAAGTGGTTAGCTTTGTTCTAGAACATATCATTCATAGGTTCGGCATCCCTCAAACTCTGACAACTGATCAGGGTGCGTCCTTTATGTCTCACCATTCAGTGAGTTTGCCGAGTCCTTTGGGGTCAGTTGTTGAACTCGTCGCCCTATTATGCCCAAGCCAACGGACAGGCCGAGTCCAGCAATAAGACTTTGATCAAGCTGATAAAGAAGAAAATTAAGGAACATCCGAGAAGGTGGCATGAAGTTCTTTCGGAAGCACTATGGGCCCATCGAATATCTAAACATGGGGCCACCCGAGTGACACCATTCGAGTTGGTATACGGGCAGGAAGCAGTGTTACCCGTGGAAGTTAAATTACAAGCTCTTAGAATAGCCAGACAAGGCGACTTGTCGGCTGAGGATTATAGTCACCTGATGATAGATAAGGTAGACGATGTTGCAGAGGAAAGGTTGAAAGCCTTACGAGAGATCGAAAAGGAGAAGTTGAGAGTTGCTAAGGCTTACAACAAAAGAGTAAAGGAAAAATCGTTTCAGATAGGAGATCTAGTATGGAAGACGATTTTACCTATCGGAACTCGGGACAAACAAATTCGGCAAATGGTCGCCGAGTTGGGAGGGTCCGTTTAGAGTTGTCGAGATAGTCCCCGGGAACTCTTATTTGGTAGAATCTTTGCAAGGGGAATGGCTATCTAGGGCTCTTAACGGGAAATATTTGAAAAGTATTACCCGAGTGTGTGGCAGGTAGCTTAAGCAAAACTCTATGGCCGATATGTCCTTTATAAGTATCGCCCTGAGCAGCGGTGTAGTAGTGTTTTTGGCAAATACAATTATGCCAAAAAGCAGGGGGGCATATGTTTGCAACGTAATTTGGCTTGAAGATTTATTCAGTTGGCCAAGTTAGGCATTAGGTTTGCCAGAGGTTGAGATAAGGAACTAACGGTATGGATGCAGCATTCACTCTTGACTGCAGGATTAATACAGCCGAGTGGCTTGGACGCTCGCGGTGTCTTTGATACCGAGTGCTCATGGCATTTTCCGAGTGCCCCGAGTGCCCGTTGCATCTTGGGGATACGAGGTGCTCGCAGGAGTTATTGAAGACCCGAGCAGTCGGAGGTGTCCCCGAACGCCCACGTCCCGAGTGCTACGTCATCAAGCCGCGAGCAGTACCTCTGGACATTCAACAGTGGCGGCCCCGAGCACTCGCGACCCCGAGTACTCGCGACCCCGAGCTTCACCGACCCCGAGTACTGGTGACCCCGAGTGACCAAGCCCCAAGGAGCTCCCCAGTCCCGAAGGGTTGCTCCCGAGTACTCGACCGACTCCCGAGCGGTCCGAGTTCGTCCCCGAGTGCTCGCGAGGGATCATCTCCAGCAGGTCCAAGTCACAGCGATACCCTTCAAGATTTACCCGACGCCAGAGACTTCAACTTGAGGCGTAAGGAACGCGGCGTGACAATCAAGGAGAGTCCTACAAGATTTGGAAGACAATCCAGATTATTTGGAAAGGATATATCGTGCGCCAAGAGGAGTCCGGATGTCGGCGTACGAGACAGTTAAGATTTGGAAAGCTATCTTGGTTTGTATGGAAAGTCACATGTACGGTAGAATCCGAATCCTTTAAATAAGGAAAGAGATATATTTGTAATCAGATTAGGATTAGGAGTCCAGATCTCCTACGGAAAGACCAGCCGCCCTATAAATATGTAAAGGGTGACGGCCGATTAAAGACATCCAACAATCGATCAAATCAATCTATTACTTTTACCCTTTTATCTTTTTTCTTAGCAGTAGATCTTTGCTGTTTTTGCGCCGGAAAACAGTCGTTTCTTCTTCACGTAAGTAAGAAGATCTTTGTTGCTTTGCTCGGAAAGCAATCGCTCGTCGTACGCGTAAGTACGATAGTTATCCTTTGTTGCTTTGCTCGAAAAGCATCCGTTTATCGCACACGTAAGTGCGGTTGGCGACTCCCATTACCTAGGTGTTCCACGGATCCAATTTCGTGCGAACAACAGGTACAATAGGGGTCCGACTTGTGTATCTTGTGCCTCCTATATAAGGAGGGGGCATCCTGTGTGATCAGACAAGATAAGATTTAACTTGAAAGAGAGTTATGTGGGGGAGGTGTGTCTGTAGTCATGCCTCGTGGATGTAGATCTTACGGTTGAACCACGTTAAAAACGTCATGTCTCTTGTCGCCTTTTCTGCAATGCTCTCGGAATAGATCTACGCTTCCGCGTGTCGCCTCGTAGGAGACTAGCGTGCTTAGGGCCGATTTTCATAACAGGTGGTATCATAGTCAGGAGGTTGATGGTAGATCTTGAGGCAGTGCAGAGGGATCCGACTGGTACGAGACGGATGACGGCAGTACGTGCACAAGGTGAGGTGGAACCTAGAGCATGTCGTGAAAGTCCGCATCTACAAAACGTCAAAATCTACATGAGATTTTGTGGGAGATTCTGGTGCGAGGTGGAGCAGAAGAGGCAGGCGGCCCAGACCGACGCCGCAGCCCAGACGAGGACATTGGCCTCGGCGAATGACATCGGCCCAGACAAGGCGTGGCAAGCCCAGGTGCGAGGGCCGCTAACCCAGGCGGAGCACGGTCGGCCCAGGCGGGGTGGAGGCAGCCTAGGGGGCCAGAATGGGCCCAGGCGGGTTGGTGGCTAGCCCAGGAGGGCTTTAGCTGGCCCAGGAAGGACTAGGATGCAGCCCAGGCATGGTTTTGAGCCAAATTTCAGGAGGAAATCCAAAATTTGCTCAAATTCGAGTTGGGTTTTAAATTTTGGAATGAAAGGGACTCGAAGTAGAAGTTTGGCTTGGATTTGAGGGTCCAAAGACTGCTATATAAGTAAGGGTTGGGGAGGTTTCAAGGCACGAGATCTCGGGAGCTTGAAGCTTAGACAACCAATGTGGAGAACACGTGATCCAAAAGAGAAGAGTAATCGGTGGTCTGGAGGTGAGGCGTGGGACTCGGCATCAATTTGGACAAATTGATGAAGAGTTACGGAGATGGAGTCTCATCTGGGGTTCAAGTCATTGAGCTGTAAAATGAATCTCAAGTCCAAGGTACATGGAGGTTCAAACAAGAAAGCTTCAAGATGGTGGAAGACATATTCACTAAGGTGGGGTTCGTTGAGATTGTGTTGAATGTGTGTATGAGTAGGTTACGAATTAGACTTAGAGAAATAATAGTATTATATTAGGGTAATACAAGGAGTCCTAGTAGGATACGGGTAGAGTAGGAGTCGGACTCGTATATCCTAGGCCTCGTATATAAGGAAGGGGCACTATGTGTGACCAGACAAGATAAAATGTAACTTGAAAGAGAGTTATGAGGACATGTGCGCCTATAGTCATACTCCATAGATGTAGGTCTCACGGCTGAACCATGTTAAAAATATTATCTCTTATCGTTTTTTTTATAATGCTCTCAGGATAGATTTACGCTTCTACATGTCGCCTCGTAGAAAACTAATGTGGCTAGAGCCCATTTTCGTAACAGTGGATGATCAGCAGCGAGGTGGATCCGTACTTAATATCTCTCTCTCTAATTGCAATACTCGTTGGACCAAATGAACAACTCCGAGTCGATCCTTTTAACTCAGGATCTCACTACAATTTATACTTGGATGAATTTCTTCTAAATTAAGCGTGTTAATTTCGTAAACAGTTTTTCCAAGTATTTTTCAATAACCAGCATTTGTTCAGTTCCAAGCTTTCTCCAGCTGATGGTCCAAAATTCAGACCTTGGCTTCTACGCAACTAGTAAGCAATTGTTTAATTTGTTGTAGTACAAGATCGCCGACAAACTCGAATAAAACGTAATCAAGAATGGTTGCCAATATTCTTCTATACGAATCTTTGAAATATTATTAGCTGTCCAGAATGTTCCTTAATCCTTACTACTCAAGTGTCTAAAATCTGAACAAGACCATGGAATTAAGCTAGCTGTAGGCAGGATATGATGCTCGTTGATTCACAGCTCTCTGCACTTTTGACTTCCTAAAATTGAAATAGAACGAGAGAGAGAGAGAAAGGGATATATATATTCTCTGAAGTGGTGGCCATCCTCCAATTTATGATTTCTGAACCTTATCGTAACCACCTTGCAAGTTGCAGCTAACTGATCATGTGCAGAAGCTATATATTGTGTGCGCCAAGATAAGCTAATCATTCTCCATTTGATGTGCACTATTTAGCAGAACCCCAGAACAAACCACATCATGATGTCCAGCAAAAGATTGTCCTCTATCCTACAAGATGGTGCATACTCCAATACCAACCATTTTTTTCATGGTTGATGCTGGAGACCGGACAGTTCTTCAACTTGGCGAGTTTCAGAATCACCGCCACGAAAGCTTCAGATAGAGCACAAGTGCGCACCAACGTTTAGTATTGTATTTGCTATAAACAATAATAATTATGATTGGAAAATATTTGTGTTTCATATATATAACTATAAAGGTTTTAAAACGATTTTTTTTTGCGATTCAAGGTTTTAATACGATTAATCTGCACAATTTGGAGTTAGCAGGTGCCTGCTAGTGTTTCTTAATTTGGACGATTGTATGACTTTAATCCTGCTTAACAAATAAAATCTCTCCTTACCCTATAAAAAGAACTTCACCGTCATAGTCCGACTGAAGTGTGAATTTCGAACGTCTTACGGCGAACAAGGAAGTTTCTTTTAACCTTGTTTTCACAATGGAAATAGGTAGATTCATATAAACCTTTAAAAAAAAACCATAGTGGATGGTCAATTTACTACTCAATTTGAGGGTCGAAGGCAACATACCTAATTTCTTGCACATAGAACATAAGATATATCTATAAACATTTGAGGAACCACATTCATTTTGAGGATAATAATTATCACATTAATTATTTTTTAGAATTCCCACGTAATCAAGTGAAAAATAAAATAAGTACACCATTTATTTTGGAAAGGCCAAATTATGGATGGTGTATATTATAAAGAAAAAAAGATCTACACGGTTTATTGTGGTAGGAGATGTGAGATTCAAGGTACCACATCCGTCTTGAGGGATGTAAATTTTCACATTAATAAAAAATAATATAAATTCACACATTTAATCGAGAGAAAAAGAAAAGATCTACATCACGCTTACCTCTTTGGAACACATGATCCTATTCATGTAAAAATAGAGGAAACATAGAACCAATCGAGATACATGGCATGTTGAATCCTATGGGGAAACAAGGACATATGAATTTACAAAAATAGCTCTTTGGATGCTTCACCAAAATTCTATAGGAACTTAAAGGGAGATAATGTCCCTGCAAGACAGAGAAATTTTTTCACAAGAAAATTCATATTAAAATTTCTCTAAATTTGCTATGGATTGCACCCTTCTATAGAGGTTTCACAGGATAACTGCAACCTCATTATTTTGTTCCAGAGGGCCCTTGTAGAAACTTTTTTCTAATAATAAGAAACCCCCAAAATTCTATGGAAATACTATAATTCACATAGGCCCTTAGTTTGGCAGGTCATATTACAATGGTGTAAACATTAGTTTTAGGGAAAAGAACAGATTTGAGCCCTTACTTTTGGGGGACTCGACTATAATAGTGTAGATTAGTAAACGAAAAAAATATCTACACCATTTACTTTGGTGGAATGATTACAATATGTTTTCTTAGATAGGAAGAGCTTTATTTATTTGAAAATGCATCATGATGATGCCAAACACAAAGACTTTCTCTCGGCCTCTACATCAAACATGCACACAGCCATAGGTCCAAAATAAAATCGAAAACACTCAGACTCGGCTGAAAGCCGGGTCTCGAATATAAAAACAATGTAGTAGACAATAAAAAAGCATAACCCTCATGGTGCATCACGCCGATGACTAAAACTCCATCCATGTGTGGCGAAGAGCTCCTGTAGAACCATCTCTAGTGCGTGTGACGTCGAAAGGAGGGGCTCACAGTTCTCAAAGCCGCTGCAACACAGACCACGAGCACAGCCAATGCATGCACGTGTAAACAACTTGCAAGGGATTATGGAGTTTATGTTTGTCAAAGACCACAACATTTCTGCATAGCCAAATAGACCAACACAAAGTGATTGCGACAACTAGTATAAGTGCACGAAGGCCTTTGTCTACCTCTGTAAGCCAAGGTTCAAACATATTAACAATACTAATGGGTGGGCATAACCTGAGACCGTCCGAGTGACTTTCAATGCAAAACGAGCTATTAGGCACTCAAAATTTAAGTGTTGAATATTTTCTCTGTGTGAACAAAAACAATATTTTGAGTCACCTGTCCAGTTACGCCTTCGAAGGTTGTCTTTCGTGAGAATTTACCCCCTTTATAGGTGTAAGGACCCTCTAAATAATCTCTATATCATCGTGAGATCAGCAAGAGCTCCCTTGACTAATGAACAAAAATTTGCATTTCATGCATGTATGTAGTATGTGCATTGAACCTCAAAAGTTTAAATACCTTGCGTCAGTGCAAATTTGAAATTATCAGCCAAAGTCAAGTTTGGTCGGTGCAATTGGTTTAAAATGTTTGGTAGCGGGACTACAAGGATACCTGTGTTTACGTCGGAATGTTGAACAAGAATTAGAAATGCGAATAAAGGTCAAACTTGTCCCGAGCTTTGTAAGCTAGATTGCTCCCTGATTAAAATTTACACACAAACAAGATACTGATTGGACTAAGGCAATTAAAAAGGTAGTAAGAGTACGTTAGAGAATTCGATCCAGAACTTCTAATCTGAAATTCCCAATTAAATTTTTGACCCTGTCATTTTAAACGTCAACAAAATTCCCTATAAAATTGTTAAAGAAAATTCCCCTTTTCTCCCCATACTGGGCCGTCGGCCCAGTTCTTCTTCTCTTCCTTCCGCACGCCTAAACGGGCCTCGGCCCGCTCCCCTCTTCAGCGCGCGCCGCGCCCGCCTCTTCCCCAGAGCACGCCGCCGCTAGCGCCCTTCTCTCCCCTCTTCTCTGCCACGCGGGCCCCAGCTGCCAGGCCGCGGCCGACGCGTGGTCAGACGCACGGCGCGCGGCGGCGACCTCGCCGGTGCCCTGCCCCTTTCCCTTGACCTCCCCGTCCGCGCCCTATAAAGGGATACCTCGGGCGCTCCGGCCCTCCCTTTTCCTCCTTCCAACGCCCTCGCCATCTCCCCCACGCCGGCGCTGCTTTCCCCCAAACCACCGCCGCCAGTGCGCCTCCGCCGCCCCCTTGTCTCGATGCCGCCTCCCGCCGTCGCGAGGCCCTCGCCCTCCGCCTCGCTTCCCCGCGCCACCCCCCCATGCATACGCCGCTCGCCGTCATCTCCGCCCTAGCGCCGACCGCGGTGGCCGGTGAACCACCCGAGCAGCCGAGCTCCCCTCAGCTCGCCAAGTCCTCCGCCGATTTTCCTCTTCTCCAAACTCACCGCCGGTCTCTCCTCTCCCACCATCAGCGCCGCTCCACCGCTAGCCCCCACCGTTCCCCGCCGCGCACCATCGACGTTGTTCTTGCGCCAGGTCCGAGCCCGAGCCCGAGGAGCGCCGCCGTCGACCTCGGTTCCCCAGGACGCCGTACCACCTCTGCCGAGCTCCCCGCCGTGGCAGACGACCCCGCCCCAACCCTCAAGCCGCCGGAGCACGCCACCGACGCCCCCTCGGTGCTTCGACGAATCCGAGTTCTTCGGCGAGCCTCCACAGCAACAGACCGGGGATTCCTCCCCAAGCTCAAGCTGCCCGCCGTGTTCCTCGCCGCTAGGGGTGAGCAACCGCTTGGTTCCATCTTCTTTTCCGTGCCGCTACCGTTGTATCCGGAGGAATCCATGCTTAAGCAAATTAATCGAAATACTTAAGGTACTGATGACCAAGTTTAGTAGCTCATGGTTAATTCGAGTTAGTTCTGTTGAGCTACTGCACCGCTAGGACAGCGTCCATGAGGATACCTGCTGACCATTTGAGTCGATGAACACATTACGTTAATGATTAAAATGGATTGATGATGATCTGACATTTCTAATAGTTGGCTAATTAATCAAATTAGTTGTTTGAAAGCAGCCGGTTGTACTCAATCTGCTTCATGTTGAGGACACCTAGTGAACTTGTTGAGTATACTGTATTGATTGAGTAGTTCAATACCAGATCAATTGCTATAAGATATATGAAGGTTAAACTGAAACAAAACTAGAGAAAAGCATGAATTGGTTAAAAACATACACATGTTAAGCTTGAAGCTATTAGATACATGGTTTGTTAAAAGATTAGTATACTTCATTAAGATCCTTGGATAAGTGTAATCATCATATATATATATATATATTATATATATATGAGTATATTATCTTAATCCTAAGCCAATCTTTGAAATAACTAGTACATGGAGGAATTAATATAACACGTATACCTCTGGATCATATGATACTGAACGCAATTGCTGTAATTAGGGCTTCATTAACCTCATCCGGGCATGATCAATGAAGTCATTAGTTATTTAACAGCTGGCAAGTACTGTTAACCCAACTATACTTAGACACAACTCATACTTAAGCTTTTATGGTTAGCTAACATCTACTGTTTAGCTATCGATTAACCTGCTTAGTTGCTCCCAGAAAGCGATCCTTAGGTCAGATCGGTCATTAGTTAGTATAACTACCCCACTATTGTAATAAGCACAATTACGATCAGTTTAATCATCAAGTAGCACTTGGTGAATAAGCCAAAATGTAATATTAGGACACGTATGTCTCAGTACAACGAATAGGGTTCTGGTGTAAACTGGTTGTTAAGTTAATGGCTAATTAGTTAATACTAATCTGAAGAAGTTCCAACACCTTAAACGTTTAACGAAATCATTAGCTAAGACACCGATGGCTTAAGATTAGGACAACCATTGGCTAACCAATCATTGCTACTAACTCAACCGCAATTAAAAGGCTAATGGCAGCTGAGATTGGGCAGTATACGGGGGCACATCAAAAATAATGTACGCAAGTATAACCATAACTAGTGAAACAGATGTGTACACAACGTATATGACCTCCAATTGAAGAAAATCCTAATTGCAAATTCATTTTGAGAAACCTAGGAAATGAGAATGTAAATTTTACTCATGCTGCCATTCATGATCATATCCGCAAATCAAATATGTTCCCTTTAAGTCATGTGTTCAAAACCGAATAATTAAAACTCCACGCTAGCTCCAATTGGGACCCATATTATACTAACATCCATAACTTCCCATTAATTTCAGTATCACGTCGTCCTTACATACATTCCTATAAGCAACATTTGGATGAAAAATGAACCAAACGATTCTAATAATAACATATACACTTCAAGAGTTCATATCTTAAGTTCTAGTAATGCAAATTGAACCAATCCAATTGCATTAGTTTCATATAGGCATCTTCTACATGTTAGGGTTCACCTCATGCATTTTTGAATCTTTATACTTGCTGGTTTTGATTAAAGTTCCTTACTGATTCGCTTCGGTATTTCGGGTTTTTAATTGGGTAGAAGCGAGCAACGAGGAGTATACGGAGGGTGAATACTATTGTGATCCGGATCAAACTCAACAAGGCAAGTTCACAAAGTGGATCGCTAAGATTCCTTTAATTCTTTTCATGCTATGCTTGTGATTTGGATGAAATACTTGATTGCTATGCTTTGATGATGATATGTTATGTGATGGCGAATCACTAGCATGTTAGGTTCAATTGTGTTGCAAGGTCAACGGTGACCTTTTAATTGGACTAACAAATAATGGAACCCTAAAAGGTGAGCTGTGAGAGCCGAGGTACCGACACCTACAGATGGATCGGCTAGGTGAACCTAGACCGATACCGGTTCGTAGGGCTTTACCCTTCACCTGCGGCGGTAATGATTATGATAGCGGTGATAAGTCACGGTTGCGCAACCCTGAACTTACACCCTATCAATTCGTTTTCCGCGTTGGGCAAGTTCGGATAGTTCAGCCCAACTACACACTTGGCTATACTCTGATCGAGTTAGTCAGACCTCGAGACCAAGCCTTGTTGGGCTGGCTCAAACAATTGGTTGAAAACCTATTTGGTTCAACTAGAAATCGAACTCACATTGTCTGTTTGACATTGATGAAATGATTAGCCTTGGAATTCTGTCTGAATTTCACTTGCTCATGGATTTGGTTCAATAGAATTCTGTTTGAATTGCTATATGTTCAAATCTGAAATTGAATTCTTGCTTGGATTGCTGTATGCAAATCTGAAATTTAACTTGGACATGATGGTACATATGGATATTGGCTTATCAATTATGTTCATGTCAAGTTTACTTGTTTATGTCAATGTGCAATGCTAGTCTTTCTTCCATGTCATATGCTATGCTGAAATTGAATTGGGATGAGTCTATAAATGTGACTTGCAGTACGAAAGTACTTACGGAATTCGATTCCGAACTTGTTGCAGGTGATCCTAGCATCGGTGAGTACTATGATGCTGAAAATGTCGATACAGATGCTTAGGTTCTAGTTTATCCTTCACGGTCGAACGTTGTGGGTTTTGAATCTTCATATGGGGATGGTGGGGCTGCCATCCCATGATTTCACTCTTGTCTTGTTTGCTGTTTTTGGGATCTCGAAGACTTGTAAACAGCCCTCGAGCTGTAGAATATGTGCTGTTTAACCTCTCTTGGGTAAGAGGAACTTATGTACCCTTAACTCCTTCTTATTAGAGTTTGAACTGTGATATGAAGTTGCTATCTGTGATCGATCCATATACAGTGCGTGTATGTTTGAAGTATATGGATTCGGTCGTAAAGGGGTAATGCTTTCTCTTAGTGCTTATTTCGTGAAGTGTTATCGGTCGAGTGACCCGCTAGCTGACATGCAGTGCCGGCTAGGCAGGGTGTGGATAGTCGTACCGGGCTCTCGAGCGACCCACTAGTCTTCGGGCTAGGTTAGGGTGAGGGTGCGACTGTCGGGCTCCTCCGACTTCATTTTACGTTGTGAGCTTAAGAGCGGCGTTAAACCTTTACCGGGCTTTGGAATTGTATGTGGTTCCGGGAAGTTTATTCGCTTCCGGCCGGCTTGACCCACAGTGATAGATACATACGACGAATGCGCGTATGGTATGTGGGTCCGGTGTCAGGTTACCCAACGGTGATAGATACATACGACGTAAGCGCGTATGGTATGTTGGGTGACTTCTCGGTCCTTGGCGACTAATCATTCCCCTAATCATATGGAATTCCCGGGTCCGTGACAATAGGTACCATACGAATATCTTAATTTTTAGAGGACACTTTAGTTTCCAAATTTGTCTATTTACGATTGGCATGTCCTGGTGAACTAACTCTGCATATAGGGATTTGAGGGAATAATTGCCATTTTTGTGGAGATTGCATTTAAACCCATATGTGACCTAGGTCTATTGAATTTGGATACCCTTGTGGTTAGTTCATAGAGGTCCAACAAGTTTTAGCTCACTATACCCCATCGGAATTCGACATTTAGTGGGTTAGATCTCATGACCTGTGCCACTGTGGCATTTTTTTTGTCTAGCCAAGTTGAATAACCGTGCATACTGAATGGGCAGTGAGTTATTACCAATTCACTTACCTAAACCAAATCTGGGAGCCGCCTTGGAGATGGAAGGTCCTGTGCCGAAGGATGTGGATTTAACTCTCGTTAGGCCCGATCATAAACGTGGATCTCCTAGCTTGCTCACAATTTGTGATAGAGGCTTGTCTTTAAGACATTTTCTTTTGAGCATTGTTTGCCAAACCCCTTCCCTATTTAAAAGATTAAAAAGCCACTTGCATAAAAGACTCTTGTTTTTTATATCCAGGTCTTGGATGCCTAAGCCTCCTTGGTCTCGAGGTCTACACAGGATACTCCATTTAGCAAGTATGTATTTCCTCTTATATTCATCACTTTTTCAGTAGAATCTGGACCTAAAATAATCAAGTCTCTCAAGGATTCCTGGTGGCACCTCAAAAAAATGATAGCATGAACATAGACAAACTGTTGAGGCCAGAGTTAATTAAGACCAACCAGCCACCGTAAGAAAGGTGTTTAGCTTTCCAACTACTTAGTCGCTTTTCAAAATGGTCCTCCACCCCTTGCCACTCTGTATTCCTGAGCTTTCTATAATGAATTGGTATGCCCAAATAGTGCAAGCGGAAGCTCCCTACCTCCCATCCAAAAATATTTCTATATTGGTCCTCATGTTCTTTACCTTCGCCAAAGCACAATAATTTGCTCTTGTGAAAATCGATCATTAGCCCAGACAATTGCTCAAAGGCACATAGAAGAAATTTTATATGCATGGCCTGTTCTAGGTTATGATCCATGAATAACACGGTATCATCCACATATTGAAGAATTTAAATTCCATCACCTATTAGATGTGGGATGATTGTAGTAATTTGCCTATCCATTTTAGCCTGATCAACAATGGTTGCTAGCATATCCGCCACTATATTAAATAGAATAAGGGAGAGGGGATCTCCTTTGTGCAGAACTTTTTGTGTCTGTAAGTAAGGGCCGACCACTGTCGTTAATTCAAATGCCGACACTCCCCCACCCTCCCCCGAGACAAAACTATGAATCCATTGGCACCATTTAGGGGGAAAAACTTTCAACTATAATGACTGCTGGAAAAAGGGTCATTTGACTTTATCATAGACCTTCTGGAAGTTGATTTTAAAATAATGCTGTTTTGTTTTTTTGGTGTAGCTCATTGACTGTTTCACGGAGAATGACAACTCCATCCATGATATATCTACCTGGCATAAAAAAAGTTTGTGTGGTTCATATAATTTTCTCTGCAACCAAATTAATTCTATATGTGCTCACCTTGGTGAAGATTTTGAAGCTAACAGTTAAAAGACGGGTGGGTCTGTATTGTTGGATCTTGTTGGCCTCTTATATCTTTGGTAGAAGGGTTATGACGATGACTACTAGACAACTACTGTATGTGATGACCGTTTACGCTAGAGCTTATGGGATTGGAGATCAATCCCAAGACTACCAGAGTGATCACGCGAATGGTGCAAGTCCCATGTCTGGATTATCACCTGCGTGCTCCACCCATCTAGATGGCCGACAAAGCACGTCGGAAGCCTCTTCCGATGACAGATCCATGATGGATCTAGAGTACACCTCCAACGGGCAATACCCCCGAGAGGTACTCACAATGGAAAACGGGACGCACGAGAATGGCGGAGATGATCCACCTCCGACCAGGGAGGCTTCCCTGCCAAACCCGACGCCTTCACAGGCACAGAACCTAGATTCCCGAGAGAAGAACCAGCTCCACGAGATGCCGATCTATTCGGATCGAAGGCTGCTAAGTTTCTGTCTGACATCCGAGAACGCCTCAAGAACCGACTCCTTCAGAAGAGCTCCTTCCTCCCCCTATCCAATGACAACATCAAAAGGAGATTCCGTCGCCTCAAGCTAAGGAATTGAGTTTTTGACAAGGCAAGAGGATTACCTAGGAAGAAGGAAAAGAAGAAGGGAGAGGAGAAGGAGGAGTGAGGCTGGGGAAGCCATCGAGGGAGCCTTCTTCGGCAATGCCTTCCCCAGCACCTTCACAGAACTGGACTTGGGGGCTGGGATCGGCACATCCAGGACTTCGACTTGGTCATTGTCCTCGATCTCGACTCCGGCCCGCTCGGCCTCCAGGTCAGGCGTGTCCCGACCAGGGCGCTGCACAAAAGGTGTACCCACATTAAGCTAAAGTTAATCTAGCACTATTCGAATGAGTTAAATCCAACAAGAAGCGTGGCTTGAACTTACCAAGAGTATCTCTTTCCTCTCCTCAAACCCAAGCCTCACGAGCGGAAGCGGCACCACGGTCCTTTCTCTTGGGGGAGATGAGTCGAAGAGGTACTTGACCTTGACTGGAGCTCGTCGGGAGTGAGTTCTGTATGAATAAAACACCCGAGTAGATGAGAATACAAACTACCTACTCTAAGGACAAAAAATTAAAAAGCACAAATGGTTACCTGTGTCGAAATCCCTTGTGGGATCCATACCGTCCGAGTACTCCCAGGCCATTGAAATCCTTGACCAAAGAGGACTCAGCTGTCGCTGAAGGAAGTCCTCAGCTATATCCCATGCTGACAAGCCTCTCCAACCAAGATCGGTGATCTTGCCCGCAAGCGACTTGAGCCGGTCGGTCTGCAGCGGCATCTCCGACCAGGCCTTCGTCTAGTAGGGTGCCAGACCGCGGTACCCGATTTCGGACAAAGGTGAAGGCTGGCAGTAGAACCACTTCGCTCATCAGCCTAACCATGAGGTCTTACTAGCAAAAGGAATGTAACTTTCCTTCTTCCCCTCCCTCAGCCGGAACCTGGTGACGTCGACGACACCCTTCAACCTGCGTAGGTTGTAGAAGTATCGCCAAAGGTCCAGGCTTAGGTGGGTGCCGGGATATGCCTCGCACAGGTGTCCCGAATATGCTCAGCATCAACACCTAGTTGGGATTGAGGTGGATCAACTCAATCCCGTAGAATCCGAGAGGAGGAAGAAGGCAGAAGGTGGAAGTTGGAACCCACACTTAAAGAAGTCCGAGAAGACAATGGCCCAGGCAGTATTCGGGCTTGGGATCATCTCCTCGAACACCGGTCAACAGGTGATCATGATGCGAGGAAGGATGTATTCGCCCCTCTCAAGTTTTTTGAGAGCAGCACCATCGACATCTGACTTACCGAAAGCTAGGATCACCACCGCTGGCACTGGATATTCTGACATCATCTCGGGATCATCAGCGGGTTGTTGGGCGCTAGCTGGGATCTTGGAGGAAACCTTCTTCTTGCCCATCTCTGACGATGGAATGCAGGAGCAAGAAAAGCACAAGAACGAACAGGAGGAAGAAGATGAAGATGACAGGTCAAGAACTAGATGTAGTGGAAACCCCTGGGGTCCCCAGTGGACTTATAAGGTTAAAATCGATGCAATCTCAGCTAGTCGCACGAGATATCCAACAGCAGCCAAGGCCACGAACCCTGGTTCATGTCCCTTCACAATTAATGCCTGCAGTAACTTTAGGGTCACGATCAGTTGTGGGCGCAGGAAATTAGGAGCTACAGGTACATGACCCATCGAGCATGTCTCAAGTTTATTTCATCATCACAGCAGTTGCAGAAAAAGAGGGAAAGATTCTCACCACTACGCGAACTCTCCTCCATGACGGTTTAAATTTTGGAAAACCTGCCGGTTTAGATAAGCATGATTGTAGAGTCACGAGCAAGACCCTTGCGTCCGTTGAACTTCATAGAGTAGACGTGGGACTACTCAGGAGCTTCCAAAAAGCCACTTGAGAGCGCTGGATTCCCAACAAGGAGAATTTGGACGATCAGGAAACCGAGTGGATGGCTCACCCTACTCGAGAATTCCTACGACAACTTAGGAAATTATCCAGTCAGATGTTATTCCCGATTGGGTTGATTCCTTTGGTCCGTCCTGGCCTTATTTCACATACTGATAGTGGGTTTGACGATGACTAGTAGACAATTACTGTATGCGATGACCGTTTCCGTATACGAATGCACCACGACTAAGGAGTATCTACCTTTCCTGGGAAGAAGGGTACCCCGGAGGAAGACTCTACACCGAGAAGGAAACTACCCGAAACTCCTTAAACTTGGCAGTCAATTCTGACATTTAAGGAAAGTGAAGTCCTACTAGAAGATGTGTCCATATCTCTTACGATATGGTATACGCTCTATATAAGGATCCCGAAGTCCTTCCGAAAAGACATTTGGCTGAAGATAGAAGATGTTCAACACAAGCCATAAAGGATCAATCGCCTTCCGAGCAAGTAGAAGAGAAGATCCGCCTCGACAACCACATCTGACTAGTTGTAGATCCCATCTAGGACTAGACACTCTCTTTTGTACCTTTTTCTCAAGATCAATATATACCAACAGGACGTAGGGCTATTATCATAAGAGAGGCCCAAACCTGTATAAATTGTGTTGCTGGTGGCCTGATTTGTCGGTCAGCTTACTTGGAACGATCCCACTATCTCTTTCTCTCTCCTCCATGTACTTTGTAAGATCGGCGGTTCACCGATCGTTGATAGTTACCCCTAAATGATAGTGCTCCAGTGTCTACTAAGAGTAGGGTATGATCTGACAGGAAGTGCTCTAGAGCTTGAAGAGAGACTACCGCAAATTTTTCTCCCACTATGTGCAAGAGAGCACTTTATCCAGCTTCTCAAAAGTCGGGTTATCTGTCGAGCTTGCCCAAATGAATTTTCGCTCAGAGAGAGCAATTTCCAAGTCAAGGCCATCATGACCGCATTAAAAAGGAACGGCCATCGTGCGTCAAAGTGGTCGTTGTTTTTCTTGTCTAAGTGTCAAATTATATTGAAATCCCCACCAACTAAGAGCGGTAGGGTCTTGTGCAGCATGCTTCGACCATTTATTCTAGTTGTGCTGCACCATATTCAACCATCAAGGTCCACTGGAAGCCATCATCCTTATTATGAAGACAGAATTTACAAAGGTATTCCCATTCATGAATTCACGCAATATTAAAGGTGGCAAGGTTGATCTCAAGGAGAATGCCTCCTGACCTGCCATGTGAGGGCAAGATGTGCGATATAATGTCCCGTCCAACGCTCATTTGATCTAAGTGGATCCAGAAATATCACTTCTATTTATTTCTAGGAGGGCAACAAAATCAAGATCATGCTCCATGACCAGTTCTATAGTATGAAAAATATTAGCCAAGTCACCAAGACCTATGCCATTTCAAAAGATGCCTTTCATCTGTAATAAATTTGGATTAACAGGGAATAGTTTGTGACTCACTGTACAAGTGGTCCAGCCCCTCATCCATAACCTCATCGGTGACATCACCACAAATATTATTGAGGAGATTATCAGTTCTGTTATCTTGCTCATCATCTACATCATTGTCAGAATCAGTCTCAGTTGGCGTTGGTTTCTGAGGTGTCATGATTTGCGTTCCAACTCAATATTATTTAATTTATTAACAGAGATAGACACCACTTTGAATTGCTACCTTAGTTTACACCTATCCTATTCAAACTAACTAGATATGAAACAAAAGAACTGCCCCCATAACTAGGCATACCTTCATGTGGATCCAGATTGCACTCCGCTATCCAACACATAGCATGCATGAGAAAGTCCTTCTCCACCACTGGAACGCCTGAATTTGTTGGGGCATTTAGGCGTTCACTGTAGCGTGACCCTACGTTGACTAATGCCACGGTTGTAGCCGTGTGTCACGTTAGCCCCGCCACCGTAGTCGGTGTCCCTCTAGAACCGGGCGGGACCACCTGTGCAGCGGTGCCCTGCAGCTACTACTGCACCACTATGGCAGCTATTGATGTCGCCTACCGTAGGTGAGTGGGCCCCACGGGAGTTGCAGTTGAGGCAGCCGCGACATCTCTGCCACGGCATCTCACAGCAGCTACCGTCGCTGCCATGCCCCTGCCACGGCAACCCCTCCCCCGCCGCGGCAATGTCACGCCGCTGTTCCTTTCCGCCGTGACAACCGAGTCCCACCGCGGCAAATTCCTTTTCCTTACCGCGGCAGTACCGCGGCAACATTTTCTCTGCTGCAACAACCCTTCTCTCTGCCACAAACATACTTTCGACATCCATCCCCTTCTAACTAATCAGTGGCACCTAAACCCACACCTGCCGCTAAGTGCCCTCACAGTACCTCTACGAAATCGGAGCATATACCCATTCCAAATCTCTTCCGAATGACTTGAAATTCTACCACCAACTTCGCCACACCCCATCGCGAGTATGTGCAAAAATATACTGCTTTCGCATATACGTCTATACGCAAAACCCCAAATCCTTTTTCCCCTGATCGACGAAAGGGCAAAACCATAACGCAATACACGCGCCGTATACGCCACCGCATTGACGGTACCTTACCACCAACACGTCCTAAGCCAACACAAAGGTTTCAGCTCGAGTCTCAGGTCTCTACCCCATCTTGCCGCGCACCAAAAACTCCGACCCTAGCCCCAACCATTGCCTTCTAATTAAATACCGGTTCTTCCAAGACCCTAATTCGTAGCATAAGCAAAATCCATCGAAGCGCTCGCGGCACCTTGGCCCCACATATTTCCGAGTATCGTGTCGAGACCCCGAAGACCTTTCCATCCATTCCCCCACCTTGCCACACTCCGGAACCCTAGTTCCGACCTCCGATATCTCTTCTGTCTTATTTAATCTTTTCTTCCTAAAACCCTAATCCGGGAATTCACCCCATCTCCCTGCTCGACCGACACCCAGCGATGCCCTCGCGGCACCTCTCCACCGTTTATTCCCAAACACCGTCTCGAAACTCTGGAGACCTTTCAATCCGCTCCCTTCCTTGCCGCGCTCCGAAACCCTCGTCCGACCCCCGATTCCTCTCCCTCCTTATTTAATTCTTTCATTTCTAAAACCCTAATCGCGAAATCTATCTCTCCCGGGCCTGCCCAAAAATCTCAAATAAATTTCCGAAGAACCCTAGCAATACCCTTGACCTAAATATAGCATAAAATATAAATGGCCAATACAAAAATCCTGAGTTACAAAAATACTAAAACTTAGGTCAACTTCGGGCATTGCACTGCAACCCCTATAATTAATTCTCAGAAAATTCCGATAAAATCCCACAACACTCCCCACATTTCTAGGAGTCCGAATATCTAAAAAACATGGGCAAGTTTGTGTAAAAATCTAGCAAGGCAGGTACCGAGCACCTTAGCCCCGAATGACCTATCGCATGAAATCACGGTAATTACTTTGCCATGGTTGCTCAAATTCATTGAACGGTCACTCAACACTGCCCTCACCTGTCCCAATCCCATTTAAACCCCCTGGCAGCTCACATCCCACCATATGCAGTTGAAAGCTAAGACCTATCATGCTTTGGCATTCAAGACTCTCCCTGCTCATACCACCTTTAGTGCCCAGATTTGACCCAAGTCTAGAACATGTGTGCCCGAGCGTCGCTGACATGGTTTGACACTTCAAAGAGGCCCCAGAGCAGCCATGCCACGTCCATGCCGCACTGGACGCGCTCTGGACGCGTCCAGTCCTGCCAGTGCGCGCCCACCCCTCTTCTTCCTCACTGCACCGCCGCCGAGGAGCCTTGTCCGAGCACCATCCACTGCCTGAGCCGTCCCTCCACTCCCCTGTAACCTGCTCTCGCTGTACACCAGCTCAGCTCCGCCATTACTCTCCCCGCCGAGCCGTCGCCTCACTGGAGCAGCAGCCGTGCCAGTACCCGAGCTCCGGCCTGGCTATAAAAGGAGCCTCGAGCACCCTCTTCTCCCCAAGCCTCACCCTCCAACCGCCGCTCCAAGCTGCCCAGAACCGAGCCCTACCCTTCTCCCCTAGCTCCGGCCAACCGAGCTCAACCTCACCACGCCACCCTCTGTTCCACGCCACCGAGTCCATCCACCTGAGCATCACCAGTTAGTCGGTAGCAGCGGTTGCCGTGCTAAGCACTGCCGCCGCCGTAGCCAACTACCCCCACGCCCTAGTTCGGACATCCCCAAATCGCCGCCGGCTACAGCCCCCAATCTTCCGAGCTCTCACTTCCTTTTGCAAGCCGCCACTCAGATCTTCCCTAGCAAGTCCACCGGAACCACCACCCCAGCTCACCTGAGCTCCTCTGCCAAGCCTCGGAGCTCCTCGGACAGCCCCAACCGCCGACCGTCCCAACCGCCGCCTCCGCAACGCCCGCCCCCTGTCCGAGCAGCCGACACCCCGGTCGGGTTCACACCAAAGCCAGTGGCAGGTGAGCGCGCGGTGAGAGTCAAGCGGGCCGAGCAGCCCATTTAGCCGGGTTAACTAATGTCCAGTGCGCCGACGCTTTTCTTTTTTTCTTTTCAGCACAATAAATTCGCTGATCAATCCTTGTTAGCAGTAGCTCTAATTCAGCTGGGTTAATACCCTAATGCCAATCCTTCCTCACTCCATTTCTAGTTCTGAAATCATAGGTTTAATCCCCATCAGTAGAGTCAAATGCATTCTTTAGGATTTAAAAGTTTTGCATGTGGTTAGTAGAGATTAGTACTAGGGTAGTTCTTTAAGCGGTTGATTCCACGTATGTAGCATATACGCATGCATAAACTTTTGAACAACCCTAGATTGAAAATCTTCATTCCCATCTCGTAGAAATAAAAACATCAGTAGCCCTAAACTCGTTTGAACCAAATTTGGTAGTTTAAAACTTAACAAGATCGACTTCCTCATTTAAAGGCATCGTCATTTTATGTGAAAGCTTTGCATATACCTGTCGCCAATATTGTTCTCTGACCTCATAAACCCAAGCCATGAAATCTTAGGTTCGAATCTTGAACTTAACTCTAGGTATATGCACCCCATTCTTAATCGCTGCTTGAAACCCTAAATTTTAACTCGATTGTTTCTAGGGCAAGCACCTCTCTGAGTTCACCTGGTTATCAGCGATGTATTCTGTCATGCATGTTGTTTGATTTTCTTGAAGTATTTGGATTGCTTTTTATTCGATGTTTTCTTCCGACGCGTAGTCCACGGAGTGAAGTACGTGCGTCAGGACGAACCGGGAACACCCCTACCTCAGGAACAGGAGCAGGAACTGCCAGGCAAGCAATCTCCCGCCTTGACCATTTGAATCCTATAATTGTGAAGTATATTTATTTTAATTTCGAAACATGCATGCTATGTTTTAAACAATATTTTATGTAGAATTGGGTTAATTCCGATAGATGCATTCAGACTAGGATCGAACCTCCGACCCCTTGTAACCCTAGCGATCCGTCGGTCGGTTTCCAACCAACGACATACCAAGGTTATAGGCAGTAGCCAATGCTTAGCCGTGCTATAGTTAAAACTAAAATTTTGTTTAAACCCGGGGATGGGGAAAAATCAAAACCCGCGGATAGCATATGTTATCCGCGGTGAGTTTAAATGAAATGTTGCCAAAACCCAAAATTGGAGTTGGAGATGGTTTGGATTCGGGTAGGAAGTAAGGTGGTTTGAAGGGAGACGAAGTAGCTGAAGGCTATTCGGTGATCGATGATAAACTGGAGTCCTACTCGAATCAGTTAAGGACCGAGCCACAGTGCCGCTAAACCAGTTCCCCCACCGTACGTCCACATGTCCTTTATGGGAAGGACTTGACTCAGTAACCCGCCTAATACTAGGGTTCGGACCCATAGGAAGTAAGAAGAATGTGCTAGGTAGGACGTTGGGCCCCTAGAGAATTCCCACGGCGCTATATGGGTCAAGATTCTGAATTAGTGAGATCCATCTAGGCGTGGGTGACGATTCGACACAAAGATGAGTGTTTCTCCGAGTTGTGGTGTCAGGTTTCCTGGACACAATCAGAGTTAGGGTAAGTCTCATTTAGCGGGTCCGCCCCTAATATTAACGCAGGCGAAATGTCTCGTTGTATTACCCCTGCCAATATACCTCATCAGGTGTATTAGTAGTACTCGGCATAAAGGGATTAATACATCTTGTGGGTAAAGCCGTACAACCTCTGCAGAGTGTTAAAAATCTATTCGAATAGCCGCGTCCTCGGTTATGGACATGAACTGGCACAGCCACACCCCGGCTAGACTAAGTTTGTTTGCCAAAGTTGGGCAAAGGGATTAAGGACGTGGGCATGATGTGTCCACAGTTGGGCAATTTTAGGCCATGAGTCGGTGGTAAGGAAATTGCCGAAATAATCCGCCGTATTGCCGGGAGTGACCGGAATACGGTTTAGTGTTGGAAAACCTAGTTATCGGGTAGGTGAAGCTACCGTTCGATGGACGGAGCCATGGACGGCGAGTGGAGCTATCAGGTAATAGGTCATGAGATGTTTAGCGGTGTTTACCGCGCAAGACGAGAAAGGAAGGGATGTGATGGGATGCTGTTGATTTGCTACCAGCTTTTCCAAACTGCTTTTACAATCTATTATGCAGTATATTCAAATTCAGAACTTACATTTCCGCACAACTGCCAACATAGGTTAGAGCTGTCCCTTGAAATATTCCTGCATGAATTATAGCCGTATAATCCCCCAATGGGGATTGCTTGCGAGTACATTCAATGTACTCAACTGGCTTATTGAATTGGCCAGAGGAGAAGAAGACTTCAATTTCGAAGAGGGCGACAGCGAAGCCGAGGGTTAGGACGTTTTCCCCCCAGTCAGCTGCTTGTTGGTTCGGCAAGCCGATGGGCTATCCACTTCGTTATGATTTCCGCTGCTATTTTATTCGGCCAATAGGCCATGTATTGAACCTCGACCGTAAGGGTCTAACCGTGTAATAAGATTCGGTATTGTATGTGTATGCTATCAAGTATTTGTGCGTACTGGCTACTGATCTAGGGACCAGTACAGTAATCACAAAGGACGTGTCCGGCCTTAAAACCGGGCTCGCCACAGTTACGCTCTCCTACAATGCAGCCTCCGCTTCCCTTGCCGGTCAAGGCCATTGTAATGACTAGATCCGCATGACGTCATTGCCAACATGAAGATTGCTCTCTTCTATGGGGCAGTGCGCCTCTCATCCTTCGTGGATAAAAATTGTTGTAAACGGAGGTGAATGATGTTACATACACACAATGATTTTTTCCCTAGGTTCCGATAATAGTGTTTCATTTTTATTGTGGTTGAGTTATATGATATTGTAGCTCGCAAATATTTGTTTCCACAATTGTTCGAAACATTGGTTGCACAACTGCACTTGTGATGTTATAATCACGCCAAATATTTGTTTCAATAGTACAGATTTTGTTGTCAAACCTTTCTAATCTTGTTGCATGGTTCGATCTAGCTTATGTTCACGAAATTGTGTCTTGACCGAATTTGTTTCCATTGCGCAATGAGTATATTGCAATACTATATCCATGCAACAACTAAAACATGAGTTTGTTTCCTAAAATCTAGGATTTGGTTTCTTAAATGTGTTGTCTATATACATTATTGTATTGGTTTAATAAATTTTTATATATATCTTAATAAAATGCTTTCTAAAATATATTTCAACTGATGTCCAATCATATGCTAGCTCGTATAGTAAAAATATATTTCAACTAATGTCCAATCATATGCTAGCTTAGTTCATTCGATCCCTAGTCGTCCCGAGGAAACCGAAATGTTGAAATTGCAATTTCAGTCCTCCTTTGGGATTTCTATTGATAGGCCCAAGCTGGATCCAATCCGTCCTAGAACGTGTTGTCGGTCGCCCGATTCTGACATGTTTATTTATCCCCTTCGATTTCCACTTGACGTCTCCTGTTCTTCGCATCTTCCAAGTCTTCCATTTCTCCTCTTCCAGTACCTTCTCCCCCTTCCCCACTAAAACCACTTCGCCGAAGCAACCGAAGCAGGCAAGCGAGAACCCTAGCCTCACGAGCACCAAACAGCGGAGGCCGCAAGAGATCTCGACACGACCCGCGCCGGGATGCAGCCTCCGGCGAACCCCTCCTCCGTTGACCTGCCGCTGGTGGCGCCGCCGCCGCGGGTGAAGGCGCCGACCCCGCGGCCCCCTCCGCCTGCCTCCCTCCAGCCCGACTCCCCGGGCGTCTTCTTCACCGCCGCCGCCGCCGCTGCGCCCCTGGGCTCCGCCCACCGCCGCATCGCCATCGCCGTCGACCTCTCCGACGAGTCCGCCTTCGCCGTCAGCTGGGCCGTCGCCAACTACCTCCGCCCCGGCGACGCCGTCATCCTGCTGCACGTCCGCTCCACCAACGTTCTCTACGGCGCCGACTGGGGCTCCGTCACCCCCACCTCACCTGAGGACGACGCCGAGGTCGCCGCCCGCAAGATGGAGGACGACTTCGACGCGCTGACAGCCTCCAAGGCCGAGGACCTCGCTAAGCCCCTCAAGGACGCGGAGATCCCATACAAGATCCACATCGTGAAGGATCACGACATGAAGGAGAGGCTCTGCCTCGAGGTGGAGAGGCTGGGGCTTAGCGCGGTGATCATGGGGAGCAAGGGGTTTGGTGCGGCGCGGCGGGCCAGCAAGGGCAGGCTCGGGAGCGTCAGTGATTACTGCGTGCACCACTGCATTTGCCCCGTCGTGGTGGTGCGTTCCCCTGATGATGGTGTGGCAGAGGGCGGGGAGGCCGGCAGTGCGGTAGAGCCGGCGGTGGGTGCAGAGGACGTGCTGCACCCTGTGCCAGAGGAGGACGCCGAGTACCATGACGCCACTGAGGAGCACAAGGGTAACTGCCTCTACATGTTTCACTCCCTGCTTTGGCTAGCCACAAAAAATTCAAGACAAAATGGGATTATGTTCCACATGAAGTTGCAATCAATCAACTATAGTTGCAATAGAGAACACTAGTTATACGAAGCTGAATAGAGAATCTGCAAGGGTTATGTGTGTTGCGCTTCACTAGTGTTAGTTTTTAGCTAGATGCCTATGTCTGCTTCACACGGTAACATAGGATTAGTTTTGAGACTTGGCCTGTTTGTTGAAGCAAGCTGGTACATGGTATCTGAGGGAAGGATTGAGCTAGGTGCTTCATGGCACCTCTTCTCAAGGGTCTATCACAATTGGGTGTGTTTAGTTATATGCACGGTAGGTTTACAATGCCATGTTTTCAATTTGATGGCCGGTGGTTTTGCTTCACATTTGTCTGTATACAACGAGATAGACAGTGAATATTACCCTGACATTTTATGGATATGTTCGGGGAGTTAACGGAAGTTTTGATTAGTTTAACTTCTGTTTGCTACTTTAGTTTCCGGTAAACATCTAAAATGAATGCAGGAAATCTGATCTTTAGTGCACCCACATGCTTTGTTTGTGTTAATGCTTGTGGATGGTCATCCTTGCATGCTATGTAACTTCATCCTAATGTACTGATTTATTCTTTGATTTGGACCCATGGCATTGAGGAGCTGCTCTGTGTAGTCACAGGGTGTTAGGTATAAGGATACATTGTTCAGACTTGGACAATTAATTCTTGCTAATAAGCTTTTATTATTTGTATGGCCCAATGGGGGCATACACAACACAACAGCGAGTCCTATTTACTCTCATTCTCAGCATGGAAGGCAAGGATATTGTATGTCAACTAGTATTTATGTTTGTGCTTTACCTGATTGATCATCTGGTAGGACACATTTAGCTTGGGCTTATAGTTTCACTTTTATGTAATTCTTTGGTGTTGTGATGTGAATTTTTTTTAATCCAATTGAATTAGTATTAGTAATAGATTTATTAGATCCTGCTTACCCAGCTTATTGGGCTTCGGTAAAACCAAAAGACTGTTCGGTTGGGAATGTTTATTATCGCACTGCTTTCCCTCCTTCCAGTGTGGTTACAATGATGTGTGTGTGTGTCTTTCTGTGTGTTTTTGTGAGGAATAGAGAACTTTATTGATTACTTAGGCAAGAAGTCACAGTTTAGAGCAATCAATGGGTTCTATGCATTGCGCCACACCACACAAAGCCTAGAACATTCAGCATGTTATGCCAACTCATGAGCTACAGAATTCTGATCTCTCTTCACTTTCTCGATCTCCAGGTTTGATAAGTCCACAACAAAAGCCATCACCTCCTTTAGGATAAAATCATGCAGTTGCATCACTCTTCTAAAATTTTGGAACCTTGCCTCATTTAATCTCATGCTTAGCAACGGGCTAACATGTGGCCCTCTCTTCTAGACTCTTTAACCTTGTCAATGATGGAGATCGAGTCTTTGCCTTTGGTGATCACTGATCAAGCATATATTTTTCCTTGGTCTCCTGCATTGACACGGATAGGAGTGACACGTGCAGAGTACAGCCTAGCGATCAGCTTCTACATGACCATCTAGGCCACATACTCAATGTTGTGTTGGTTGGGGATAGATGAGATCAGAACCCACAGACCCCTGACCACAACATGGCATGGTTGGTTTGGCTTTTTATGACATATCGATCATCAAGATGTCTCAAGTGCAGAAATTTGTCCTTCCCTTATCCATTAGGTAAGCTCACCCTACAATCTCTTAAGCTGTCCCAACTCAGCTGCGGCTTATCCTTCGTATGGGGCTGCAGCGTATGTCCCAAATAAGCTCTCTCGTTTGGCACTAACTTTGTCTTTATGGGCTAGCGATCCATAAAGACTGTGCTTCCATCTCATTCAAAAATTTACTCGCAAGAGGATGGGAGGGGAAGAGAATAGGAAGATGCTGAGGCTTTAACTAGTAGGTTGTAATTGCATTTATCCAGATCATGCTATTAAAAACTAAGCAAGAAGCCTTATTTAAACATAGTTAGTTCTTAGGGAATAAACAGGTAGGCAAACGCCATAGACACAATGTTTTAGTTTTGAAATCTATTGTTAATCAAGGCTTTCCAGAAAAGTATACTTGAAAGTTGATCTGGACTAATTGATCCCAGTTTCTCATTAATTCCACAGTTCCACTTGACTTCTTCCTTTTTTGATCCTAAATTTCTGCACTGTGGAAGTTGAAGGCACTGTTTCATCCTAGACACATGTTCTACTTTTGAAATCTATTATTAATCTAAGGCACTGTTTGGAAATCTATACTTATAAGTTGATGGGTTTATCTGGACTGTTTGATCCCAGTTCATCGTCAGTATTCAATGTATGCTTTAATCTGTGTGCTCTTATTTTTAGGGAAGCTATGGTATCATGCCATTTTTATGCTATGGTATCATGCCATTTTTTATTGTTTAATTACCATTAAACACATACTAAGACAACAGGGGCTTATTTGTTATGTAAATTATGTTCTATGTCATGTACCTTATCTGCCATTATATACAGCATAACTGTGCATCAGGGCATGTTCCTAGATACCTTTAAGGCACTTGTTGCAAACATATGTACGGCCATGAGTTCTTATTGTTGTTCAAAATCAAGGAGTTTATGCAATGTGACTTCTGATTGGTAACGGGACTAGCTAGCATTTTAGATTTTTGCTTTATTATTTGTTACTATTAATCTATAACAAGCTGTGAATCAATGTTAGGTGTTAGTTTGCTTTTGAATTATACAGGAACTGGTACTGTACTTCAGTTTTTTAGTCTCGAGCTTGCTTCCTTATTGCGATGTTTGTTGTGATTGAATTATGAGATTCATTTGTTTGTATCTTGTCAGGGTTCTAAGTTATCAATCAAGCTAATACCATTTGTGTTATTTATGCAGATACTTGATCAGATCCATGCATTTGATGTCCTCTTGGTTCCAGCCTTCCAGGTGAGCATAGAATTAAATGTCTCCATTTAGTTTGTATGGTCAGCTGGTGTCTGATAATTTTCAACTGTGAAAAATGTTTTCTTAGGAGTAATTCGCGTGCCCGTTGGGTATAAAGTTCTGTCTTGCATCCTGTAAAAAGGGTGCAAATGTAGTTGCTTTTTTAGGTCATCATCCTTATCTTTTGTCGCAGGAAACAAAATGCATATTTTTGCACAAAAAATTTGCAAATGCACATAGTGTATGCACATGTGCACATTGTTTGTTTATTTTTTAATTTGTACAATGCACTTTTTTTTAAAGAAAAGAGGGGCCCTGTATCTTATCTCTAGTTTTTAACAATCCAAACTAAGTAACAAACTGAATATCTTATCTCTAATTGGCTTAAGGCCCAAGCTAAGGGATAACTCTGTAATTTAAAAATGAACTTCCTAACTAAGAAGATCATGGGAATCCAATTCCTAACTAAGAAGATTACGGGACCCTGTCCCATAATTGGGGCCAACTAGGGCCAACTGGCCCTGTCGTGTGGATTACTAGCCCACATGATATTGTGGCTCCGGCCACATGATTAATTCGTGCTCCAAGGCTACACTGGAGAACCCTAGATGCGGCTGGACAATATTATATACTTATAAGGTTAAAATCGTTGTCAAAGAGCCTCAGTGGCCCCAGGCTTTGATACCGCCTCTAAAGAATCAAAAAAGCTAAAAGCGGATGTAGTGCACCCACCTTAGCTAATATCTTTTTTGTAAAGTGCACATATTATCATATTTTTGCATGAATATTTGTACGAGCATATACTTTCACATGTTCTACTACTATAATTTTTTCTGGGAATTTGTTTGAATATACAAGTGCGAAAACCCCCAAAGGGGTGCATATGAGTGTGGGTGCATAAGGGCATATGTCCACCTTAGCTCCCTTTGTTGTGACATATTTTCTCCCTTCTGACTAGCACTCCAGTATGATATTGCCTCTGAAGGATCCCCACCTCCAATGTGTTGGAACTTTGGGGGAAGTGTAGTTTTTAAGCAGGATTATTTTACAATCTGGCTGACAACCACCAAAAAATCTTGTTTGCCCTACACATTTGAATTAACTGTTAAGTCTCTAATTCTGTCCTTTTCTTCCACAGCATGTAAAGGTTCTAGCAGTCAAAACTGTTGGCCAGGTGCTACCTGAGGTTTCTACTGAGGGCATTAGCTGTTTGTTAGACTTTTACTGCTCAAGTCTATCTGTGCTTTCACTCTGTTGTATTTTCTATTGTGCCTGGTGAACATTTGTTCTCCAGAACCTTTGTGCTTTCTCGACATCGCAGCATCTGTTTCTGATGAAGATCTACAGTTTGACTACTTAGAGAACCAATAGTTGTCTCCTTATTTTTTTTAGCTGCGCTGTATCATACTTTAAAGTAGCTTTGTGGTAGATTCTATGAATCTCTCAATGTGCTCCTTGTCAATATCCTGTCCAAGGAAACTTCCTTTATTATCTGAATGTGCGTCTTTAAAAAATCTAGATGTTCTAGATGTTTATGTGTTAAGACCTGGTTAGTCATATTGTGCTCTCCGGTCCCTGGCTTGGTTGGTTGGTTGTATCGATAGGAGGGTAATTCATTCTGAATTAGAACTTGGAAACTGGGCTCTGAAATCTCTTTTATTCAGGTTACCTTTTGGCGTCCACAATGATGACAAGACTGGATTAGTTTATTTCAGTCTTCAAGTCTGACTTGGCATTACTTGGTTGGCTGGTTTGGAGCTTTTCGGACCGTAAGCAGTGACCTGAACTCTTAAGAGATTTCTTCCAGTATGGATGTGTTGTCATCGCATTTTTGTTTGGAATCCTATATTGTGGTATGCGTATGAAGACCCTATGAAAATCACATCATGTTTTAAGATCTAAATGTGTGTGTTACAAAATAGCTGGTGAACATATCTTTAAGGTGTCTGAGGGTCCCGTGCAATCCAAAGTGACTCAATACATCAAAAGGTTACCCGTGCATTTCGAACGGAAACGAGTAACGGTAAGGTGTGTACTAGCTATAAACTCACATCTGTCTCTTTTACAGTTATGAGGGACTAGTGTCCGCGTGACAGTCTAGACCGCGAGTGCTGACGCATGCGCTCCGCATGCGTAGGCGCATGCGGAGTGCAAATGCAGGCGCGGAAGCACGCGGAGTACAAGCGTGGGCGCGGGAGCATGCGGAGTACAAGCGCAGATGCACCCGGAGTATAAGCCCCTGCGCGACGACTTCAACGTACGACAACGTTCGACAACCCGAAGTGCGAGCGACCCCCGGGCGGGGGTCGATAGTATGACGTCCCGTACGGCGTGTCGTACCGGACGTCACGTAGATGCTAGGGTATATGCCTCCGCGGGCGATGTGCGAATGACCTACGAGCCCTCGTCCGTACGGCGGACCAGGGGTAGGACCGTAACTTGTCTAGGGGTAGGATTGTAATTTGGCACTGTGCTCCCCGAGGCCTATAAATAGGGGAGCACCCTCCAAGTTGGGGACTCGAAATACAAGTCTCCAACTTCTTGGCTTGCTAAATTTTCTCTAAGCGTTCCCTCGCTGCCGTGCGCTCCGTTTCGCCGTCCCTCGTGCACACCCAGGTGACCTAGCACTCAACCGGAGGTGGAGCGACGCGACAAGCGCCGACAACACCCGCGGGATGTTTATCATGTCTCTACCAATGATCATCCCTCCGCCGGCCGCCTCAGCTAAGACGAAGACCAAGATCCCCCTCGTGAGGCCCAGCGCCGCCGGGCCCCCGACGCAGACCCGAACCCTAGGCGCGGAGGACATCGGGACCCCACGGCAGGTCGCCCCCCGGCAGGGTTCCCTCCGTGGCGGGCGTCTCAGTGGCATCAACGAACCGCGGGGTAATCCCCTGCCACGACACCACCCACGCGGCGACGCCCGCGACATCCAAACAGAGCGCTACTGTCATGTCCACCGCATCAACACTCATTGGACCGCTGAGTGCGACTTGGTTACTCAGCTACGGTAGAACATGCTCGACAGGCGTGAGCACTGCAACCAAGCACCACGGGAGCTTGCACCTCCACTGCCTCCACCGTCCCCCCGTCGGCCACCGGCTCAGAATGGCGGTGAGCCTCGCCGCATCGTCCATGCTATCACCGGAGGGAACGCGCATACCTTCCTGTCCAAGCGGCAAAGGAAGGCCTACGCGCGGCGCGTCCAGCACATCGCATCATACCCGCCTACCGAGCTGCCTCCTTGGGCACTTGTACTAGTGTCCTTCGTCCCCGAAGACTCAGCCGTCATAGTCCTTCCTCATCACGATGCTCTTGTCATTTCCGTGGTCATCTCGGACATTGAGATATGCCGTGTCTTCATCGACGGTGGAAGCTTAGCAGATATCCTCTTTACCTCAGCACTAGAGGCCATGGGCATTCCAAGGGTAGTCTTGCAACCCCTGGAATTCCCCTCCTTCGGTTTGGTGGAGAGACCGTCGCCGCTCTCGAGAGAATCGAGTTATCGGTTACGTTTCTCAATGAAGTATGCGAGCGCTCCGAGAAGATACTCTTCGATGTAGTGAACATACCCTACAATACAACGCCATCCTCGGTCGCGTCTCCCTCAACAAGTTCGGAGCAATCCCTCACCACGCATTCTTATGCATGAAGATACCGTCCCAGGCAGGTGTCATCACCATACGCGGGGATCAAGGTCTATCAAGAAGAATCGAGGAAACCACCATGGCGGCAATCAAGTACGTCCACAATATAGCTGAGGCACACCCGCCAGGGGCTAGTCCGTGTAGCTCCGCTACTCCTCGGGCAACCCCGGCGCATGATGCGATCATGCCGAACAACGAAGTGTTAGGGGACCCCAGGCCGCCCATAATACCAGAGTCCGGGTGGTGGGTTCCTAAGCCAAAGCTCGATGGTGAAACCAAATTGGTCCCTCTTTCTCCGGATGTTCCAACGAAGACTGTGCTCATCGGGGCAAACCTCTCCCCCGCGGTCGAGGACACGCTCTTACGCGCCCTCCGCGCAAACAAAGATGTATTCGCCTGGGAGCATGAAGATCTGCTGGGCGTCCCGCCTAGCATCATCGAGCATCGTTTCATGGTGCGTCCCGACGCGCGCCCCGTCAAACAGCGCCTCCGCAAGATGTTTACGGATCGCCAGGCTGCTGCACGGGAGCAAGTGGACAAGCTCCTAGTCGCAGGGGTAATATGCGAGGTTATGCACTTGGAGTGGCTCGCCAATCCTGTCCTCGTCAAGAAGGCCATCGGCCAGTGGCGCATGTGCGTTGACTACACTAATCTCAACCGCGCATGCCCGAAGGATGACTTCCCCTTGCCGCGCATCGACCAGCTGGTCGATGCCACTTCCGGCTGTGACCTCATGAGCTTCCTGGATGCTTACTCTGGATATCACCAGGTATGGATGGCTAGGGAAGACGAAGAAAAAACAAGCTTCATCACCCCAAGCGGAACCTTCTGTTATGTACGCGTGTAGTTTGGTCTCAAAAACGCAGGTGCAACATTTGCAAGGCTAGTGCACAAGACATTGTCAAGTCAGCTGGGAAGGAACATCGAGGCCTATGTCGACGATGTGGTGGTGAAGAGCGTCATGGCCCAAGACCATGCAAGTGAGCTGGAAGAAACGTTTCACAATCTCCGCTGCTCGGGCATGAAGCTCAACCCTGAGAAATGTGTCTTCGGTGTGCAGGCCGGGAAACTTCTTGGCTTCCTCGTTTCCAAGAGAGACATTGAAGCCAACCCCAAAAAGATAGACACCATACTCCAAATGGAGCCCCCAACCACAGTGAAAGCCGTGCAGCGGCTGACAGGTGCCGTCTCGCGGCACTTGGGCGCTTCGTCTCATGCTCAGCGGATAGGGGCTCCCGTTCTTCAAAGCCCTCCGTGCACCTGACAAGTTTGAATGGATAGCGGAGAGTCAACACGCATTTGACAGCCTGAAGGCATACCTATTTTCCCCACCGCTGTTGTAGAGTCCACACGTAGGTGACATATTGCTCCTTTACTTGGCAGCTACCCTAGTCACAATCAGTGCTGTTTTGGTGAAAGAAGATGGTCAATACCAACACCCAGTCTACTATGTGTCTGAATCTCTGCAAGGCGCCCGAACATGCTACACTGAGTTGGAAAAAATCGCGTATGCACTCCTCATGCATCGCGCAAGCTGCGTCACTACTTCCTCGTACATTCCATCCGTGTCCCTTCGTCATACCCAATTGGAGAGATGCTGCGCAACCGGGAAGCATCGGGCCGCGTCGGCAAATGGGCAGCAGAGTTGGCTCCTTTCTTTATCGAGTTCCCCCCAAGGACAGCAATCAAGTCACAAGTCCTAGCCGACTTCGTGGCAGAATGGACACCACCCACCGCACCTGTGTCACACACAGAAGATCCACCCCTGTGGACGGTGTATGTGGATGGATCTTGGTGCGCGGATGGTGCTGGTGCAGGAGCAGTGCTTGAGTCTCCCGAAGGCGCTCGTACTAAGTACTCCGCTCGCCTAGACTTCAAAGCCACGAACAATGTAGCTGAGTATGAGGCACTGCTGTTGGGATTGCACAAGGCACGTGCGGCAGGTGCCCGTCGCATCATAGTCAAAAGCGACTCGCAGCTCGTCACGGGGCACGTGGACAAGAGCTATCAAGCCAAAGACCCGGAGATGATCAGGTATCTTGCGCTCGCGCGCGCGCCATGGGAGAAGCACTTCCTCGGCATCACTGTGCGAAACATCCCGCGTCTGGAGAACACCGAGGCCGATGCCCTAGCACGTGCCACCAGTACCATGACCGACGTACCTCCAAAAGCATTCTATGAAGTTACACAGGCTCCCGCTACCAAGGACATACCCGATATACACATCATCGGCGAGCAGGATTGGAGGACCCCTGTCTTCAACTATCTTCACGACGAAGTCGAGCCCGAGGACCCAGTGGCAGCACGGCGGCTGAAGGCGCGCGCTAGGGGCTTTGTCATACACAATGGCATGTTATACAAGCGAGGCGTCTGCGCGCCGTTTCTCAAATGCATCTCCAGAGAGAAAGGAGCAGCGCTAGTTGCTGACATACACAGGGGCTGTGCGGGTCTCACCTCGCCCCTAGAGCACTGGTCGCCAAGGCCTACCGACAGGGATTTTACTGGCCAGCAGCGCTGCGCGACGTCGAGAGCCTTGTGAAGACATGCCCCGCGTGTCAATGGATGGCATGGGGAACTAATAGGCCCGCACATGAATTGCAACCGATTCCCCCATCTTAGCCACTCGTAAGGTGGGGTATCGACCTCGTGGGGCCGTTCAAGACCGCGTGTCAGGGAGCCAAGTTTGTCGTAGTCGCTGTTGACTACTTCTCCAAGTGGGTTGAAGCTGAACCCTTATCCAAGATAACCTCTGCCTCTGTCCAGAAGTTCGTGTGAAAAACACTCATCTGCAGGTTCGGCGTACCGCGTGCACTCACTGTGGACAATGGTACCCAGTTCGACGCCACTACCTTCAAGACCTTCTGCATTGGCCTCGGCATCACCTTATGCTTCGCATCTGTGGCCAACCTGAAGGCGAACGGGGCTGTGAAAAGAGCTAATGACATACTTCTTGCAGGTCTATGCACGCGTCTGTTCGGTTTGCCCAGCGGGACTTGGGCAAACGAGCTGCCCAGCGTGCTCTGTTCCACTCGTACAACAGCCAGCCAAGCCACTGGCTACACCCCGAGCGGTATCAGGCGTCTATGGCAAAAGCATACAACAAGACGGTACGTCAACGTCCGATCGAAGTAGGCGACTGGGTACTCAACGCAAGGCAAATCCTGAAGGCGATGGCAAACTCAGTTCCAAATGGGAAGGTCCCTATGAAGTCATCAGCTCCACGCGCCCATCTTCATTCCGCCTCCGCGGCCTCGACGCTGTCCTCCTGAAGCACAGTTGGAACGCAGACAACCTCCGCAAGTACTATGTTTGAGCCGCATGACACTAGTTTTTTTATGTGTCTTTATTTTGGTTAACTCTCTCCCAAGGGCCATTGTAATAGTCGTGCTACTCTGTTATGCTTATTCGTAGCTCTAATGAATTCCTTAGCGTCTACCTCTGTGTATCCACTGCAGGCCTTTACCGCCGCGTTCGCCCGCGTGGTAACATCCCGCCGCGGCGCGCGCCCTTCGCTCCGGCAGACCACGAAATACATCCCGTGAGTCCGGAAGTCCTTAACTCCGCGTCCGCCCGCGTGGTAACATCTCGCCGCGGCGCGTGCCCTTCGCTCCGGCAAACCGCGACGTAACATCCCGCGAGCCCGGAAGCCCCTAACACCACGTCCGCCCCGCGTGGTAACATGTAACATTCCTGTTTTAAGTCATTGCTTAGGCGCATCATTTCATGACATGGCATTATATTCAAGCATGAATGTGAGTAAGACTTTAAACTTTTTGAAATGCTAAGAATAATCTCGAAGAATGAAGAAAGAACCCTAGATTCTTCGTGAGGGTTCAAAGTGAATTTTGAATTTTGATTCAAAACTTTCTTAAGCCCAAAGGTTTGGGATCTTTTTCAGCTGGGACAATGTGTCTAAAAGATATCAAGAAATAAAAGTTAATTTGAAAACTGCTTTTGAATTACTTAGAAGAAATAAATCGAAAAATCGAAAATAAATTATAAAACCTAATTCTAAACTCCATCCCCCTCCCCGGACGGGCCTTTTTTTCGGCCCAGCCCGCCTCTTTCCCCTCCCCACCGGCCTCGGCCTGTCTTCTCCCCGCCCCCGGCCCACTTTCCTTGGCTTGGCCCGCCATCTCCTTTCCCCGGCCCGGCCCGCTATCCCTCCCCATCTCCCTTATCTTCCCCGCCGCCACCCCCTCCCTCTCTCTCCTGCGCTGCCACCGAGCCCCGCCACCTCCTGCTTACTGGTGCGGCCGTGGCCACCGCTCGGCAGCCCCACCGCCACTCGTGCTACCGCCCGGCCTCCTTCTCCCCTATTTAAGCCCACCTCGGCCGACCACCGCCTCTTCCCTCCCTCTCCATTTCCTCTCTCTCGCCTGAGCTCTACCCCGGTCGCCCCCATCGCCGTCGCTTCTCCAAGCCGCCGCCGCTCCGCTCCAGCTCGGCCCCCACCACCGAAGCCGTCGTCGGAGCACCAACGCCGCCGAAGCCCGCCTCGGCCGCCTCTTTCCTCTCCGCTCGCCTCCCCATCACCGAGAAACCGCCCGGAGCTACCCCGGCCGCGCTCCTCACCGCCTCGCCCCGGTGACCCTGCCCCGGTGCCCGCTCGTCTCGGTCGCCGGCTCCGCCCCACCTCGGTCACCGTCGGCGCCTCGCCGTCCCGTCGCCTCCAACGCCGAGCTCGCCACCGCCCTCGGAGCTCCTTCCCCGGCCGTCCCCCGCCGCCGCTCCGGCTCCGCCCCGCCACTAGCCCGAGTCCCGTCGCCGCTCCCCGTCTCCGGTAAGCCGCCACCGCCTGCCCCGCCGCCGTCGCCCCTCCCCGCCCCTCCTTGCCGCCGGCAGCGGCCTCAACCGCGGTCGGACCAAGCCCGAGTGGCCGAGTCCCGACTGGGATGCGGTTAGGGCAGTAATGCCCTTTTTAAAACAGTCGTTAAGACATATAATGGGCCATTAATGGCTAAGTATATTTAATACCCCTAATTACTAATCAGACACATTAATTGCTGATGATTAGCAATTATTGCTAATCCGACACACTAATGGCCATTATTAATAACTAACAGTATATTAAATGAGCTAATTGATTGTGTTCGAATGACATGTGGGTCCCACCCGACAGATTCAATAAAAATATTAAAAGAAAATAAGATTTATATTACAAGTGGGCCCCACTTGTCATTGACTCGCTCAATTTTGACCCGAGTTGACCATGGGGCCCACCTGTCAGCATCTGAGTTTAGATTTGAGATGATAATAAAAATATTTTTATTTATTTTTGCTGAGAAAAATAAAAAAGGTATTTAAATGAATTAAATCTTAGAAAATTCATAGAAAATATATTTTTAATCAAAAAAATGCAAATAATATATCAAAATGTTCAGAAAAATAAGAGATATTTAAATATATCATTTTCATACATGTTTGCATGCTAGGAAAAACATAAATAGCTAAAAACTCAAATTAGGGCTTTCCCGATTAACCGGAAGTCGTCGGATCGCGATATCTCGAGCGTCCGGACTCTGATTAAATTGACTCCACTTGCATTAGTCTTTATTTTGCATCCTTTATGCCATGGCATGCACTTCATCTCATGCCGATGTTCAGCATTTTGATATTTATGATTATGCCCTTTCTTTTCCGGTGTTTTCGTTTTCCCCGATAGAGCCGGAAGGTCCACATGACGATAATCTCGATCACGAGCAGAGTGTAGTTGCCGAGCAACAAGGCAAGCAGTCCCTTTGAACATATTGCAAACCCCTATTATTTGTAAAGTACTATTTGTTTTCAAATTCGTTATCGCATGCGTTCAAATTCTATTTTTCGCTAAGTATGAACCATATTCCTTTGCATGAACTTACTTTGTCGCTCAATCAATGCCACTACCAACCCAACCTAACTAGAGTAGTGTAATGCATACCTTTATACTGCTTAGTATGTTGAATATGCTTAGACATGTAAAAGTCATAATTCCTTGGATGGCAGACAAAACACAACACTCTAGATGGGTTAGGTGGTAGGTGGGTGTTCACCGGGAACTATCTAATGAACTTGACTAATAATTATCGGATTAAACGAGAGGCCATGGCTGAGAGCATGGTGGGTTGTCTCGTTTTCCCACAAGCATCGGTTCCCCGATGTATATTGACCCAAGATTTGCATACTTCTACACGGGTGGGATAATGGACCACCCACGACTAAATAATTTGCCTAGACTTAGAGTATGAGCTGCATTAGTTTGCCATTTCCATTTGCTGTGTGTGTGAAAAAGGGGATATGGTGTGGTATCTCAATATAAGGGTGGGGTGGACACACGATCTGGGAGACCGGGGATGTACCTCGATTCACAACTTATGGGACCGTGTCGCGGTTATGGCCGGACTGATGTACATGGAATGGCCCATAAGGGTGGCTCAGACCTAGGTCAAAAGCATTGTAACGGTCGTGTTCGATCACTCTCTGCTAGCACACCTCGTGAAAGTGTGTCCTTGGTCTAGCGCTAAGAGACGATCGATACGTGTAGATAAAGATGTACACCCCTGCAGGGTTTGAACTATTCGAATAGCCGTGTCCGCGGTTATGGACAACTTGGTGATTACCTGCATCGAATTAGACAACTACAACGATAAATCTAAAACTTGCCAACTCTAAGGTTGAAGTGTAGCAATTGCTTCCTCCCAGGGTGGTTGAGGAAGAATCGATGGTTTATGTGTTCGGTGGTCTACAATAGAGTTCATCGTGAAGTGTTCGACTCACCCCCTTTTAAAAGTATTCCAGTAGTCGATTGCTCATCTACTTATGAAGTATTAACAAAAAAAATCAGCTTTCAACAAAATAGTCCACAACTACCATGTTATTGATACCTGTTGCATCTATTATTAATTTCCCCTTGTAAATCTTGCTGAGTATAATTTTTGTACTCACTCTGCAATCGTTGACATTTTTCTTGCAGAGGAAACCATCCCCTCCAAGGGTGGTTTCTACCTAGAGATCGACGCCAACGACGACTAGTCGCTGGAAATCCCAGGCAGTGATCCTGCCTAGGGTTTGGCAGCTCGTTTTGTTCTGATACCACTTTTGGCCTGACCTTTTTGGCTTCTTAGCCATCTTTACTCTTCCGCTGTGTAAGCAACTCTCGTGTGTATACTATGTTGTTAAGTTTCAAGAACTTATAATATCGCATCTTCAGTCGTAGAGTTACTGTTGTGATACCGGTTTGTTCTCACCTGCCTCGTGTGCCCTGCGTGTATGTTATTAAAGCACATGATGCGGGTAGGGTTTCAGAGTCTATACCATAGAGTTGTTAGGTTTAATCACCCCTGTGAAGTGACTCTTCTACTAAGAGCTTGGGAGCTATATTATATCCTACTCCAACCGAGTATTAATTTGCCGGGACGAGTTTGGGATTGATGTTCTGGCTCAGTAAGAAAAGAGTGAGGAGACCATATCGCCCTACTTGATCTGCGCATTAGTTTGTCGGAGCAAGTTCAGGGTTGACGTCTCGGGCTATTCGAAACCATATCACTCCACTCCTCTTGGAATTGATACCCAAGGGTTGAGGTCGGAGTTGATGTTTCGACTTAGCGGGTGATTCCACCTAAAGCTCTATGTTATGGATTTTGGGTCCCAACAACTTTGGTATCAGAGCAGGATTGTCTGTAGGATAACCTTTGACTCTGGTTATTGTTGGGTCTAGAAGTTGCGAAAACTATTTGAAACTTAAAAAGGATTTGTGAAAAGCATAAGTAGTGATTCTATTTCCTCCTTATCCTTTTCAATCCTAGCTCTTTTTCTTACCTCTTCATTTGGTTGAAAACTAGATTTATTACTTTCCTACTCCACTCAAAATTTAGAATTCACGTGTGCAGGGAATCCTTACCTTTCTTCTTACCTCGTCCCAGTTATTACCAACTCTACCTGTTACTCCGTTGATATATTCAGATTCTGTTTTATCTTGTAAATTGCTGAGTTCCTTCAATTTCATTCCATCCCATTTTCCATGTGATTCCATCATGAGTTTGAAGCAACATCTATTCTTTGCTTCGGATGGCCGGACTTCCGGAAGGTAGCCAGTCTGCCGCTCGTAATCAAGGTCGTGACTTCGATCACGATAATGTCCCTCCCCCATCGCCAACAATGGCGGAGGTTCTGATGCAGATTGAGTGAAACAGAATGGACCAGACTCGCCTATTGGAGCGTCTCATCCACAATACTTCTTGCCAATCCGATGATCGGATTGGAATTTTAGATTTTCTTCGAACGCAGCCCTCAGTGTTCAGTCATTTGGAAGATCCTCTCGAAGCTGATGATTGGCTTCGCAGCGTTGAGCGCAAATTGGAGACGGTGCATGTTCCCGTGGCTGACCGCGTGGACTTTGCGGCGTACATGCTAGAAGGTGCCGCAGCATCATGGTGGGAAAACTTCCTCACCATTCAGGAGAAAGACCACGTGGTTACGTGGTAGGAGTTCTGTGAGGCCTTCCATGGAACTCATATCCCCGAAGGCGTTATGGATATAAAGAAGGTGTTTGTTAGACCCTCTTTTTCCCATGCAACATCTCGTATGCGGGAAAAGCAACTGTCCGCATTAAATACGATGGAACAGATCGTGCCGTTAACCGCGCTCGGTCAAGCGAAAGTTAGAATCTTTAAGAAACCAAGAGTTAGGGTTTTTCCCACATTGCTCTCCGTTCCTTAGACTTCCCACCATCTTCTTCCTCGCGCCTAAATCTTTCCGCTTCCATTGCCTTCGATCATCCGGCGGAAATGGGCAAAAAGAGCGCCACGAAGAAGTCCCCTGAGCCCAAGAAGCCATCAGGAGATACCTCGGGGGAGCAAATATCTATCATCCCCGAGTTCGAAGCCTCGGCGATGGACTCCACCGCCATCAAGAGATTCGTGGCAGAGGAGGTAATCCTCCCGGAGGTGTTCGTACCATTCCGGGGGGCCGCGAAGGAGACGGTTCCCAGCCCGGACACGGACTAGGTCGTCGTCTTCACGGATTTCTTCAGGTGCGGATTCCAGTTCCCACCTTCGCATTTATTCCTCCTTGTACTCCAGTTCTATAGCATCGAGTTGATTCATTTCAACCCGAACTCGGTTCTTTGCACATCTGTGCGAAGCGTACCTCGGTATCCGGCCGAGCCTGGAGCTGTGGAGGTTCTTCTACAACCTCTGCCGGATGAAGGTCAGCGGTGGGGGAGTCGTCGGCGGTGCCGGGTTTCGACTCCGGGAAGGGAAGAAGGAAGCCTACATTTCCTCTTCCTGGAAGTCGTCGTGGTCGGGTTGGCATTCTCAGTGGTTCTACTACCAGCCTCCACCTTTCTCCGGGATCCACTACCGAGGCCTGGCTCCCCTCTCGACGAAGTGCTAGGTGGAGGCCCCGAAGGAGACCAAGCAGCTCAAGGCCTTCGTCCATGATATCGCCAATCTCGCCGCCAAAGGCTTGTCGGCGTGGGATGTCGCGAAAGACTTCCTTCGGCGGCGAATCAGCCCTCTTCGGTCGAGGGTCCATTCCGCCTGGATAGTCCCGGAGAGAGAAGACCAGTCAAGAGACTTCGATACAGGTAAGAACTCTGCCCTTCCCGTACCGTTCTAGTCGATGTGACATCCCACTTATTTTGACTTTTTTTATTTGCGTAGATCTGTCCCCCGAGGAGCTTCAGAGTAGGTTGAACAACCTATTCGAGCAGTCTCCCCAGGGCGGGCGGACTGACGTGCCCCTGCCTCTTCTGAAGCTCAGCCCCGACAACTAAAGATAAGTCCTTTCAGTGAGTTGGAGGTCTTTTGTTTTGTCTGGTCCTGAGTCATCCGAGTAGTAATGTTAATAACCTTCGGGTTTTTTTCTGCAGCAATTAGGCCATGGAGGCCCTGACTTGGAAGCCGAGCGGGCTGGAGCCCCCGTGCAGGATGAGGACGTCGAAGTCCTCGGAGAGACCGTGTCGGCCCCCGAAGAGGGAGTCGGAGGTCCATCTGAGGCCGAGGCGGCGGTGGAGGCTAGCCGGGTGGATTCTCCTATTCGGACCCCTTCTCCTTCGCCGAATCTCCAACCTCAGGTTAGAACTTTTGCCCGACTAATTCTGCCCCGTGCCTTTCCTTGGTTAGGATAACAGGAGTGAGCTTGTCGGACAGCGTGAGGCGAGTGGCCTTCTTCCAAGAAAGTCGACGCCTCCTCCCCCGGCCACCCGCAAGGAGGAGACCGCGACGGCGATCGGGAAGGTGCCGCTGGCCTCTGTTGAAAAGCGAGGTTCAGATGTTTCGTCGAAGGGACCTCTTCCTCCGGCGAAGCGTCAAAGGCAAGTTTCTTTCATGATCCTTTTCGCCGTTTCTGTTTGTTTCTTGTCTTCATGAAGGATTAATTTGGAAGTTCCTCCGATTAGGTTAACCATCCTTCCAGCCGGAGTTCCAGCGGGGGCCGTCGTCGAGGAGCAGCCCCAGGCGCCAAGGCCGGTGCAAGCCCCGGTCGAGCGGATTGAGCCCCTGGCACCGGAGCCCTTGGTGTCGGAAGGTGTTGGTTTGACCTCCCTGCTACAGGTAAGTCGAAGAGTTAGTAACAAAAAGTACAATGTGACCACTGCTAACCTTATTGCTTTTAGATCGTTATTTCCCAGATCCCTCCGCTCGAGCAGGCTCAAACTGAGCTGGAGGCGAGCCGAGCGGCAAACGAGGAGCTGAAGAAGCGCCTCGAGGAGTCTGGGAACTGGCGGGCGGAGAAGGAGGAGCTAATGAAGCGCCTCCAAGACGCCGAGAAGAGGCGGGATGTGGTCGAGGCTGAGCTCCAGGTCTCGAGGGCCCGCCTATCGGAGGCGGAGTCTTCCCTGCAAAGGAGTCAAGCCTATGCGGGGAAACTGGAGGAAGACCTCGAGCGCGCCCTTGGCACGCTCGAGCGGGCGCTGGTCAAAGTCGGAGTCACCGTCTTCCCCAGCCCTCCGCACGCTGCCCGGCTGGTGGAACTCGTGGCTTCAGTCTCCCAGCTGGAGCCCATCCTCGAGAAGCTACTCGAGGATGAACTCCAATAAGGCGTGCGGGACGCCTTGGCCTTTGCTCTGGCCCTTCTCCGGTGTAGGCACCCGGGCTTGTCCCTGGAGGTTCTTGCAACTGATCTACCGGCTGGTGAGGAAGAAGAGCTCCTTGACGCTGTGCAGAGTGCTGCAGACGTCTTTGGTGATAGGGTCCAGGCGTCTAGTCTAGCTAGGTAAAATAAGAACTTGTAACAAACAGTGGTTAGTAGCTGTGTACTTAATCATGTGTGTTTTTTTTGTTCTCTTAAACACTCGTCTGCTTTCTGAAATGCTTGTTGGACGCAAGGGTTGTCGTAGACTTAGTCGAACTCGTTGTCCCTTTCCCCTGACTTTGGATTTTCGAGTTGCGCTGTTACCGACAACTGCGATTGACTAGACCTTATGTTTAGTCGGATGGAGGGCTCCGCGGCTTCCTCGTCATCAGTAAACGCGATAAGGGGACCTCGTACAGCCTTTCATGGTCGTAGCGACAAACTCATGTTCCTTTGTTGCAGAGGTACTAGACGTACGCTAGTAAGTTCTACGTTTTCGCCCTGTTGATGACAGCATTATACTCTACCCATGATGCCTTCTGCTCAAAGCAGTCGAGGACGCAAATGAGCATATGGGTTCCGTTGGTCTAGTTATACTCGTACCCCATTTCTCTTTCTTTACTTGAGGTCGGGGAACGTTACTACGGAACCGGGGAGCTTAGTCGACCAAGCCTTAGGTCTGGTCAGGTGGGGAGCTCAGTGGCTTCCCCTGTCACCTGCAGACACATTAAGGGGTTTTTCCTCGCATCCCTGATGGTTGCAGTGCGGAACCCTTTCCCTTTGTGTAGGTCGAGAAAATTAGTACTCGTATGTGTACACCAATTCGCCATATACTTATCCGGCCCCCGACTGTCTTATTCGAGAAGCATCTTGGATAGGCAGTCTGAAAAATAAATATCAAACTAGAAACTTGATATATTAAGACTGTGAACTGTCTGAAGTGTCATTTACAAGCTATTGTAAGAAAAAGATGTCCTAAAAATCTTAGAGAAAATAAAATAAGCCGTCCCCTCCTCCCCCAGTTTCGTCGCCAGTTGCCCCAGAGACTCCCGCCCTCTGGTCGTGACCTGCTGACCAAACTTGCTGAGTGCGCGTGCTGGGCGGCGACGCCCGGAGCGTCTTATCATCGGTTTGTTCGTGGCTTGACGACTTTGGGGCTGGAGCCGGCGCAACTTGCAACGCACGGGCGAGGAGGCGATGGCCGTGCAGTCTTACTGATGGTGCTTGCACGAAGGACTCTCTAGGGAACATGACTCTTTTGCTGCTGACACGAGCGACTTGGATCGGGTGGCTTCCCTTGTGGAACCGTTGTCCTGCTGAGGGGAAGACCTTATTTCCCCCGGTTCTGGTTTAGTCGTGGAATATTTTCTCCGACTTGGAGGGGGTACTTTCCGAAGTTGTCGCTCGTAGTTGCGGCGGGGGTCTTGATGATGTGAAGGCGCGTGCCGTAACATCGGTGTCCCGACTAGAGAGTTATTGCTGTTCTGCAAGGTCAAGGCTGTGCTTGTCGCAGAGAAGTGCTTCTTGAGGAGAGCTCTTTATCGTAAGGACGCCCTTTGGGCCAGGCATCTTCATGCACTGGAAGTGATCGGCTTCGCTGTCCGAGTCCTCGCCAGGAGCGTATTCTCCATAATTTACGTGATCCGTTACTGGGTATGGATCCATTGGGCTGAAGTTGTCGTAGAAACCTTGGTCCGAGTACCTAGTATGGTGCGTGACGGCGATCGTATTCCCTGCCGAACTTGCTTCCTCCTCTTCAGGTTGTGCCGAGGAGGGTCGTGCAATCGGCGTTATGGGCTGATCGTGAGAAGTTGCACGTCTTGCTGGCTTTGATTCTTCCTGGACAGTTTGAGCCAGAGAGGTCCCCACGGTCGGCGCCATCTGTCGATGATTGATAAACCGCCGATCTTACGGTATTCATGGAATGTGTATGTATGAGGGGTAGGGACCACTAGGGCACAAGGCCAGAGGTATAATGGCAAGGAAAACACCCTTTTTATACAGGTTCGGGCCTCCCTCAGGATAACAATCCTACGTTCTGTTCGTATATATTAACTGGAGAATGTCTTACAAGTGATATGAAGGTTAGTAGCTATCCTAGGCCTAATCATAGACTAATCTGACTAATTCCGCTAAGCTCGACTCCTTCGAGGTGGCGGGTCTTCTCATGGGAATAAGCTAGGGCTTCTGGATCTTCCTTAGATCTAACCTCCCTTGGATCTAATTTAACCTGTCCTCCCATATGAGATTGCTCATCCTTTTATAGGGGGTTCATCTAGTCGTACTAGACATCGACTTATGCCCGAGTAGAATTCTGGTTTCCTTAAATGTCAGGATTGACTTCCTAGTTTAAGGGTATCCTTCCTCCTTACGGGGGGTTACCTTACCATCCTGGAATCCTTACGGGGTACGTGGTATACTCCAGTAATCCAGGGAATCATATGCGGATACTTCCTAATATACGGGATATTGTACTATACATCGTCAACATCATTTCAGCTTATTACACCTTAAACAACGACTAGCTGCATAGCTAGTCAATCGGTTTTTTCATTGGGAGTATAGCGCATCACGCCGCTACACCTTATTACAAGCAAGGGATATCGTCCTGCTAAACTATTACATACGAAGAGTAGACATTCCAACTAACGTCATGGCGTCTCGGGTGACAAAGTGTCGCGCAGACAGTCTGCGACCATTGCAAGAAGAGATAGCGTATCATCAAGGGAAGTCCTCCCCTGGCTCAACGCCCCCTTCGGCGCGCAATGTTTGAATGACATGGGCATAGCGGGCCAAGTACCGAGGCGCCCAGCCGGCTTCTTACGCCCTAAAGCAAAGTCCTACAACCAATACGATGAGATGAAAACCAGGACGAGTGTGGTGATAAAACCCATAACTTAGCTTGATGACCACGCATCAACACCCAAGAGCAATAACTAAAGCATTTAGTATTATGCGGAAAGGCAGACCAGTCGACACAGTGACTATATAGCACAAGTTCAACAGGTTGCGATAACTGACATGTCCCAAAAGAAACCGTGCACCGAATGTGCTGACAAACCTAGGCAGTCCAAAAAGTAAAGCTCTACTCCCCGAAAGGTAGAACGGGGTCACACCTTGCCTCCTCCACGGCCGTCACCCCCAGTAGCATCGTCATCCAAGGGAGCATCGACGGCAAGGGTGTACTCCCAGAGAGCCTTCACGTACTGCATGCCTGCCCTGCGGCGTGCCCACACGCTAGCCAAGAAATCCCTTGCGTCGTCCTCGATTTCTTCACGGCCGGCGCTGATCTGTGCGTCACTCGGAGGGACGTAGCCCGCCGACGATAGGACACCCCGCACGTTGCATCCAGCCAAGTGCAAGCATGAGAGCGACATCTCCGTGGCCGCCTGGGCGCAAGTCTGGAAGACGAAGATGGTTAGTCCACAACGAACTTAGTAAAACGCGGATAGAAGAGGACAAGAGAGGTCGACCTGTCCGAAGCGGGGGGCAGCATCACGAATGGCGTCACACGCCAACGCGGCCTAGGCCAGCCGCCCACGCGCCTGGACCCCCGCGGAGCCGACGACGAAGGGCTCCGGGCGCGAGCACAACATTTCTCCGAGCTCGTCGATGGCCTGGCACGCGGACTGCGCGAAGCGAAGGACGTCCTGCAAGCGTGTAATGTGCTGCACTCGCGGTTTGTCAACTCGATCACGCGGGCTTGCTCTGCCACCAAGTTCGTCCTTAAGCCCCGCACTGTCTTCTCTGAAATAGCTAGCTTCTTAATGAGCTCTGTGACGCTGTCCTCTGCTTCCTTCGCTCTCCTCTCGGCCTCCCGAAGCTGGTCCTCCCGCTCCCTCGCCTTCTCCTCCGCTTCGCGAAGCCGGAGGCTACGCTCCTCCAAGGACTGCTGAAGGCTGGACATCCTTTGGGTAGCAAGCAAGCCCTGTGGACCAAGAAAGCGTCAACTCGCCGAGTATCGAAGGGAAGGGAGCGGGTTAAGCAGGTTTCGATAAATTACCTTAAGAAGCACAGAGCTGGACGCCTCGCATATCTAGCGTGGTGAGACCCTGCGAAGACGTGGCTCAAGTCTTCCACCCCAATACGCGAGGTGATTTCCTAGAAGAAGCTAGCCTCGGCCTCCCCGCTGGCGAAGCTCGAGGGCGTGAGTCTGCCGGCTACACGGAGGGGAGGGGTAGAAGAACTGTCTTCACAAGTCCGTACCACAGGTGCGTCAGTACGCACGGTAGCCCACGGCACCGTGTCAGGAGCATCGCCAAGCGCTTGCTGCGTGACTGCGGGTGCAGCGCCGCTCCCCTGGACCCCGGGACCGCCCGCCTGAGAGCCAGGGGCATTCGCGATGTGTGCTGAGCGAGGCCCAGAGCCCGACATTGCTCCCAGCGCCGAGTCAGCCACAGCAGGGTCCTCCCGCAGCAGGTTAGCCCGCCGGGTGGAGCTCAACACGAAGCCCGCCATGGGGGAAGACGGCGAAGTATCCGCCTCCGCTGAGGGAGGCCGTGGCTGGAATAGCATCGGCCCTTTCCCCCCCACCTGAGGGCGGGGGGCAGGAGGGGGTGCTGCCCCAACTCTGCTGCTGGCCGCAGATGCGCCCGCGCCGACAGAGCCACCGAGGTCGTCGTCAGAGTGGCCCGTGTCTGGTTGGCTTCCCCCTGAGTGGCACCCAGGGTGTGGCCCTCCTCGGCTGACTCGTCGCTGGATCTGCTGCTTGACGATGAGTCAACCGAGCACGACTCTGTCCCGGACGGGGCCTCGTCCTCCGACTCCGCCAGCCCCGAATGCCGGCGCGCCCGCTGTCATGATCCGCTGGACGTGCCCTCGTGGGGGCGCTTTCCAGAACCTGCCCGGTCCACCGTGGACAGGGACGCGGGCCAAGGTGGAATCGACCACCGGAAAGTTTTGAAAGCCCGGTTGCGGCGTGCCCTAGTGACGGTCCTCGCGATCGCGGCTGACTCTATCCTGTGCAGCTTCCCAAGCAGCAAGGTAGCCGTGGCCTCTGCATCCTCCGCGGTCAAACCTGTCAAAACAAAAGCAAAGGAGTCACAACCAAGGACGCAGGGTCTCGAAAGCCTGGAGTTGTATACCGTGCTTCAGAGGTGACGTACCTTCCACCGGAGAGCAGTCGACAAACACGAGGGGCTGGTGCAGGACCCCTGCCGGCAGCCATGCCAAACCCAACTGCCAGTGTGCCGCGAGTGGTGTGATACCTAGCACGCAGTATTCCTCTACTAAGTCCCTCACGCAGAGTTCCTTTGACATTCGCTCCAGAGCCGACCTCCGAACCAAGTCGCTGGATGTGAGTCGCGGGGCCGCGTAGCTGGGAGGGGTAAAGGAACGTGAGTGCCGGTAACCCAAGTCGCCAACCCGATAGAAAAACCACAAGCTCTTCCAATCCTCCCACTTGTCCCTGGTGGAGGACGCGGGGAAGGTGCTGCTGCCCTCGCGTCGGAACCGGAAGCTGACGGTACCGAAGCGCGAGTAAAGGCCGTCCCCGAGAGGGGAGGGGAACACGTGAGGCTCGAAGAAGTATGCGAAGCACGTGGCTGTCCCCCGCAGCCTCATGGTCCTGAGCGCCCACTCAAATGATGCGAGCTTGACGATGGCGTTGGGGTGGAGGTCAGAGATCTCGAGGCCGTAGTAAGCCAGCGCCTCGTTGAAGAAACTGCTCGCGGGAAGACATAGCTTGGCTGTGAATTGATCGGCGAACACAACAATTTCTCCCGCGTCTGGCTTGGCGACGTCCTTGTCTGGCGGTGGGATGCGCGCTCCATGCGGTCCCCCGCCGGCCAGGATACGGCCCAACGCGATCAAGCCGTCCAGCGCCTCCCTCGTGATAGCAGAAGCACCAAGGAAACGGGAGAGGTCGTTTTGGCGATCCTTCTTCTGATTGATCACACCTCCGGTAACCGCCATCTATTCGAGGGAAAGTACCTAGTGAGGCACGTCGAAAAGATGTAGCGAGTGCAGCGACAGCGGGGCGGTTCGTGTCGTACCGGAGCTGGAGCGATGGGTGAAGGATGCCGCAGGACCTCGTCGCGGAGTGCGGCATCTTCCTAGATCCGCTCCAGGTATAGCCAACCGCGTCGCCGAATGGTGCGTGTGCGGAGTACTCGGCGGAAGGCGGCGAGACGATGTGCAGTCGAGTGGAGTTGCGGGGGCGCCGAAGTCCGAGAGCGGTGCGCGGCCCTCTCGAGCGATCGCGTGCGTGTGTACGTGGACGACCGTAGCCCGAGGACGCACCCCCTCTCTCGCAGCAAGGACCAAGCAGGAACGTGGTGTCCCGCGCGGCCAGTCGTGCCGGCAGCGCCTGCCGTCGGACCCGGGCTCCGGGTCCGCAGTTCTCCCACCTACTCCGGCCGCTGCGCCGTGGGCCCCGGACTCCCCCTCACTACTCCGGCCGCTGCGCCATGAACTCCGGACGCCGCCACTTCTGCTCCAGCCGCGGCACGAGAACTCCGAACTCCAAACTCCGGACTCCGCCTCCTTACTCCGGACAGAGCGCCCAACTCCGGGCCGTGCCGTCCTACTCCGGATCGTGCTGCCTTACTTCGGGCTGCGCCGCCTGGCTTCGGACCGAGCGAACTCCGGACCAGCCAACTTCAGACTCGCCGAACTCCGGGCTCCGCCTCCCTACTCCAGATCACCGAGCGAACTCCGCACCAGCCTACTCCGGACCCATCGCCGACCCCGGACAGGCCTTGCCGCCAACCCCGGGTCAAGCAGCCTTCTACTCCGGACCTCCCCGTACTCCGGACGAGGCTTGCTCGCCGCCAACCCCGGGTCAAGCCACCTTCTACTCCGGACCACAGCTTCCCCTACTCCAGACCTCCCCCTCTACTCCGACTTCTCAACTCCGGCCGCAGCTTCGAGCTCCGGACTACTTTCCTACTTCGGCCTCGGCGCCAGAGTACTCCCACAACTCCGGCCGTGGCGCCCGGACTACGCCTCCTACTCCGGCCGCAACGCCGTAGCGTCCGAGCTCTGCTCCAACTCCGGTCCCAGCGCCGTGAAGCCCGGACCCCGGTCTCCTACTCTGGACTCCTCGACCCCGGACACGCCACTGTTCCGGACCTCCTCTACTCCGGACGCGGCCTCCGAACTCTGGGACTCCGGCCGCGCCGTCCCTCCAAGCCGCAGCTCGCTTCGCCTCTACTCCGGATTTCGCCACCGCACCGGCCGCGCCACCACTAGCTCGGGTCTTGCCCCCGGGAGCTCAAGCGTAGGGCAAGGCACAATGGCGGCGGAGGATTGGGAGATTGGGACGGGGTGAAAAAGGGGTCCAGCTACTCCTTTTATACTCCCCGAAGCATTAACTACCCAAAAAAAATATATATATATATATAATAAATAGAGAAAAAGTAAAGAAAAAATGGCGGAGTAAAGAAGAATGTGTTAGCTCCCGAGACATGTGCGTCGGGCGTGTGTACTCCTGGAGCCGGCACCCTTTTGCTCCGGAAAGGCGCAGGTGAGCGGCGCACGCACTCCGGGCGGGCGGCGCGCGGACTCTGGGTAACGCGCGTACTCCGGTGCGCGGGCCCCGGATAACTCCTCTACTCCGGGCGCGCCTTACCCCGGGCCAGTGTTCCGCTTCCCCTACTCGCGGTGCGTGTACTCTGGACATGTGAACTCCGAGTAATGTGTGTGCTTCGACGCGTGGGCTCCGAGCAACCCGTCTACTCTGAGCGGAGCGTGTACTCGCCCACACCGAGCGTCACGAGTACCCCAGACGCAGTACGCATGCTCCGGACCACCCCCTACTCCGGGTGGCGCGTATACCTAGATCTCGGTGAGTGCACTGGGTGAGCCTGCCCATACTCCGGACATTGCTCCGGGTGCATCCGCATGCCGGTCGTCCCCGCTCTGGATTCGATTCTGTCCCAAACGCACGTGCGGCCCTACCCCGGGCTCTTTTAGCACCAAATGCGTCCGCTCGCAATCGGATGAATCGCGGTCGTGTACACGCCCCGCTCCAGGCACGCCACCATGCGCTCTCTGCGAGGGATCTTGTCCGCTGCTGACGGGTTTCGATCTCGCAACCTATTCCCTTGCCTCTCGCTGCTCCTATCGACAGACCAAGGCAGACTATGCATCTAAGGGGCAACGACCGACTTAATCGTACTTCGGATATAGCAAGCAAAAAGAACACCAGTGGGGCTGGTCTACACCAGATCACCTCTGGACTTCGGGTAACCCCACGAAGCTCCAGGGCGCGTTGAGCGGCGCGTCGGGACACACCCTACTCTGGACGCTCGTCTACTCCGAGTGCATCTTCTCCGAGTAGTTGTTCTGCCGTAGACACATGGCTCTATGCCGGACGGGGCGCACCATTTTGGGATAGCGCGAGTGCTCTAGATGCGTCACCTCTGTGCCAAGTATGGAGGACTCATTTGCCAGGTGAAGACGGGGACAAGAGTCTCGGCGCCAGGAGTGAACCTCGTTAGTCCGGGCCGTGCGTCGACCCCTTCTTAGGGGTATAACGCCGGTCCAGACGGGTGCTTCTCGACCACCCGCACCGGCAAGGGGCTACTGTTGTGGGAGGGGTCCCCGCGCGTCCCGAACGAAAACGAGTAACGGTAAGGTGTGTACTAACTATAAACTCACATCTGTCTCTTTTACAGTTTTGAGGGACTAGCGTCCGCGTGACAGTCCAGACCGCAAGTGCTGATGCATGCGGAGCGCAAGCGTAGGTGCATGCGGAGTGCAAGTGCAGGCGCGGGTCTCCGCGGAGTACAAGCGCGGACGCGGGAGCACGCGGAGTACAAGTGCAGATGCACCTAGAGTACAGGCCCCTGCGCGACGACTTCAACGTACGACAACGTTCGACAACCCAAAGTGCGAGCGACCCCCGGGTAAGGGTCGATAGCGTGACGTCCCATACGGCGTGTCGTACCAGACTTCATGTAGATGCTAGGGTATATGCCTCCGTGGACGATGTGCGAATGACCTACGAGCCCTCGTCCGTACGGCGGACCGTGGGTAGGACCGTAACCTGCCTAGGGGCAGGATTGTAATTTGGCACTGTGCTCCCCGAGGCCTATAAATAGGGGAGCACCCTCAAAGTTGGGGGTATGGAATACAAGTCTCTCTAACTTCTTGGCTTGCTAAATTTTTCTAAGTGTTCGCTCATTGCCGTGCGCTCTGTTTCGCCGTTCCTCGTGCACACCCGGGTGACCCAGCACTCAACCGGAGGTGCCACAAGTTTATTGTCCGACCGCGTAGTCGATGACAACATCTAAGGATTAGTTTCTGTACCAGTAAATCCATGACAAAAATACTTATGTGGTGTGTGAATTCTACCATGTCCAGCTGCTGTGAAGTGCTGTAGTTCTAGACATTTGTGCGTTGCAACCTGCAAGGATGGGGGTTTTCTTTTGGTCCGTATAGGTTCATCAAATCTTAACCACTAAATGCACGAATCAGAATAATGAATACGCTTGCTGGAATTTTGTGAGTATTTAGGTGAACAACTCGTCCTTAATTTTTTTTTCCAGATTTATCTTTAAAAAGGTGTTTAGATCCTTTTCTGTTCTGTGTTCATGCATCTATTCTAAACTGCTCATTCCAGCTCAATTTGCGGACATGATAATTGGCATCGCACATTCTGGCTCGCTACTCGGCAGTCGCCACCCCTTTTTAGGAGCGAATTAGTATTCATGTCACCTACCTGCCCTGTATTTTAACTAATTATATACTCTCTCCGTCCACAAATGTAAGGCGTGCACGAAATTTTAGGTTCAATTTTAACTAACAATTAAACCAATACTATTAAATTATATGACATAGTAGTGGTATCATTGGATTCATATTCAAACGTATTTTCAAATGGTATCACTTTTGTATTATATAATTCAATATTATTGACTTAATTGTTGGTCAAAGTTGAATCTAAACCATGCACGTCTTACATTTGTGGACGGAGGGAGTATCATTTGGCAACACGTTGTCAGCATGGATCTTTTTGTTAGGCTATTTGGGACGCATCTTGTGGATTCACTCCATGTGCCTTTCAAATGCTATTATTGCGGCTACATTACGAATTTGGTTAGTCATTGAAATGCATTATCATCGTCGTTGTCACCCTTTTCATCCTTTTGAATACCCTGGACGGATTGCGGGCCAATATGAGCTCTTTTTAGTGGTGGGGTCATTTCTTCTCCTCCATAGTCTGCATTATAGTTGTCATTTTCATGGACCAAACAAGGACCAGGCTATGAGGTATTTTCCTGTGCTGTCTAAGTTTCTTTTCTCTGAATTCCTAGACAATTGTAACGCGAGCCCGCATTGCTCGTTCTTTCCTAGTCAGTGTCAATGACGCGAATCTGACACTACCGTCTGCGGGTTAGGAATGCTCGCGCTGGAGCAATCAGAACCGTCGATGGCTTCAGCTCGACTCCTGCAAAAGCTTGGATTCTTTATCTGATTCGGCAGTCTCGGGTCTCGATGCAGAGTTGGTGGGCAATATATTTTAGATCTGGAGTTGTTGATAATCTGGTAGATGTTGTTAGGACTTAAGGCTTCTTTGGAACATAGAATTTTTAAAATACAGAAATAAAAAAAATATAGGAATGAAATATCATGGTTTGTGAAATCCTATAAAAAACAAAAATACAGAAATATATAAAATCAGCTCTTTAGATGCTTCATATGAATTTTGCAGGAATTTGAAGAGAGAGAAGGTTCATGCAAGATACAAAGAAAATTTTTCTTGAGGTCTAAACTCATGTTAGAATTTCTTCAAAATTTCTATGGATTGAACCATTTCATAGGAATTTTATATGATTTTTATAACCTTATTCCTGCCATCCAAAGGGTCTCTGTAGGAAAAATTCCTATAAATTTAAATTTTACAAAATTTCTTTAAAAATCCTTCAATCCAAAGATGCCCTAAGAGACCAGGACGAGCTAGATTTCCGCTGCATGTGTTTTTGATAGGCAATATAAACCTGTGCACAGGCCGCTGTGTTTGGGGCTTGTTTATGCAGGGAAGTCATTGGATATAGAAGTGGTCCTTGTTTCCCGGATAGCTAGTACGTAGCATGTGGCTCTTGGAGATTTTATCTACAGCGACAGGAGGGATAGCTTGAAGAGAATGTCACACCTCTTAGCAATGAGCAACGAATAGAGTTTGATCTGTTCTGACCTCGTGATTGGAAAATTCACAGTCCACTTTTAACCACTGACAGGATTCTCCTACACACCATCGAAACAAGAAAGTTCTTTCTCAATCAAACCAGCTAAGAACCTCTTTTCGTACAAAAGAAAAGACAAGATCTGAGACTCCTGAACCCTCCAACAGAGCCCTATCCAACTACCTGATGACATTTTCGAAACTTCAGGAATTTATTCCAACTTATAAGCAAGTCATCGAGAGTAATATGCAGGATTACACATTAAGATTAGCAATACACGCTATGACAGGACATGAATCCATATCATGTCTAACACCAACACAAGTGAAAATACAAGCTCCTACATTATGAAAGTTTAAACCATCCTGAGCTTGCCTATGTGCTATCTTGTTGTTTATCCTACTGATCTTGAAGACTCTAGCATCAGCTTCTTGAGTGTGGTTGATGAACGTATTAAGCATATGTCTGATTGTCCAGTGGCCTGGGTGTTCTTCAGGGGATCGCCTAGCTGCCGCCTCCGCCAAAACTTGGTTATCTGTTAAAAAATTTGGCTTGTGAAGGTTCAGAGCCTTGGCAACTTCAGAACCTAGCTCCAAAGCTTTAGCTTCAACCTGTATGACAGAAGAAGCCGTTGACGCCGCTGCAATGAAAATAGCTTGATGTTGCCCTCCTGTAAATATGTGGATGAAGACTCCAATTCCTGCATGTTGCTGCAATCCTACAAAATCAGAATGACTTGAAGAAGTGTTCTTCCAAGCTGCATATATCAGTGAATATATTTGGCCCCTCTCGAAATTTGTTCATGTCAATCTGCATAGAAAAAACTCCAGGTTGCTGGTTTTGCTTTACTTGCTTCCCTTCTCCTTGAGTCCTGTACTCCAATTCTTGTTCCTTTAACATAGCCATCGCTGCATTGGTTACCTGCATTACTTTCCATCCTTTGTTGTTGAAAACATTATCATTTCTTGCCTTCCAAACGTTCCATAAAATAAGAAATATAATTGCCAGAGCATTTGGATCTTGATAGTTCATAGCAATTGTATTAATGATTTGAGGAATAAAATTTTGAACTATGAGAAGCAACTTGTCCATTCTAATAGCAAAGGGAGAAACAAACCAGACAGCTCTTACGAATTCACAGGTGAAGAACAAATGAGTATCGTCCTCGAGTTGTCCACATCTTTTGCAAAAAGGTTCAATGCGAGTTGATCTTGATGCTGCTCTGATTGCCGTAGGAAGAGCTTGACGAAGCAATCTCCAGGCAAAAGCTTGGACCCTAGGAGGCATAACCCTGTCCTTCCAAATGACCTGTAAAAGCTTCTTCGTTGTGGCTGTGTAACTAGTATTCTGGATTTGAATATTAGGAGACAAAATAGGCTTGAAATTATAGTAAGCACTTTTAGTAGTGCAAACTCCTGCAGAGGTGTGCTTCCATATGAGTCTATCTTTAGAGTCGCAAGCATACACAGGAATACGGGAAATTAACGCAACATTATTAGCAGCAAATAAGTTTTGTATAAGAGGAACATTCCAAGCTTTGGACTGAGGATACCAAAGATCACGTACATTCTGAGGGTAAATAAAGCCTTGATTCTGAATTCTAAGATGTCTATGAATATTTTGCCAAAAAGGACACCAAGGTTCATTCCAGATGATAGTATTGCCTTAACAAATTTGCAAGGTACAAGAATCTAAAAGATTGTGTTTTATCTTAAGAACTGAGCTCCAGAAAGCAGATTTAGGTACATGCTTATGAGCTTTCCAAAGGGATGTACCTGGAAAATATTTGGCCTTGAGAACCTTGACTGTGGTACCATCTAGGTTTGTAACAATTCTCCAGGCAGCAGATGTAAGTAGAGCCTTGTTAACTGCCTCAATGTCTTTTATTCCTAGTCCGCCTTCCGCTTTAGGCTTGCAGATTTCAAACGAAGCTTTGAGATAGAAAGGCTTAGTTTTGCTTTCTCCTTGTACCCCGGTCCACCAAAAATCTCTCATCACAGCTTTCATCTTGGCTAGCATTTTCTTAGAGAACAAAATATTGGACATATAATACACAGGCAATGAGGCGAAAACAGATTTTATAAGCACAAGCCTACCAGCATGAGATAATTTATTCGCTTTGTAAGCAGTGAGCTTAGATTTGAATTTTTCAATAACAAAAGAGTAGGCTTGAGCTCTGTTTTTAGCAGGCATGATAAGAGGATGACCCAAATGAACTGAGGTAGGTTGCATGTCTTGGATAGAAAAAAGATTTTTTATTTGAGTTTTCTAGTTATCACTTACATGTTTGCTAAAGAGAATAGACGACTTTTGCCAGTTTGGAATTTGACCCGAAATCCTACAAAATTTGTCTAGTGTATTTTTAATAATATTTGCTTCCTGCATATTAGCTTGACCACAGACTATCAAATCATCAGCAAATAGTAACGAGTGGATAGCAGGACAGTTAGGACCAAGAGTAATACCATGAAGCTCCTTCGCATTGAGATGATCCTGAAGAGAAACAGCTAATTCATTGATAGCAATAATGAAAAGATAAGGGGATAGAGGGCAACCTTGTCGAACTCCCCTTTGACTTTTGAATTTGCCATGGACTTGGCCATTAATAATGATAGAGAAAGTAGCAGTAGAAATGCAGTTTTTAATAAGATGAACCAGGTGCTGACTAAAACCTTGTTTAAGAAGAGCGTGTACTATAAAGTTCCATTCCAAACGATCAAAAGCTTTAGCCAAGTTGATTTTTAACATGAAAGCTCTTTGATTACAAGATTTCAGATTAAAAGAGTGAGTAATTTCTTGGCCAAGGATAATATTGTTGGAGATCCTCCTGCCTTTAATAAAAGCCTGTTGAGTGTCTACAATTTTTATTAGGGAGGTGAGGTTTAAGCCTATTAGCTAAAGACTTGGTGATAATTTTGTAAGTCACATTGCAAAGACTAATAGGTCTGAAGTCGTGCAAGTTAATAGAAGCAGGTTTCTTAGGAACAAGAGCAATAGCAGTTTCATTCATAATTGCAGCCATATTACCTGATTGATAAAAATTCCTTACCATATTAGTAATGTCATCTCCTATCCAACCCCAGACAACTTTGTAAAAAGCCACGGTAAGACCGTCTGGCCCAGGTGAAGCATCACTCCTCATATCCTTTAAGATCTCCCAAATCTCTTCTTTGGTAGGAATAGAATTGGTGTACTCGTCTAGAATTGGATTTGCATTTGTGTGTTGAGGCAAGCTCGAAAGAGATTCAGCAGAAGATGTGAACAGATTCTTAAAATAAGAAATAAAATTATTAGCAATCTGTTCAGGATCAAAAGTAATATCACCATCCTGCTTTTTAATTGAAGCAATTCTATTCTTTCTTCTTCTTTTAAGCGCTGAAATATGGAAGAATCTAGTATTCCGGTCACCAAGTTTGATCCAGTGATTTTTAGCTCTTTGCTTATAAAACTGAGTAAGTCTAGACATAGTTTCTTCATAGTCTTTAACTAGTTTACTTTCCGTAAGGTGGTCTCTCTGACACAGAGGTTGAATCTGGATCTCTTCTATTTGCTTCTCAATATTGGCAACTTGATCTTGTAGAGGTTTTTTCTTTCTGCTCCAAACTCTGAGAGAACCTGTTAAATGTCTAGTTCTAACAGGAAAAGACTAATTTACAGAATTAGTCCAAGCTTGCTGAGCAGTTTCCTGGAAATCATCTTCTAAGAGCCACCAATTTTCAAACTTGAAAGTATAAGAAGGCTTTTTATACTTGGAATGTAAAACAGTTAAAATCGGAGCATGATCACTTAACATAATAGGCAAATTATAAACATTAGCATTGGGAAACAAAGCACACCATTCAGCATTAGCTAGCACTCTATCAATTCTCTCATAAATAGGCATGGAAGCATATCTTTTGTTGGTCCAGGTGTACGCTGGACCATTAAAACCCAAATCCAGGAGACCACATTGCTTAACCATGGAGCAGAAGGATCTAAGTCTATAATTAACATTGGCAGGAGTACTTTTATCATCGGGGTACATAATATCATTTAAGTCTCCCATACAAAGCATAGGCCTATTAGAGCCATCATTAGCAAAAGAAGAGACATCCTGCCACATATCCAAGTATTGTGATGGGTGGGATCTCCATACATACAAACTAAAGAAAAGGAAACACTAGTAGTCCTATTAACAAGGGTTCCTAAAATCAAGCTAGGAGTCGCTTTAGCTAGAGTGAAGTCGATGTCGTCATCCCATAAAAGCCAAAGCCCTCCAAATCTCCCATTAGAAGGCACTACAAGGCTACGCGCAATAGGAAATCTATTAATCAGATCAGCGTTTTTAAATTTAGAAGTTTTTGTTTCTAAAATGAAGGTTACCTTGGCCTGGGTAGAGAACATCAAGTTGGCAAAATACGTCATTTTGTTACTGTCGAGGTTCTTGCCCACTCCTCGACAGTTCCATGCAATAAGACTCATTGTGACTATGACGCCTTAAAGGCTGGCGCCGCTGCTTGGGGAAGAACAGAACCTTGCTGCAGGTTATCTTCAACACCTTTCATGTCTCTTGACATATGGTTAACATCTTGCCTATTTTGGAGACTAGCAGCATTTGGAAAAAATTCCTAGTTTGGAACAATATGACCATGACTATCCAGACCCAACTTGGCCTGGCTGGCCATGTGAGCAGGGGACATAGCCCAATGTTGAGATCTTTCTGAATACGGACCTACAGTTGAGTTACCACATTCTGAAGCCATAGCTTGTGCTGCTCAGTGCCTTGAGTTTGAACTACTTGCAAAGGTACACTGACCGTAGTAGCATTGGGCCTGCGAGGTAAGGGCAGTCTCTTTATATCAGTAGCACTGTTAACCCTGTCTCCAGGGCCCCCTTTATCCCAGCGGGTGCATCGATTTGTGCCATTTTTTCCTGTATTGCCCCTTGACTGTTTAGTTTTAAATTTTCTATATCTTTCTCTTTCTTTTGCCCTTTTATCCTGGAGAACAGAGTATTGAGGCGATGGTGGTGGAGCAGATTTGAATCTGACATTACGCACATCCCCATCATGGCTTACTCTTCCTCCATCTCCTTGTTCTTCACTTGCTCTCTTGCTAGCAAGATTGGGCTTTGAATAAGCGTAATTGCTTTGCTCAACAATTGTTTCATTCTCTCTTGCTCTACCATAGCTTTCAGTTTGACCTGGAAGTTGAAGGGCCCCTGCTATAGACCTTGGATGTTGCTGATTGCCGCACTGCATTGGAGAGAGTTGAGCCATTCTAACTTGTTGCAAATTAATATTTTGGACAGGAGGTCGAAGAGTTGCATCATCAAAATCCTTAGGAGCAACTGTAGGATATGTCTTTCCTAAAGCCATAGATGAGACAGCAGCAGGTTTATAGCCCAACAAACCTTGTTCAGACATGTGGACCTCATTGGGCTTTGAACTCGAGTCCAATAAAGGCAACCTTTGTTTTGAACATAACTCTTCATTTATTTCCCTCCCAAGGACATTTGTATTTTTTGAATTGCGCCTTGTAGAAGTAAAGTGAGAGAGAGTTGGTTGTGTTGAGGAGGATGAGCGATCAACTCTCATCTGCTTTTTGAAAGCATCTGATAAGCCACCAACAAGATTTGCTTGATCAATGGCTTCATTAGGAATTTTAGAAGGCTGTGCCATCCATATACCAAGATAAGAGAAGGGAACAGTAGTTGTACTTGCTCCAATGCCCTGTAGGTGCAATATAGGTCTCCTTCGAGTTGCACAGTGCTCTACAGTGTGAAACATCACTCCACAAAACGTACATATTCTCTTGACCTTCTCGAAATTGAGATAGAACATAATGTACTGATCTGGGGAAATATAGTGCTTCACTTTATCTCTGACTTGCTTTGTAATTTTAAATTTAGCGTAAGCAGAAATATACTCTCTTCTATAAGTCATTCTTTGCTCAGGAGGGGGATGTAAATCAGAAGGCATAGCAACCTTATCAATAACATAATTCATGAGGTGGGGACCTCTGTATCTTTCAGGCACACCATAGACCCTTATCTGAGCATAAATATACTTAAACTCATAAGCATCCCAAGGTTTGTCTGCATTTCTAGGATTTATCCACTCTACCAGCAGGTTGTCATTATCAACTAACCAAGGTTGCTTTTGTAGCACAAAGTCCATAGCTTCTTCATCTCTAAAATAAGCAATATACATTCCTGACTTTACCTGATCAATAATCCAATATTTGTCTCCCCAGGCTCTGGACATTGCTTCATTGAGAGGTTGCAGAGGAATATTTCTCGGGGTACCTCCAGAACATGCAACTTTGATTAGAAGTTTGAATGGTGTATTTTCTTCTGGCCTTGGAACCACTTCTTCTTCTGAATAAGCATACTCAATCTCTCTTGGGATCGCTAGCTGAAGATTCTTCATTAATAGAACCAAATCGACATCTTCTGTTCCATGTTCTTCCGCAGTCCTCTGCATCTGCTGAGTTTGATATGGCTGCCTTTCTTGTTGATTTCCGTCTAGGGACTATTTGGATGACGATGGATTAAGAAAATCTTTTTCTTTTACTAACATCTGCTTCTCCTGATTCACTTCTTCAATCATAGCTACATCCTTGTTCTTATACTGCTTGGTGAACTCTATCTCATTATTGTCTTGGATGGAAACTTGAGCTAGCAACTCATCAGCTTGATGGAGAATCCCATCTTGGATCTGATTCTAGGATGGATTAAAGGATATTGCTGCTTTTTGGGGTGGATCTGGGTACAGCGATTCCGAAGAAGGGTGATTTTGATCAGGTGGATCTTGAGGGGGTGGACGAGAGTGGAGATCTGGGGTGGGGAGTAAAGCCATGGTGATGGAGCAGCGGTGGAAGAGGGAGAGTAACGCTCGAACACCAGATGGGAAGAGTAGATTCCAGTGAAATCTGTAGCACAGGGCAGCGGAGGTCTAGGAATCAACGAGACGGAGAGTTCTAGGAGGGAGAGAGAGAGAGAGAAGCGGCATACGCCCACCGAACAAAACTTTTTCCCATTCCACCAAAGTCTACGCATCACTACCAGATGACATGATCATCGTTCCACAAAGCCATCCGTTCACCTTTCCAAGTGCAGAGGTGCCATTCGTTCTTCTTTCCAAGTCAGCAGAGGTGTACGCACGCACTGCGATCATTCTCTGGACCCTCTGGTTTATGTTGGTACAGTTAATGCGTGTTGCGGTTCCAAACAGGCAGCTGAGGCCGCTTTACGCTCATGGGACCTGTACGACGCCCTTGCTTAGACCATGTTCCCGCGTGTCTTTCCAGTGGGCATTCGTCACGCGGTGCACGCTATTGAAACTCGACGGCCTCACATGCGCAATCTCTTGCGTCGTGACATCGTCTTGCATGCGCAATCTCTTGGTCGTGACATCGTCTTGCATTGTCAAAACCACTGTTGCATCGAAAAGCATGACTACATAAGTCTCCTAAATTGTTTGAATTCGCCTAGACAAATTATCATCTGTACTATTTTACTCCTAATTGTTTTCTTAGTACGAGCGCAGGAGCTCGGCCTCTTCATTTAAGACGTTCGAAATAATAAAAAACGTTTCGTTTTTCACTGGAACAGAAACAGCAAACGGAAAAAACCATATGCAGATTGCCCCCAAAAGAAAACGCCTCCAAAATCATGCTCCTAATTACCGAATGACCGTTGAGCTTTAGGCTCCATGTAACTTTTCGTCAAGAGGAGTGCCGAAGCAAGAGCCTTCTTTGGGGGAGATAATTAACCACCAAAAATTCATCAATCCACTTAGATCACAACACAGCACTTAATCCTAGTGCCTGTCGTTAGCCACGCGACAAGCTATTCCACTACAGCACAAAGAGGATGCGAACCATGGTTGCGGTACTGCTATGGTGGGGGTGCATGCACTGGTCACCGTATCCTCGCTCACCTTTCCTTTTCTCCGCCATTATTATGAAACAAAAGCCAGATCTCCTTCCCCCATGAGCCCCGTGCACTGTGCTACATTCTGTTGCATCCGTAACACATGGCCCGGCCCCACCCGCCATCCCCTCCGGCCGGGCCGGCTCGTAAGATAATCCCTACGAGCTATGAGCCGTGGCCCACTGGCCTGCTCCCCCTGCCACGCACTTTCTGAACTAACCACAAAGCAAAGCTGCCCGCTTAACCACGCACTAAACAAATGCATGACACAATTCTCCCCATAATCTCTCTCTCTCTCTCTCTGGTCAAAAAGAAAATCTCTCTGTTTCTCTCTCGCTCTCTCGTCGCCACCACTGGGGAGGTGGTAGTTGGCCGCTGGGTGCTCCCGGTACTAGTTGCCAACAAGGGACAGGGGGAGCAAGGAGGAAGAGGAGTGCATCCATGGCGGCTTCTCCTCTCCTCCTCTCCCTCCTCGCTTGCTGTTGCGGTGTTTTGGCGACGGCCGCGGCCGCGGCCACGAACACGCTGAAACAGGGGGATTCGCTGACGGGGGCCGCGACGCTGGTGTCCTCGCCGGCGGTTTTCGAGGCGGGCTTCTACGCGCCGGACCCCAACCGGCCCGCCCGCCTCTACCTCTGCATCTGGTACCGCGACATCCAGCCGAGGACCGTCGCCTGGGTCGCCAACCGCGCGGCCGCCGCCACGTCCTCCTCGCCGTCGCTCACGCTAACGACCACGGGCGAACTCCGCGTCCTCGACGGCACCGCGTCGGCGAAGGACGGCGCGGGGCCACTGCTCTGGTCCTCGAACTCGTCCACGCGGGCCGCGACGCGCGGGGGTTACTCGGCCGTCCTCCAGGACTCCGGCAGCCTCCAGGTGTTCGACGAGGACAGCACCGTGATCTGGGACAGCTTCTGGCACCCGTCGGACACCATGCTGTCCGGGATGCGCATCAGCGTGAACTCGCCGGGGAAGGGCCCGGCGGAGCGGCTGCTCTTCACGTCGTGGGCCAGCGAGACGGACCCCTCGCCGGGGAGGTACGCGCTCGGGATCGACCCCAACTCCAGCCAGGCCTACATCTGGAAGGATGGCAATGTTCCCATCTGGAGGTCAGCTTCTTCATGCCCTGCTCATAAACATCTCTCATATTTGTTAACACTAGTACTATTGTCGGAGAATTTCGTTGGCTTTAATTTCCTTGATAAGTTAATTACTGTAAGATTTTAGGGTCTAGAATGTTATGGAGTGCTAGTTTTAGATGGACATTAATTATGCTGTGGATCAACCAGGGGTTGTTAATGTATAGTTAGCTGCTGGTTGTTCTGTTATTTCACCATCTGGGTGGGAAATTCTGGATCTTGTAGGTTTTTTCTTTCCTTGTAGGACTGCATGTATAGAATCTATCTTGTATGATTCATGGGCAATAATGTTTCAAACATACTGCTTGAATTCAACGAAAATTTTGTTTGGTAGGAGGTTTAGTTTGGTTTGGCTATTGCTGCTCATCCTCCTAGTTGCTTCAGTCTGCAGCAACGCAGCTTCAGCTATTGGCGGTAGCTAGTTCGCAAAGCAAATTGTGAGCATCTCCTTTTCATAGGTGACATGCACGTCGTTTTCACTTCATTATAGGACGGCTGTAGAAGCTACATCAAAAAGACTAAGTTCAGAAGTAGGAAAGTAACTAGCCATGTAGGGAAACATTACCTCCCACTTGGTCCACCAGTAGGCACTAGTAAGTCATGGTAGGTTATTCCAGAACTTTAACGTCTGTTTCTTGATAGATTGGCGATTTGCACAAATCTCTGAAAGATAAACTTTAGATCTGGTGTGTTTGTGTTTTTCCAACAGTGTGCAGTGTTGTGAACACGGGGTATCAGCTTTTGTTGAGAATGAGTGGAATCCGTTTTCTTTCCTAGTTTAGCTTTTGGTACTTTTGGTGCATCAAGTCAACATGTCAGTTTTCTTTATAACTATATCGTGCTTGCTTATCTGAAGATTTGGAATTGGTGATTTCAGTGGTGTACTATTGTGCATTTATCAGGTTGTCACTAGACTGGACTGTGCCTGCACTCCCCTCAACCTTGTGCCATTGTAGATGCACCCCTTGATATCTATCCATATTTTAGAGCTGATCGATGTGTAGATATAAGATAAAGTGTTGAAGTATAATTAGGATATCTGCTGCGGAGAGGGTTGGTTTATGAAGCTCAACAAGGCTTCTAACTGATGACCTACATCCATAGTTTTTAAGGTGTCGCTTAAGCGTCGCCTAAGTGGTAAGGCGCTCTAGCAGGTCAAGGCGTCGCCTCGCCTTGCTGGAGGTGCCTAAGGCGTCCGCCTTAGGCTCTAAGGCGTCGGAAGGCGTCTGGAAGGCGGCCGGAAAGCGCGGCGGAGGCTGTGGTGACGCCTTCCGGACGAGGTGAGGAGGAGGGAGGATGCGCCGCCGCCGGATCTGCGTGGACGGCTGCCGGGTCCATCTTCGCAGCCTCCTCTCCCTCCCTGCCTCCCGCCGTCTTCGCAGCAGCAGGGGAGGAGAGGAGGGGAGGCAGAGAGGTAGGGAGGAGTGGCTGCTGCTGGAGAGCAGCAGTAGCGGCGGTGGAGAGCAGTAGCAAGCAGCGGCGGAGGTGGGGGGGAGCAGCAGTAGCGGCAACTGAGAGAAGAGGAGGAGATGAGAGGGAGTGGAGTGGAGTGGAGGTGGCAGCTGACTACGGGAGTAGAGGATGGAGACAGGAGCAACCCTAAGTTAGCATGTTAGTGGGCTAAATGGGCCTATTAGACTAGGTTTTTTTTTCTTTATTCTTCTCTGATTTTTCTCCTCCCAGCTTAAACTGCTGGTCACTTCTTCCCTTTTGTTAGACTGCTGCTCACTTCTTCCACCTCACCTAATGTGTAAGGTGTCGCCTCGCCTTACACCTTAACGCTTAAAATGCATGAAGGGGGTGGATCGCCTCGTCTCGTCTTACTGCCTTAAAAACTTTGTCTACATCATTGTTTTAGGTGTTAGTTGCATCACATATTGCACTTGTGCTATTTTTTATATATTTTTTATTCTTAATTAAGTACCTGATATTTTGTGCAATGTGGTCAGCGCAACCTAAATTTAAAATTGTCTAAAAACTAATTCAGTGTGCAGTACTGCAGTGCACTGACTTTTTATGAACATACTTTTTATGAACATGGTCTTGGTCAATTCATCTTTTGACAAATCTGATCACCTACTCATCAAAGTTTGTTTGCACTCCTAAAGAGATTCCATCCCTCTTTTTTTCCTTCAAAAATTACCAACCAAAGCACTTCTGCTTGCATCTATGAATATTACAACACATCAAATGTATATTTCTGTTAGTTGTGCAGTTGTGCTCACATTGGGCAATGCATATGCTGTAGACCAGGGGCGGAACCAGCAAAGGGCCGCGCCTTCTCATCCGTAAATAAGCCCTCTATATATCAGATCTTTAAAAAATCAGATGAGATAAATGGGCTTTTGGGCCTAGGCCCCATGCTGAAGCTATTAAACCCCTTGGATCTAAGGTTGATGCCGTACTCGGGGGGGTGCTCCCTGGCCGATGAAACGTCGGCCAGCTGGTGCCCCAGCTTACTGCTGTGCAGGGAAGGGTAACAAGGGTAGGATAGACAGAAGGGGGATTAGGGCTAAGACTTCTTTACTGGTATCTTGATCTCCTAGTACAGACTTGCCTCTGTTTATATAGTAGAGAGTATGACCTCAATATGATCAGGACCTAAAAATTCTGATAGAGATAATTACCAATCAGGAACCAATCCGACTTGGCACTAATTCCTAATCTGATCCAACAAATCTTGTTCAGATCCTAATACTGAACAAGATCTGCAAGTGGTTGCTTCCTCCTCTGTAGCAAGGACACAATTTTATCTGATCTTACTTGCCTAACTACCAGGATCATATCCTGCCTGCCCTTGGTCCAGATCCCCTAGAGTTGAGCGTTGACTCCACCGGGTGAATTTACTCACATCCCAACCACTCCTTCAATCCAATTGCAAAAATCGTTTCTTTCCCAAACTAGCGTGCAATTGTCTCTTGCCAAGATACATGTTTTTTCCATTCCGATATTACCATGCTTTGATAAAGGTTACCTGACCTTTTAAATCAAAATAAGAGAAGAATTACGCTGGGAACTCTGAAGCTTTGAGCAAGGAACAGCCGGGAAAGAGACTGTGGAGTTGCCGAGCTCCACGGTGCTTGTGTTCATGCTGACAAGCATGCTAGTAGGCAGGTTGAGAAAAACGGAGAGGCATGGGTCGCTGAAGCGTGAGAGTAGTAGACCGGCTACTTGAGTTTGAGCTCGGCCATGACGTTGAGGGCATCGGCGCAGAACATGTCGATGCCGAGTGTGGACGGAAGTTAGTGAGCAGGAAGTCAAGGAGAGGAGCATTCATTACGGCGAAGAATTGGAACATGCGGATGATGATATGGTGGTGGACATGCTGCTGGAGCTCTAATAGGTAGGCGGGAGTGGTGGTGGCTGCCAGAACGTGGAATGCTGGAAGGTGACAGAGGGACTGAAGACCTTGGCGGGTGCGACTGCGACAGAGAAGAGGTGGTGTGGGAGCTCGAATTGTGCGTGCAGGTGGTGGAGGTGGTAGGACGAGGAAGCCTGGAAGGGGATGGAGGGATTAGATGACTTGGCACGAGCACACAGGTGACGCCGTGACGGCGAGGCCATTTTGTAGGAGTTTGGACTACGGGGAAGCCGTTGGATTGAATGAGTGGTTGGGATTTGAGTAAATATACTTGGTGGAGTCGAGGCTCAACTCTAGGGGATCTGGACCTGCCTGCCCTGTGCATAGTGTGCACATAACAAAAGCGCAGGTTGCCCAGAAGTTCAAATAAAAAAAGCGCAGGCTGCCGGGCACCTGGTTCCACCCCTGCTGTACACCACACTTTACGTCTGGTATATTTATCCTGATCGTAGTTTTTTAATAAATAAATAATTATATGTGTATGTCTCTTTACTACTATGCTTTCTTTCTGTTGGGAGTGATTCACAAAAGGTCTCATTTTTGCGGCGGGGGCAATGAAGATGTCCAGTAAAGATAACCATTTCCAAATTGCATGATATCTTCTCCATCCATTCCTACTATTTATGTTTTGAACATCAGCTTGATGATAGAAATGAAAATACAATGGTTTCCATAGAAGAGAAGTTGATACCTATGAAACAAGTTATCCAAGTGTCACAAAACCAAGGATAGGAAAATGAGGTGGAGTTTGACCAGTGTAAATTGATATCATTAACGGCGGTATAACTACTCGAGTGTAGATTGTTGTACTCTGATAGTCCTCCTTATGCGCATCATTCCCAGGATCCGTTCTGAGATCACGACATGTGGGCATATGGCACGGGCATGCTGCTGTGTATGGTAGGAAGAATGAAGTAGATGAATCGCGTAGAGGCTTTATATAGTTTAGTCCCAATAAACAATGGGTCACCTGTCTGAACATACTGTCAAAATAATTGAACGGTTTAATTCAAGATAGCATAACTTGAATAGAATCCTTTACAGGTCAGGGCAATGGACTGGGCAGAATTTTGCAGGCATTCCGTGGAGGCCACTGTACTTGTACGGGTTCAAACCAGGAAATGATCCAGGCCTTGGGGCGTACTTCACTTACACTGCAACAAACTCATCTCTACAGAGGTTTGTTGTTACGCCAAATGGCACAGACGTCTGCTACATGGTTAAGAAGTCTGCACAGGAGTGGGAAACTATCTGGATGCAACCGTCAAATGAATGTGAGAAGTATGCCACATGCGGTGCAAATGCGATATGTAATGTGGTGCAAGATAGCAAGGCAAAATGTGACTGCCTTAAAGGTTTGTCTTAGTCCGAAATTTGCACAATTTAAATTTCTTTCTTACAGAGTAAAAGGGGCACCTCACACTAAAATAGGAATAAGATTTTTCCTTGCATAAATGGGTGCACTTTCATTTCTGTTCACTGATTGTTCGCACAACTGACAATAAACTGCAATTAGGACCCTGAAATAGGAATACATGGAGTGTTGTCTCTGGTGCTTTTGACACCTTAATGCTCTTTCATACATGCTTACAAAAATAAATGCTAGCTGAAATGGTGACTTTTCCATTCTTTATAAACTTCAATAGGTTTTCAGCCAAAGTTGCTGGATCAGTGGAATGCAGGAAATTGGAGTCAAGGTTGTGTCAGGCACCCACCTTTGGGTTGTCAGGTGAACCAAACTGGGGATGGGTTTCGTTCCATCCCAAACGTCAAGTGGCCAGATTTCTCGTATTGGGTATCTACTGTGAACGATGAGACTGGATGCATGAATACCTGCCAGAGCAACTGCTCATGCAGTGCCTATGTTTACCTGGCTACAATTGGATGTTTAAACTGGGGTAGTGAACTGATTGACATTTACCGGTTCCAGAGTGGGGGATATACCATAAACCTCAAGCTTCCTGCTTCTGAGCTACGTAAGTGATGACAGTTATCTAAAGAACAGAGTGTAAATATGCACGTTTCCATATTTTCTCACCTTTATATTATGATGTTTATGTTGGGTTTTGCTGTCATTGATGAGCAGGCTCACATCACGCAATTTGGAGAATAGCCACCATAGTGTCTGCCGTGGTGCTATTTGTTTTGGTGGCTTGCCTCTTTTTGTGGTGGAAGCGGGGCAGAAATATCAAAGGTAAGGTTCCATTGGTTCACTGATTAAACTGTAGTAAAACCTCACTTGTTGCTTCTCTTGCTATCCAAAGATATTTCGTATATTGACTAGGTTCTTAGCGGTAGTCAAATGTCCCTAGTTAGTTCAGTGATTAATCATCCCTTACAGAGAATAAAAATACCATGAAAAACTGTGCTGTCATGCTGTTGTAAACTCTTCACTAGAAATGATGTAGTTGTGAACTGACAACTGTAGTAATTACTCATGTTCAAAATGAACTCTTTGTGGCATGTATAATGTTAACTACCATTCTGGAGCAGATACAGTGCATAGAAGTTGGAGGTCACGACGTTCATCTACCAGATCTCAGCAAAGTACTGGTATGCTGGATGTCCCTCATTCGATTCCTTTCGACGATGAAACGGAGGACGGAAAAAGTCATGAACTCAAAGTACTTTCCCTAGACCGCATTAAAGCTGCCACTTGCAATTTCAGCGAGTCCAACAAGCTTGGGGCAGGAGGATTTGGTCCTGTCTATATGGTATGTTCTTGTTATAAGTGACAAACTAATCCTTGTATTATACTTGGCATGATGGTAATTAATATGATGAATCACTGTAGGGAACATTACCTGGTGGAGAAGAAGTAGCTGTGAAGAGGCTTTGTAAGAATTCAGGTCAAGGCCTTGAGGAGTTCAAGAATGAGGTCATACTGATTGCAAAGCTGCAGCACCGCAATCTTGTTAGACTACTAGCATGCTGTATACAGGGAGAAGAGAAGATCTTGGTGTACGAGTACATGCCCAACAAAAGTCTAGATGCATTCATCTTTAGTACGTATCATTTCCATTCATCTACATTCCTCTCTGAATGAACAAATATACTGATCGAATTGTGATTACTGTGGATGAATAGATCCTGAAAAGCAAAGTCTCCTAGACTGGAGGAGACGGTTTGATATCATTGAAGGTATTGCTCGAGGGCTGCTATATCTCCACCGGGACTCAAGGCTGCGTATTGTTCATCGTGATCTCAAAGCTAGCAACATTCTCCTAGACACGGACATGAACCCCAAGATATCAGATTTCGGGATGGCTAGGATATTTGGAGGGGATGAAAACCAATTCAACACGAATCGTGTCGTTGGGACATTGTATGTGCAATTCAAGTAGACCTTACAATAACCGCAATATTGCCACTGTATTATGTTAAGTTGATTTGCCTTTTGCAGTGGCTACATGTCTCCTGAATATGCAATGGAAGGCATTTTCTCAGTCAAGTCTGATGTTTATAGTTTTGGAGTTCTGATCTTGGAGATCATCACAGGGAAGAGGGCCGTTAGCTTTCATGGCCAGCAGGACTCCCTAAACATCGCAGGATATGTAAGCACATACTTATCCCGTATCCCACACGTCCTGAGATTTTGTTCTCTTTCCTCATGGCTTGGGTTCAACCATTTTCAGGCATGGCAACAATGGAATGAAGACAAGGGCGAGGAACTGATCGATCCATTGATAAGATCATCATGCTCGGTTCGACAAGTCTTGAGATGTATCCACATTGCACTGCTATGCGTGCAAGATCATGCCCAAGACCGTCCCGACATCCCTGCAGTCATCCTGATGTTGAGCAGTGATAGCTCCAGCCTCCCAATGCCGAGGCCACCTACCCTGATGCTCCGAGGCCGTGCTACTGAGTCGAGCAAATCAAGTGAGAATGAGAAGAGCCACTCCATGGGTACTGTATCAATAACACAGTTGCATGGAAGATAGCATAGCAGGGAGTCAGAGACAATATACTGGAAATTACAACATAATTGTGCGTGTCCTTCCCCCCTTAAAATCTTTGTGTTACAGTGTTGGTGTTTTCTGCAGGCTAGGAATTTGGGTTTTGGTGTTGTTCGGTCACAAAGCCGATTTGTACGAAAAGTGATCATTCATGTCATCTGTAAAGTGGTGCTTAGTTTCGCAAATGCCGTCTCTGATTATTTTCTTGAAGTTCTACTACGATTCTTTGCTTTGTTCCCTTCATTTGTTAAAAGATATATACAATATCACTGTCTTCTAGAGTTCTAGAGTTAAAATTCCCCTTGTCTATTCTCGCAAAAAAAAATTCCCCTTGTCTAATTTAGCATGTCATCTGTTGAGCGGAACACGTATATCAAAGGTTCGCAACGTGGTAATCGTAAGTGAATCGCAACATCTGAACCATCCCAAAGTTCTCAAGAAGCACAAATCGCAGTGGAAGTTCATTTCCAAGATGGGAGTTTAGTTAATCAGCTATTCATCTACGATCTTAACATCAGGCGACCCAAAATCTCTAACTTGCCGCTGTGCCCCTGATGACTCATTGCATTGGTATTTAGTAATGTTTAGTATCTATATAATGTAAACACCTCAGTCTCATAATGAATCAAACGTGAAAGTCGCCTTAAACTTAAACACCACAGTTTTTTGTACGAAAAAAGAAACCATTTACGTCATATGTAAAGTCACAATGGAAGTTCATTGTCAAGATTGGATTTCAGTTAGGATCAGCTACTATATTAAACGCAAGCGAGCCGAAATCTCTAACTTGACGGTGGGTGATGGCTCATCATCGGCACTTGTTTAATTGAATCTGTTGCATATATAATCTAAAGTGTCCTCCTACCTGAACATGAATCAAACGTGAACATCGCCATAAACACATTAGATTTTTTTTTAGACTTGCATCCTTCGCCGGTTAACACCTTGCAGTGCAGCAGCCATGCGCTAGGTAAGCTGCGAATCGTCGTCGCTCCTGACAGGTCACCTGCTCACCTGTCCTCGCCGCCTCCGGCTGGGAGTAGCAGCAGCAGCAGTAATTGCCGCGTTGCGCGTTGACCACATCACCTAAAAGCAACGCGGTGCATCTCCTTGTCGTGGCAGGCCATGGCGTCAACATCCCGATCCGTTCCCCCGAGAATTTTCAGCCGTTTTCATCGTCCACTTTTCGAGCGGTTTCGCTCGTGCTCACTCTGCGTTGCGCCGGCGGCGTTTTCAGCCGGCGCATGCCCGTACAACGACGATCCGGCGCTTCGTTGTGGCAGCCGAACGCTGCTTCGCTGCGCTGACCCGTCGCGGTGCCGCTGGTTGGTTGGTTATTCCAAGTTCCTCCCAACCCGAAGCACGTGCCTCCTTCCTTTTCTCGGTGACCGCGCGTCGCTGCGTTCGGCTGGCTCGTTCCGTGGTCTGGATCTTCCGTGTAGAAACCAGCACCGGTTTCTAGTTTCGACTGTGCGATCATCGCTGGGGACAAAGGAACATGACTCTTTTGGGTCAGCGATTGGTGAGCCATGGCACCGTGTTCGTATATACTCCCAAAGGGTTGCTCGCACTCTCTCCATTTCAAAAAAACTTACAATTTTTAATATAATTTTAGTCAAACTTTTATGTACTCCAGGAAAGGGTTGCACGCACTCTCTCCATTTCAAAAAAAACTTACATTTTTAAATATTAATTTAGTCAAACTTTTAAATCTTTGATTACTGATATCGTTTTAAATATTTAGATTGTGTACTTGAAAATCATATGTACATATTTCTTTGAAATAAATTGTCACAATATTATATTTTGTTAGGTTTTATACATATATTATAATAGAAATTAGTGGTTAAAATTATATTTCGAAGACTATGTCAATGTCTAAACATCGTGTTTTTATGAATTTGAGGAAGTACATGTCTTTGCAAAGGTCCACGTACATCTCGTCCAAACATCACCTCTTTGAGATTCATGCTCTCATTTTACAAAATACACCGCTAATTTCAATCCTTCCACATTCTGCACTCCATTCCAACAGATGCCATGAAACAATATTTCTTGTTTGAACATGAACACTATCAGATGAACTAAATCATTACCAAATTTTAGTAAGTATTACAATATTTTTATTGTTTATGGATAAGTTGGGTGCTCTTATACTCAAGAGAGAGGAGATGGTGGATGAATAGATGGAGAGAGTGGAGAACTTGAGAATAGGAGATGAATTAGGATCTTTTACAAAAACTTAGCACGACTCTTAAAGCAGTTTGTATGGTGCAGATAATACGTGGACACCTAACTATGAGTGAAATTACGTTTCTCCATGAACATATTTCTTGAGACAATGGACCAAATCAGTGTGCCTCGGCTAGTGTATGCAAATCTTTTTGAAAGCAAGCATATATATATATATATATATTACATATTTCGCATAAAAACGACATAGGAGTTGCAGAAGGCAGCAGTCTAAGACAACGGCTTGTTCAGTTAAGAACTCTGAAGCGAAGCAGCAATCGAGACCTCTAGGGGCCTCAAACATGCTCGCCAGTTGATGCCTCTCCAGCGGTTCTCCCGGCTATCCCTTTGGCATATGCACTTGAGGTAGACAAAGATTAGACTACAGATAAAGAATGAGCTCCACTAAGCCCATTTGCCGATTGTGCCAAATCTAAGGGGCAACAACAAAGGTTCTCTCTCTCTCATCTGTCTTTGGTGCACAATTCGGACACAATCAGTGGAGCAACTTCTGCATCTTCTCCATGTTTGATTGATGACAAATGGTGACACATTGACCACAATGAGATCTTGCTATGGACGGCAAGCACTGCGAGCTCCAAATAGAGTTGGAGACCACAATCACATACATCCACCACGGAGGGAAGGCCATGATCCCAAGCCAGGTTGGAGCTCATCATTAGCCGTAGCCCCCTCACAGTAGTACCTTTGAGCCAAGCAGGACGGTGATTTGTTGGTGTCGCTGGCAGCTGTGAAGTGGTGTGAGGCACCTTGGGGCAAGGAGGAGGAGGAGCTTTGAGGAGGACCGCATAGACTGACGACACCACGCTACCAGGAAACTGACGACACCATGTCGTCAGGAACTCACGACACCACCTATTAGGAACGACGACGCCTCACCGCCGGGGGCAACGACAAGCACACATAAAAGAAACCACCTGCACCATGCAACACCTCCGAGTCCCACCTCGATAGAGCTAGCACCGGCAAGCCATCTTTTTAAGCTTTGCTCCCGAGATTCAAGTAGGTCAAGCTGAGTCAAGTCAGAGAAAATTGAAAAAAAGAGACCTGGCGGACGGGGAAAAGGGCGTCCTCCCAAACCTAGATCTAGGAGCGGTGCTTATCAAAGAGGAAGAAAGCAACCGAAGACCTGACCTATGGGAACACCAATACGATGAGGAGGAGGCAGGACGCCACCATTAGACGACAGATCTGGCCATTGCTGGGAGTAGCAACGGCGAAGAGGGAATGCCATCATGGCGAATTGCACTAAGGCAATAACCCAAACTTATTTAAACTAGGTAATATACATCTAGGGTGCAAAAATACAATTTCACAAGTAGTTGGAGGTCTCAGGCCTATCACAGCCACTCATTCTGCTTTAACATCTGTATCAAAAAGTTACAAAAGAAACGCCCAATCTATCCCCTTCTCAATCTCTGGTCCTTCTAGTTTTGTACTACAGACCTACTCATCCATCCCCTCTTTCCTCCCTCTGTCCTCAACATGGATCAGCTTTCTACAAACTAGCATTGAAGAATAAAATTAATCTTGAATGAACCAAGACAACTTATAAAAATTAACGAATTATTGAAACAAATCCAAGAACCGATTGTTTCCCAACAATCTATATTCGTTAACATCCACCATCAAGGAACTCTAGAAATATTTCAAATTTCTCTTATTTCTTCTCTCTCTCACAGATTAGCTCTCTGTGCTGATTTTGCACCAAAGCATGTTATGAATCGTTTTGCTCCAAACAAGAGAAAAATGATGAGGCGGGGATGGAGATGCCGGAGGTCGAATGGGACAATAATGGCGACGCTGGCGGCCGAGGAGGCTGTCAATGGAGGAGGCGGCACCGGGAAGCAGTGAGAGAAGATAGAGAGGTGATAGAGAGAGTTAGGAGTGGGGACGGGGGGGTGATACGTGCAGTATACACTTTGGCTGCATTGATAGTGATAAAGTGCATAAAGTAGGGGTTGTAATTGTAAAATGGAGCTCAAAGTGACTAACACAAATCTCAAAGCATGATAGACAGTGGAGATGGACCCGTGACGTCTAAATACTTGTGGAAAAACTGCACCCTGGATCTTACACTACAGGGAGCAAAATTCTGCATCAGACGCTCAATAGACCTCCTTAATTTGGTGGCCATACTGATGTAACGGTGGCCCGATCTTTCGATGAGACGAATGTAACTATCGATTTGGTGCAGTTTGACCTTGACGATCCGACTATACCGTACGTGACGATACGCCTTAGCAATCGCTAAACCAACCTCCGATGGTTATTGACCTTGCCGTAGGCGCGATCAACCTGAACACGAAGTTCGAGTTCCTGCAAGCAACCAAAGAACTAGCAAGAACTAAGATTGCAATCTGAAATTGCGAGTATAAAATTGGCACAAGAGCTAAAAGAACAAAGTGTGGGATTCCACTGGAGATCTGAACAAGGCGGTAGTCCTACACGACTTGTAGATGCAACATTGTAGCAGTAGCTAAACAATTCAATGAAACCCGATTAATCCTAGGGGTGGCGGCTACTATTTAAAGAGAGAAGAAAGGGGGAAGGGGTACTGTTCACGCGCGCGTGAACAGTGCACGTGAACAGTACCAAACCCTAATGGGGGTGACATGGGGGCCCCTTATGGCTTACAAGGCCCTTGGGCCCAAGAAGAGGTGACGCAGCACTATCTACTAAATATAAGTCGTCCCTCACGGTGACTCCATCCTTGTAGCGCTGCCGTCCTTCTCCTCACTTGAACCCATGTTCCTGAGTAATATAACATCATCTCCTTTAGGCAGCATCATGGAGTTCATATAAAATGACGGAGCTCCAAGAAACGAATTTACCTGACAATTAAGTTGGCGTGCTCGAGCTCGTGTTACAGGACCCTTTACTAAGGTTGTATCGATGTTAGGGATGTCCTCATCATCCTCCCCTTCTTGAAATGACGTCGTCCTCGACGGCAACTCGTCACCCTCACCCAAATATGGCTTCAAATCTGCAACGTTAAAGGTGGGACTAAACCCAAAGGCTGCAGGGAGATCAAGCTTATAGGCATTATCATTAATCTTGTCAAGCACTTTGAAAGGACCATCAGCGCGAGGCATGAGCTTAGATTTGCGCAATTCAGGGAAACGATCTTTTCTCAAATGCAGCCAAACTAAATCACCTGGTTCAAACACATATGTTTTCTACCCTGGCTACTAGCAAGTTTATATTAGCATTCATGCGCTCAATGTTTTCTTTGGTTGTCTCATGCAGCTTTAATATCAAATCAGCACGTTGCTTAGCATCAAAATAACCTTCTCCGAAGATGGAAGAGGCAATAAATCAATAGGTGCACGAGGAAGAAAGCCATAAACAATCTCAAAAGGACACATCTTAGTGGTAGAATGCAGCGAACGATTATAAGCAAACTCAATATGAGGTAAACATTCTTCCCACAGACGTAAATTTTGTTTCAAAACAGCCCGAAGCATAGTAGACAATGTTCTATTCACAACCTCAGTTTGTCCATCAGTTTGGGGATGACAAGTAGTAGAAAATAAAAGCTTAGTCCCAATTTAGCCCATAAAGTTCTCCAAAAATGGCTAAGAAATTTAGTATCACGATCGAACACAATAGTATTAGGCACACCATGCAAACGTATAATTTCACGAAAGAACAAATCAGCAACAACAGTGGCATCATCAGATTTGTGACAAGGAATAAAGTGTGCCATCTTACTGAATCGATCCACCACAACAAATATACTATCCCTCCCATATTTGGTCCTAGGCAGCCCCAAAATAAAGTCCATAGATATATCTTCCCAAGGCACACTAGGAACAGGTAAAGGCATATATAAACCATGAGGGTTAAGTCGTGACTTAGCTTTTTGACATGTAGTGCAGCGAGCAACGAATCTCTCCACATCCCGTCTCATCTTAGGCCAAAAGAAGTGGCCAGCCAGCACGTCCTCCGTCTTCTTAACGCCAAAATGACCCATCAACCCTCCTTCATGCGCCTCCTGTAACAACAAAAGACGAACAGAGCTAGCTGGGATGCATAGCTTATTAGCACGGAACACAAATCCATCATGAATGATGAACTTGTTCCATGTGCGGCCTTCTTGACAATTCTGCAATACATCTTTGAATTCAGCATCATGCATATATTGATCTTTGATGGTCTCCAAACCAAAAATTTTGAAGTCAAGTTGTGAAAGCATGGTATAACGTCGTGACAATGCATCTGCAGTAACATTTTCTTTACCCTTTTTGTGTTTGATAACATAAGGAAAAGACTCAATGAACTCAACCCACTTAGCATGTCTACGGTTCAGTTTAGCTTGACTTCTGATATGCTTCAAAGATTCATGATTAGAATGTATAATGAACTCCTTGGGCCACAAGTAATGTTGCCATGTTTCTAAAGTCCGAACGAGAGCATAAAGTTCTTTGTCATAGGTTGAATAATTCAGACTAGACCCACTGAGTTTTTCACTAAAGTAAGCTACAAGTTTGCCTTCTTGTAATAAAACACCACCAAGCCCTATGCAGCTAGCATCACACTCAAGCTCAAATATCTTATTAAAATCTGGAAGTTGCAGCAAGGGGGCATGTGTTAACTTATCTTTTAATATCACGAAGGCGTCTTCTTGTGCGTCACTCCAAACAAAAGGTACATCCTTCTTGGTAAGCTCATTGAGCGGCGCTGCAATGGTGCTGAAATCCTTCACGAACCGCCGATAGAAACCAGCAAGTCCGAGAAAACTCCGCACCTGTGTGACCGTTTTAGGAGTTGGCCAACTCTGTATCGCCTCGACCTTGGCTTGATCAACTTCAATGCCCTGCGGGGTCACAACATAGCCAAGAAAAGAGACTCGATCCGTGCAAAAAGTGCACTTCTCGAGGTTGCCAAATAATCGTGCATCACGTAAAGCATTAAAAACAGCACGTAGATGGTCTAGGTGCTCCTCTAATGACTTGCTAAAAATGAGTATATCATCAAAGTATACTACCACAAACCGTCCTATGAAAGCTCGCAAAACTTCATTCATTAATCTCATGAAAGTGCTAGGGGCATTAGTCAATCCAAAGGGCATAACTAACCACTCATATAATCCGAATTTAGTTTTGAAAGCTGTTTTCCATTCATCACCCAATTTCATACGAATTTGATGGTAGCCACTTCGCAAGTCTACTTTAGAGAACACGACTGAGCCACTAAGTTCATCAAGCATGTCATCCAGTCGAGGAATAGGATGACGATAGCGAATTGTAATATTATTAATGGCTCTACAGTCTACACACATGCGCCAAGTACCGCCTTTCTTAGGAACAAGAATAACAGGAACAGCACAAGGACTAAGGGATTCACGAACATAACCTTTTTCAAGAAGTTCTTGCACTTGCCGCTGAATCTCCTTGGTCTCCTCAGGGTTTGTACGGTACGGTGCACGGTTGGGCAGCGAGGCGCCTGGAATCAAATCAATCTGGTGTTCAATGCCTCTCATAGGTGGCAGCCCCGGCGGTATTTCTTTTGAAAACACATCAATGTATTCCTGCAAAAGGTTAGCAACAGCAGGAGGCAAAGAAGGAGGCATATCCTCAAATAAAAACAAAACTTCTTTGCAAATCAGTCCATAGCATGCATGAGAACTAGCATCTATTTCTGAAATTTCAGCACGTGTGGCTAGGAATGCGGCACCTTTCAATTTGATTTCCTTAGATGAGCTAGGGTCACTTTGTTCAACTTATTAAATTGTTCTAACTCATGAACTACTTGCTGATTTTTAGATTTAGCATGCTCTCTATGTTTATTTCTGCTAGCCCTAGCAAGATCATCCTGTAAAATTGCTCAGGGGACATAGGGTGTAGAACTATTTTCTTTTCATTATGCGAGAGAGTATATTGATTAGTTCGACCATCATGTATACAATGTTTATCATACTGCCATGGTCGTTCTAATAACATGGAACAAGCTTGCATAGGCACAATGTCGCAATCAACAGTATCATGATATGATCCTAAAGAAAACTGAACTCTCACATGCATGTTACCTTTACTTTGCCGCCATCATTGAACCATTGGATGTAATAAGGATGTGGGTGTGGCCGCGTAGGTAGAGTGAGCTTCTCCACCATGTCGGCGCTGGCTAAGTTATTGCAACTCCCTCCATCAATGATTATACGAATGGAACGCTCCTTAACGACACCTTTAATGTGGAAGAGGTTGTGGTGCTGACTCTTCTTGTCTCGAACAATTTGAGCACTAAGTACACGGTGGGCTATAATGCTCATGTACCGGTCGGCATCTGCAGCAGTCACATGCTCTTCGTCTTGATCGGACTTGACGTCGCTTTGGTCATGTTCAGCGAGCAAGGCATAGGTATCCTCATCAAGATCACTCGCGGAGTCGTACTCGCCATCTTCACGAATGAGCAGTACGCGCTTGTTAGGACAGTCCTTCATGATATGGCCGAAGCCCTTGCAACGGTGGCACTGAATGTCCCTTGTTCTTCCAGTGGAGGCTACCGATGACGAACTCTTAGCAGGAGTTGACGAAGCAGTTTTTGTCGGGCCAGAGAACGGTATGCTGAATTGGATGGAGCATGAGCCGAGCTGGAGGTCGTAGGTGGTGCTGTAGCGGTACGAGTGGGTGGAGCGGCACGTGGTGTCCACGTGCAAGCACGAACTGCAGAAAAGTTAGTACGCTGTCTCGAGCGGCCCTGCACTTCATGTTCAGCATGTATAGCAAGGTGGAATAACGAGTCATAGACGTATAGTCCTTATAAGCAAGAATATCAGCAATCTCTCTATTCAATCCACCCATAAACCTAGCCATAGAAGCTTCCTCATTTTCAATTAAACCACAGCGTAGCATTCCCATTTGCAATTCTTGATAATAGTCTTCGACAGACTTATTTCCTTGATTTAAGCGCTGTAATTTATTCAATAAGTCTCTAGCATAGTATGAGGGGACGAATCTGTCTCATCAGTTGTTTTAATGCCTCCCAAGTGGTTGGGATATGATGCGGGTGTATTCTACAGTGTTCCTTCCACCAAACAGAAGCAAAATCAGAGAACTCACTAGTAGCAGCCCTAACACGTGTGTCCTCTGGAAATTCATGGCATGCGAATTTCTGATCGACTAGTAACTCCCCTGTGAGATATGCATCTGGATCATATTTACCTTCGTAAGGAGGCATAGTGAATTTTACCTTAGAGAAAGCGTCATCTCGTTCACGGTCTCTCCGTGGAGCACGTCGCGTACCATATCGGTTGTAGCGTTGTCGACGGTGATCCCGGTCGTTGTTGTGGTTGACGTCATCCTCATCTTCAGAATCAGCACTGTAGTCGTTCTCGTCCGCTGGTCCGTGTCATGCGTTGGCTCCTGATCCCACGGATGCTGCTGGTCGTATCACCGAGGCATTGTTGGTCGCAAACGAAGGAACTCGTTGGGCACGTGGTACGCCATTGTTGGCTGGAAGACGAGGGGCAGCTATTGAAGAACCTGCAAGATTATCAAGGCGAGCCAATATAGCAGCAATGTTAGCGTTGGTAGTCGCCTGTCCATCCTCAATAGCTTTGAGGCGGTTCTCCTGCATTTGCATTCGCTCATTGGGTCCTGTGGAGATCATCCGTGAGACCCTTAAAGACATCTTCTTCACCACCTGCCATGGTTAGCAAAAGGAAACAAATCCCTAGTACTACTGGAATATGGGGGTATGGGTGGCAAGAATCTCAACAATTCAGTAGCAAATACCAAACTCTTACCAGTTCTTACCGTGCTGCAGTGGTTGTCGGCCCTTGGCGGTGTCAAAGGTGATCAAGAGGTTAATATAGCAATTACCAAGGTGACCGAACACAGTACAATATAGGAAAGTGGAGCTTGGTTGGCTTCGTATGGTAGCAAGGAGTAGCAACTATCAATGCAGCAAATGCAAGTTGAATGAATGTTCAAAGTACTAGTCACTGTTGCTGAAACCTAGCTAGACCAATGAAATGAAAAGCTAATCGATGTCCTGTAAACAATGCCCCAGAAGGTACTGAAACTGCAAAGGATGAGTGTTATCTGAGAATTTTTTTATTTTTTTTATTTTTTTTCTTTTTTTATCTCAGAAACACACTCAATAACTCAGAGAAATAACAGTAGTCTAAGACGTGGCGGCGAAAATCAGCACAAGCCTTGCCGTGGCAGAGATGAAGCGAAGCAGATGTGGATACTCTGCTGCCGTGACAGGCAAAAACTGTTGTTTTTCTCGCCGCGGCAGGAAAGTGGCAGCGTCGGGGAGGGAGTTTGGCAGCTCCGATCGTCGAATGGTTTTCACGTCTGTGATCAGGAGGTCAAACTCTATATCTCCAGAAATTTTGAGCCAATTCTGAGGAAGTCGACGAAACGACTAGTGCAAATCCCGGCCCGAAATCGAAGATTTTGAAAACGGCTCCCGAACGAATTTTCGCGGCAGAAGTTGGGATCAAGATGGAAAGCAAGTCCTCGACTCAAGCTATCCAGGGAAATAAGAAACACCCAATTCGGAGTCCGGGTGGAGGAGATATGCCCTCCGCAAGATCACAAAAGTAACAGAAAACTTCCGGAGCGAAAAAGTCCTACTTAGAAGCCGAATTTTGAGGGTCAAGACGGGTACAAGTGTATACACGTGTATTTTTATCGGATGCGCCTCGTCGTTAGCTTCGATTTGAGTGGTCGTGGACCCAAAACGGACTTCGTATGAGAAAGTTATGACTGTTTTTCTGAAACCTCTCAAACTAGAGTTGGATCTGGACTCTTCAGCTACTCCACTTGCCGCGGCAGCAGATTTTGCGGTTTTTCTTGCCGCGGCAGGACTTTTGCTGGCTTCTGCAGAGAGTTTGGACGCATGAAAAGGGCTGAAATTTTTGGGACAAGATCAGCACATATATATCTCCCAAACGGTAGAGTTTGAGCCCAATCCGAACACTTGAGTTTTTGGAGTCTGAAACTAGTACGAATTGTGTTTGCCCTGGACTCTTCTTCTTCCCGAAATCAATCTAGGGTGCAAAAGATGGTGGGATGGCAATGGCAGCAAGGATGCAAGACACGACAAGCAAGACACCAAGACCTAAGCTATGATCAGCAACGTGACACGACGATGCAACAGAAATTCAACAATGCAAACTTACTGAAAGATAGATGCAAAGGCACAGATTGGTTTGGACGGGGGGAAAACTGCCTAATCTACTCTTTTTTTTGTTTTTCTGGACGATAGGAAGAACAGATCTAATCTACGAAAAACAGTAAACTCTCACCGATCAACTGTAGCTCTGATACCACTTGATGTAACGGTGGCCCGATCTTTCGATGAGACGAATGTAACTATCGATTTGGTGCAGTTTGACCTTGACGATCCGACTATACCGTACGTGACGATACGCCTTAGCAATCGCTAAACCAACCTCCGATGGTTATTGACCTTGCCGTAGGCGCGATCAACCTGAACACGAAGTTCGAGTTCCTGCAAGCAACCGAAGAACCAGCAAGAACTAAGATTGCAATCTGAAATTACGAGTATAAAATTGGCACAAGAGCTAAAAGAACAAAGTGTGGGATTCCACTGGAGATCTGAACAAGGCGGTAGTCCTACACGACTTGTAGATACAACATTGTAGCAATAGCTAAACAATTCAATGAAACCCGATTAATCCTAGGGGTGGCGGCTACTATTTAAAGAGAGAAGAAAGGGGGAAGGGGTACTGTTCACGCGCGTGAACAGTGCATGTGAATAGTACCAAACCCTAATGGGGGTGACATGGGGGCCCCTTATGGCTTACAAGGCCCTTGGGCCCAAGAAGAGGTGACGCAGCACCATCTACTAAGTATAAGTCGTCCCTCACGGTGACTCCATCCTTGTAGCGCTGCCGTCCTTCTCCTCACTTGAACCCATGTTCCTGAGTAATATAACATCATCTCCTTTAGGCAGCATCATGGAGTTCATATAAAATGACGGAGCTCGTGTTACAGGACCCTTTACTAAGGTTGTATCGATGTTAGGGATGTCCTCATCACATACCCAGTTCCGTCACTATTACAACCTACACATGAAATCTGGAAAAGAAAGTCCCATTTTCCCTCCATTCTCATTAACGATCGATCTAAGATCAATCCAACCAGAAATTGATAGTACACTGACCATAACAGCTCAACCGATCTTATCTGGACCACTAAAACTGCACAAATAATTATAGAAATACTAACAGTCAAATAACTAATTTTCAATTTGGCAACACTCAATTTTTTTGCCAAATCGTCTTGCTTCTTTTTGCTCTCCCATCTTCTTCATGCCCGGCGGCGGCGAGCCGGAGCCGGCGATGATGTGGAGGCGAGAAGAGGGTTAGGTTTAGGGGTTAGGGTGAGGGGTTGCACTAGAGCCCGAGGGGGAGGGGAAGGATTTAGAGGGATGGATTAATACCGCGGCAACGGCCATCGGATATGAAGGCGGCCACATCTGCCGAAACCGGGGAAGAAGAGAAGTGTGAAGGCAACATTGGATTGGGGAAGAAGAGAAGCAAAGGGCCAACACGGTTGGGGAAGAAGAGGAGGTAGGGAGGTGAGGGAAATAGATAGAGAAGGGAAGGAGATCTAGGGCATTGGATCTTGATCCAATGGTCTAAAAATTTGAATGTTGGCCAATTGTAAGGCTTTTTTATTCAAATAAATTTTGGAGGATTTTATTCTTTAGGAATTTTTCCTATAGAGTTTATTTGATTGTATAGTGGAAAACCATAGGAATTTTTCCTATGGACTACTTTGCATGCTATTTCAAAGAAAAATTTATATTGTTTTCCTTTGTTTCTAGAGAGAATTTCCTACATATCACTAAATAGCACCTCAATTCCCTCCATGTCGTTAAATAAGGCCTTATTCTCTACATACCACTGAATATCGTATTTTAGTTCCCTCTGTACAGTTTCGTTATCTCTCTGTTGCAACATCTCCATCAAGTGTATAAAATAACAATTCTGCCCATGTTTTCATTCTAGTGTAATTCCCTCTATGCGATTCTAAATATACACTGATTTCCTAAATACCGCTTAGGTCATCATCAGTGGGTTGAATCAACGTTAGGTTCAAATAGCTGCCGTTAAGAATCGGCTCACATGATTAAAAGGAACTAATTTTTTTTTGTTTCAATGGTTAGGAACCAGCTCACATCCTTTAAGTGGGACCTGCATGCAAAAAGAAAAAAAACATTAAAGAAACTTTCAACCTCCTGATCCTGTTCGTGCGTGCTCCAGTTCATCAAAAATGTTGACAACCTTTGCCCAAATACCTCTACTGAAACAGCATCGATGGCCCAAACCACACTTGTAGCCGTCCAATTCATTGAAATGCTCAACGATGAGAGGAAAGTAGCAAACTTGTCGGCCATCTTCCATGCCCATTAGGGATTCGGCGACTCCAATGTAACTAGATCTTGAGGCCTCAGTGATCCCTCCATGTGTCCTAAAACAGCCATAGTAGATCCTCCATGTGTATCGTGGCAGACCCGGTGACGGAGAAGATAACCCAAGGAATACGTGTCGGCATGGGAAGCCACGATGCTATCATGAGAGAAACAGCGGAGGGAGTAGTGCGCGAGCGGCGAGGGTGCTGCAAGGCATCCGGTGGCGACCGTGAGCTCGAGGTGAATGTCCACGACACTTGAAGGCCTACATGGTAAGGTCTTCATTGGTAGGGGCCAGACATTCTGGTGGAGGAGGAGCACCGTTCTCCAAAACGCCATGGCCGTGGTGGGGAGAGCCAAGGACTACAACGTATATTAGGAGTGTGTAAAAAATCAGGTAGGCGTGTAGCAACTTAATGGAGATGTTGTAACAGATAGATAACGAAATAGTGTAGAGAAAACTAAAATATGATATTTAATAGTATATAGGGAATAATGTGTTATTCAGTGACATAGAGGGAATTATGGTGCTATTCAGTGGCATGTAAGGAATTCTCTCTTATTTCTATGACAACTATGTCAATCACCTACTCTTGTGGTGCAACCAAAAAAAATTCTACTAGTTATTCTTATGTTTTTAATTCCTGTAGACTTCAACGTGTCATGACATTTAATTCTTTTATTTTTTTATTTTTAAAATCTCGTAAATCAAAAATATCCTAAAATAGTTGACTATCAATTAGAATAAAACAGTTGACTGTTAATTAGAATAACAACGTGAATCATTTTGCCATGATTAGTTTAACTGATAGTAGTAGCACGTCAACTGCTGGTTAGTCGCTCGTGCAGTCTTACACTACGTCTCAAACAACGTGAACCCCGAGCTTCGCAGCCCCTTCCGTTCCATACTACTTTAATACATAGTCTCAATCGCACGACGCCTAATTAACAATCAATCAACATTATTAACCAACCAATTATCTAATTCACCCCCAATTCAAAACAATGCGGCCTAATTGCTTTTCCCACGCGTCTCGCGCGCGCGCGCATACATGACCGATATATCGACGTCCAAGGAAGAAGCAACTCTATAGTCTTCAGCCATTAGGAACTCGTCTTCTCCCGTTGAGCACGAGCCAAGAGGAATTAAGCTCGAATCCAGCCGCCATTGATGGCTAATGCTTCTGCTGCTGCGCTCTCTTTGCTGATCTTCTTGCTCTACGTGCACGTCCACGTCGACGCGGCCGCGACGCTCTCGCAGGGGCAGTCGCTGGCGGGCAATGCTACGCTCACGTCGGCGAACGGCGCGTTCTCGCTCTCCTTCTTCACGCCGCGCGGCGGCGACGGGTCGCGGGTGTACCTTGGTGTCCTTTACGCAAACGCCAAGGAGCAGACCGCGCCGTGGGTGGCCAACCGCGACGCGCCGGTGAGCGCGGCGGCCTCCGCGTACTCCGCCACCGTGACGGGCTTCGGCGAGCTCCAGGTATTGGAGGGGGACCGCGTTGTGTGGCGGACGAACACGACCTCGTCGGCGGGCAACGTCACGCTGACGATCCAAGACACGGGGAACCTCGTGCTGGCCGCCGGCGGCGCGCAGACGGCACCATTGTGGCAGAGCTTCGACCACCCGGCGGACACCTTCATCCCTGGGATGAGCATCTCCCTCGACCGGCGCAACGGGGTTGCCGTCAGCCGGACACTGTTCACGTCGTGGGGGAGCCCCGTTGATCCGTCCCCTGGAAACTTCACCCTTGGGCTCGACCCGCTCGGCTCGGCGCAGCTCTACATCTGGCGCCGGAGCCAGCAGGCCGGCGGCGGTGAGGAGAACACCACGCACTGGAGGTCCGGGCAGTGGGCGAGCACCAACTTCGTGGGCATCCCGTGGCGGTCGCTCTACGTCTACGGCTTCAAGCTCACCGGCGACGCGTCCCAGAGCAGCGGCGCCATGTCCTACACGTTCAGCACGTACAACACATCGCAGTACAGGTTCGTGCTCCAGCCCAACGGCACCGAGACCTGCTACATGCTCCTCGACTCCACCGGCGCCTGGGAGGTCGTCTGGTCGCAGCCGACGATCCCGTGCCACAGCTACAACATGTGCGGCCCCAACGCCGAGTGCGCTGCCGCTGCCGATGGCCGGGCCATCTGCACCTGCCTCAAAGGTCACAGTCCTCACAAACCAAACCCAACGCTATTGCAAATCGCATTTGCCCTGATCCAATCACGCACATTACTCCCCTGATCCAATCACGCACATTACTCTCCATGCCTTGCATAATTAATTACGAATTTACGATCATGCATGACATATTGACATGAATATTCGTATGAATTTTCAGGTTTTGAGCCAAAATCAGAAGCAGAGTACGGCGGGGGGAACTGGACGCAGGGGTGCGTGAGGAGCGTCCCGCTGACGTGCAGCGAGAGGAACGTGAACATCAGCGGCGGCGACGGTTTCGCCGAGCTCCCGGGCGTGAAGCTGCCGGACTTCGCCGCCTGGGGATCGACGGTGGGCGACGCGGGCGCGTGCAGGAAGTCGTGCATGGCCAACTGCACGTGCGGCGCGTACAGCTACAGCATCGGCACCGGGTGCTTGACCTGGGGCCAGGAGCTGGTGGACATCTACCAGTTCCCCAATGGAGAAGGGTATGACCTGTACGTCAAGGTCCCTGCTTCTCTATTAGGTAAGCAATCTACTGTTTTGTTTTTTTTTGTTAATAATGGTCATGATTATGAAATTAGAACATCTGAATAGTGCTTAGAAAACTGTTGTTAGAAGCTTCTTTGTTCTTCAGGAAATGTTGTTAAATGCTTACCGATGAGAAGTCTTTGTTTGTTTGTGCTAAGACATGCATGATTGACTGGGCTATATGCCAAATAGCCAAGCCATCGTATTTGACCAAGAAGAAAATATGACACTTTGTTCTCGTGTCGATAAGGAATACTGACTCTAGCCGCGTTGAGAATTCGTAGCAAAATTACAAAACAGTGGAATCTTTGGGTTATAGTTAAACTGAAACGGCAAAAGAAAGGGTAGCAGGAATCCAGTGTAAATGCATGTAAATCAAAGTCGTGCTTTATGTAGTCCACAGAATAAAATTCACCAGAATAGACGAGTAAAAGATGGTTGCCAATTTGGACTAGTGAACGGTGACCGTGAAGAGTGAAAAAGAAAACAGCAAAACATTTTGGAACTCCCATTTCTAATGCTTTATCAGCGGGCATTGTTTGAACGCGCATTAAGAGTTTAAGACAGCTAAAAAGGTTTGCAAATTCGAAGGCCTGCATATAAGAAAAAAAGTCGATTCTGACTTCTGAATATATTCAATTCATTTGTTTCAGATGCTGACTTATGAGGAAAGAATAATATATATGCCAATCTTTTCACCATCTTTTATTTGGCCTAAAGATTGTACCGACGACGACACATCTTAAAAAGGTTTCCATCAACTAAAATATTTGACACGGGAAAAAGCAATGCCATCTGGCGGCGTCATGAAAAGGACCTGACATGGTTAATTTGTTCTTTATCTTAGGATTTGGATGAAGCCGGCCGTGAGGTGGATGGTTAGTTAGGTTCACCAATAGTATATTGCGCGTAGCACACATGGAACATGTGTAACGAATCATGTTTCGACCATGTAGGTCAACATATCTGACCATATGTGGTGATTTTTTTTAATTATCTGATCTGAATGCACGTGTGGTTTCAGCGTACTACACGCATAGTTTGCAGGGAGCAGACATTTGAAACTTTGATCAATTCTTGAACTTTTCTTCCGTTGTGATAGGGTAGATTCATAGAGTACTGTTCCTTTGTTACTGTAGAAAAATTTACTAGACAATTGGACATGGCTGATGAATTTTACTGTTGTTTTTTTTACCTACCCAGAAACAGGCTCCAAACAGAGGCGATGGACCACAGTTATTGTTACCGTCGTCATCGTCGTGGTGTTTGTACTAGCAGCATGCGGCCTTCTCATCTGGAAATGCAGAAGAAGAATCAGAGGTAAGCTGGGTTTGGTACCTGAAACCTGAAGCAACATTGTAACTCGCCATGCATCTAAATAATTTCAACTTTGTAAGCATTTTTCTTATCTCAACTCCACACTCCACAGTGCATAACATGTTAGCTGGGTTCATCTTTTTGCAGAGAAACTTGGCATTGTTGGTGGTCAAGAGAAGGCAAGGCCCTCAATAATGCTGCATCTTACTGGTAGGGAAGCCAAACATGATTTCTCAGGGCCAAACCAGTCCAATCACGAGGAAGCAGCGGAGAACGGCAACAACAACTGCGAGCTGCCGCTGTTCGCCCTGGAGACCTTAGCAGCGGCCACCGGCGGCTTCAGCGACGCCAACAAGCTCGGGGAGGGAGGATTCGGCCATGTCTACAAGGTAACAGCACAGCTAGACAGCACAATGTACTAATAATCATGCAGGACATGTTGCGGTGCACCACCGATTTTACGGAGTTGATTTGGAGGTGCGTGATTGATTTGTTCGGGTCGTTGCAGGGGATGCTTCCCGGCGGAGAAGAGGTCGCGGTGAAGAGGCTGTCCAAGAGCTCGGGACAGGGATGCGAGGAGTTCAAGAACGAGGTCACGCTGATCGCCAAGCTGCAGCACCGCAACCTGGTCAGGATCCTCGGGTGCTGCATCCAGGGGGAGGAGAAGATGCTGGTGTACGAGTACATGCCCAACAGGAGCCTCGACGCCTTCCTCTTCGGTACGCTACGCTCCGTCTCATACATCACACTTTGTTGTGTTGTGGCACGCAAACTTACGAAGATGATTCTGACGATGTGGTTGGTGGTGATCAGATCCGGCGAGGCGGGGGCTCCTGGACTGGAAGACGAGGTTGCAGATCATCGAAGGGATCGCTCGGGGGCTTCTGTACCTTCATAGGGACTCGAGGCTCCGTGTCGTGCACCGTGATCTGAAGGCGAGCAACATACTCCTCGACCATGACATGAACCCCAAGATATCGGATTTCGGCATGGCGAGGATCTTCGGTGGTGACCAGAACCAAGAGAACACCAACCGCGTCGTCGGTACACTGTGAGTACATTATTGGAAGTAACAACATTAGTAATATCCAATGCGAATGTACTGTATTCGTAGCTGAACATTTTGTTTCATCAGAGGGTACATGTCGCCGGAGTACGCGATGGAGGGCCTGTTCTCGGTGAGGTCGGACGTGTACAGCTTCGGCATCCTGGTCCTGGAGATCATCTCCGGCCAGAAGAACAGCAGCTTCCACCACATGGAGGGCTCGCTCAACATCGTAGGCTACGTAAGCTCGCTCCTCACACTACCATCAGCCGTCAACAGTTCAACACAGTTCTAGTGTTCTTCTCCTCTGAATTACCAAAATGCTAACCTGATCGTGGTTCATCTCGTGCAGGCGTGGCAGATGTGGAATGCGGACAGGGGGGAGCAGCTGATCGACCCGTCGATCCGGGCGTCGTGCTCGTCGTCGGCGTGTCGCGAGGCGGTGCGGTGCGTCCACATGGCGCTGCTGTGCGTGCAGGACCACGCGTACGACCGGCCGGACATCCCCTACGTGGTGCTGGCACTGGGCAGCGACAGCTCCGTGCTGCCGATGCCCAGGCCGCCGACGTTCACGCTGCAGTGCACGTCATCGGACAGGGACAGGTTCAGGGACAAGGACGAGTCCTACTCCGCCTGCGATCTCACCGTGACCATGCTGCAAGGGAGGTAGTAGACTAGAGTACTAAACACGGATGTGTAACATGATCGACTTGGGTAACTTTTAACGGCTTGTAGAGATTTTTTCCTTTGCTCTGTACATGGCGCAATTTTGGAACCTATGCGTACTCGTTAGCAGGTTAGTGTTAAGAATAACGCCTCTTGATGTAACGTGAGAATTACGATAGAGATAAACTAACTTATGATAGAGATAGAGTCCATCAAGGTTTAAATCTGAGTCTGTTAGAGTTGTATCCGTTTAAACAAAACAACTTATACCATGTATATCTCTTGAGGGTATATATATATACATGAATAGCCCACAGTATCCGTTTAAACAAAACAACTTATACCATGTATATCTCTTGAGGGTATATATATATACATGAATAGCCCACAGTGATTGTACGCGAGGCAAAACCAATATGTTCTTAGTTTTTTCATGGTATCAGAGCCATGGGAAGCTCTTCCGCAAACACCTCTGCCCTCTCATCCTCAACTTTGTCTGGTGCCCTGTCCATAAGCGTCGGCGTCCTACCACAGCCTGCCCAACCTGCCTTCGCGCAGCTAGTTACCATCAAACTCAATAGAGAGAATTATCTCCTATGGAGGGCACAGATTGTGCCATGCCTCATGAGCCATCGCCTGATGAGCTTTGTTGAAGGGACAACGCTGACTCCTGCAAGGACGATCATCATCCCTGCTATCGCAGCAGGAGACGAGGAACGCGTCAGTCCAAACCCCGCCTACGAAATTTGGCATCAGCAAGACCAGGTTGTCGTGAGCGGGTTGCTCGGGTCGCTAACCGAGGAAGTCCTCGGGCACGTCCTTTTCCTCCGCACATCCGCGGAGATCTGGCAGGAGCTTGATCGCATGTTTGCATCTTACTCACGCGCCAAGACGGTGCAAGTTCGTGTGCAGCTTGCGAACTTCAAGAAGAAAGAGAACATGTCAGTCGCAGGCTACTTCCGCAGGATAAAAGGACTGGCCGACTCACTTGTGGCTACAGGTAACCCTCTGTGGGAAGAAGACATTGTCTCGTACGTGCTTGCTGGCTTGGGAGCACCGTATGAGTCGCTGGTCGCATCACTCACGGTGCGAACAGAACCAATTTCACTTGGAGATCTGTTTGGCTACCTTGTTAGCCACGAGGCGCTGCTGGAGCAAAATGGCGCCACGGACGGTCAGCACCAATTTTCGTCATCAGCCAACCAAGCCTCGCGCAGCTATCAGGCGTGTGGTCGCGGAGGACGACGTGGCAATGGCGGTAACCGCAGTCGGGGCCGAGGCGGTCGAGACCCAAGTCCAGGACATGGAGGTGGCCAGGAACAGCAGTCCAACTACATCAACAACCAATGCAGCAGCAGTCACGGATGGCAGCCGCTTCCTACGTGCCAAATCTGCAACAAGCAGGGGCACGATGCGCTCCACTGCTGGAATCGCTTCTTTGATGATTACCAGCCAGATGACAACACCACAAGAGCCTACCAAGTTGACTCAAACTGGTATGCAGACCCGGGAGCAACAGACCACATCACCTCCGACCTGGATCGACTCATAGTCAAGGATCGCTACAACGGCTCAGATCAAGTCCACGTTGCTAATGGATCAGGTTTGCCTATCTCTTGTAGTGGTCAAACCTCTATTTCTGGTCCATCTCGCTCATTGATCCTTAATAAAGTATTACATGTTCTCAATATTCGTAAACATCTTGTTTCTGCTCATAAGCTCACATCTGATAATAATGCCTTCATGGAATTTCACCCTAATTCCTTCTTTATTAAGGATCGAGCGACAAAGAGAATTATTCTCAGCGGCAAGTGTAGGGGTCCTACTACTAGTCCATTAGAGCTAGTTCATTCAGATGTGTGGGGTCCTACTATTTCCTCTGTAAACGGTCATCAATATTATGTTAGTTTCCTCGATGATTATAGTCGATTCACCTGGCTTTATCTTCTTAAGAAAAAATCTGATGTTGAGCATGCATTCTTCCAGTTCCAGCATCATGTTGAGCACTTGCTTAATATGAAAATTCGATCTATACAATCTGATGGTGGTGGCGAGTACATCAAGTTACGTTCCTATTTTGATTCTATTGCTATTTCCCATCGCATATCTTCTCCCCATACTAGCTAACAGAACGGAGTAGCCGAAAGGAAACACCGTCACATCGTAGAAACAGGACTTGCTCTTTTTGCTCAATCATCTGTCCCCGTCCAGTTTTGGGACGAAGCATTCCTCACCGCATGCTATCTCATAAACAAAATGCCAAGCAAGGTCATTAATGACTCAACTCCTCTAGAGTCGTTGCTCAAAACTCCTATCGACTACTCCCTGCTTAAAGTCTTTGGATGTGCATGCTGGCCAAATTTGAGACCTTACAACTCACGAAAGATTGAGTTTCGTTCTAAACGTTGTGTCTTTCTTGGGTACAGTGGAAAATACAAGGGCTATAAGTGTCTCGATCCTTCTTCTAGCCGCATATACATATTCCGTGATGTAATATTCGATGAGACCATCTTCCCTTTTGCACAAGTTTCTGACAATTTGCTTCCTGTCCAAACATCCACTACTAATGCACCTGTTGTTTTTCCATCTATGATATCTATAACACCACACGCTACTCCCTTCCAGTCTGGATTAGAGATGGACAATGACCATGCACTAGATAGCAATCCTAGTCTGTCATCAACTAATGATCTTTCTGTAGCTGTTGATAATGCCGCAGGTATGGAGGAGGCAGGACAGAATGCCACAGGTATGGAGGAGGCCAGACAGTCTATCAGTCTGACAGTGTCGTCACGAGTGTCTGTGTCTTCACCGTCGTCGTCACCTTCGTCATCGCCTTCATCCTCTGAGGAACAGCAGCCACTGCCATGCCACCCTATGACGACTCGTCTTCGTGACAATATTGTGCAACCACGACAACTTATAGACGGCATTGTGCGGTATCCCTTGAACAAGTGGGCCTTCCTAGCATCAACCAGCTCGTGTCCTGTTGAACCAGCATCGCACGTTGAGGCCGCAAAATTTTCAGAATGGCGTGATGCCATGGATACTGAGTACCAGGCTCTCATGAAGAATCGAACATGGCATTTAATTCCTCGTCATCCCCATCACAACGTGGTAGGGTGCAAATGGGTTTACAAAGTTAAATAGAAAGCTGATGGTACTATTGATCGCCACAAGGCGCGGCTAGTTGCCAAAAGATTCACATAACGTGAAGGAATTGATTATGGAGATACATTTAGCCCGGTGGTTAAGCTAACTACAGTTCACCTTCACTACCTCAGGAAATACTATCACTGACGGGCGCAAAATGGCAATCTCTCACGGGTTCCGAGCCCGTCAGTAACCACCTGTTAGTGGAAGTTATACTTCTACTGATGGGCGGAGGGCCCGTCAGTAGATGTGCACTTTCACTGACGGGTTCATACGGCCCGTCAGTGGAAAGACCTCCAGCACTGCCTGGGTGGCATCCTGAGAGGACTTCCACTGACGGGCGTGTAACATGTGCCCGTCAGCGGTAACTCTTTCCTCTGACGGGTACATGTCCTGTGCCCATCAGTGGAAGTATTTTTAAACATTTTTTTAACATATCTGAATAGCATATATAGCAATTAATATGACAAAAATTAAGCATATATAGCATTTAATATCACAAATATGAAGCACATATAGCAATTAATATCACAAATATTAAGTATACATATAAAAGCAAGTTTACAATGAATTAAAACGACAAACTAATGAATTTAACAATGTTTGTTTTCACTAGCCCTACTCTAGGTCTATGACGCTTGGCTAGTACTTGCAGGGTGGCGGTAAGCGGGTAATTGGACTCCCTCGTAGAAATCCCCGCTTGGCCGAATGACTTCGTTGTTGATAACGTATGTGAAGGTCTTCTGGATGCGGGCAAAGTCCTTCCTTCAGTCGTACTTATCGTCGGCCAGGTCATGTATGAAATTATTGAATTGATCCTGGCTCCATTGCGGGTTGTGGGATATGACGAACGCGTCTATGTGAGAGCAGACGTAGTACCCACATGTAACGTTATTTTCCGGCTATTGCCTGCAAGGGAAGTTGAATTTGTGGATCAGTTTTTTGCTCTTGCATTCTGCTCCTCCCCTTGCAAGTTGTATTCCCAAAAACCGGCTTCCAGAACTTCCTTGATTCCTAAGTAGTCTCACTTGGCACTTCTTTGGGAATCAAAATAGTATATCATTCTTGAAGACTTGTGGATGACAATGAGGATCCAGTGGTCACTGCGTAAAAGGTAACGAATGAATATAAACAGACGGGGATACGTCCTTGAGAAAAGCAAACTACGCACGGTAGTAAGTAATTTACGGGGGTTGTAGGGCATGAGTACGTAGTCCTTGTCCTTATGGTACATCAATGACTCAGTGACGAAATTTATTAGGACCGGCTTTGCTTCTTGTACATAGTAGTCGTTCATGATGACCGGATCCATTATTCTGAAAGCGCAGTTGGGCAGACGCCTACTCTCTTGGGCTTGGTGAAGCGCCCACAGCCTGACGAGCATGGTGTCGAGCCGGAAGAGGTTGAACAAATTAAAGATATCTTCAAAATTGATGTCGAAGGTGTCATGCTGTCCGTCCAGGAAGAAACCGTAATCTTTTGGCACCTCGACCTTAAAGTGTAGCTCATAATCATCCCGATTCCGTGACCTCATCATGATTGTGTCATGGAGAAGTTTCATCTGTGCCGGCAACCTCTGCACCTCGTCATCTAGGAGCAAGGGCTCACCTGCCTCGTACACTTCTCGTCGAGGCTTCTTGACAGTTTTGGCAGATGTCTTGAAGGATAGGGCTGTTCTCTTGCTTTCCTTGCTTGCCTCCTTCGCAGCGGTGCCGCCCCATTTGTGTGCTCTTTTTCTTTTCCTCTCCGGCTTTGGAGAGGAGGCTCTCTTGCCTCCTGTTAACGCTTCGCCCACTGCAGCATTGAGCGTGCTTGGAGAGAAGACCTTCTTTCATGCTGCCTTCGCGTTGTGGTGATGCTTGGAGCACCTTTCACGGGGCGGCGAGTCCGTCTTGGGTTGCTCCTCCTCCTGGGACGGAAGGATCGTCGTGTGTTGTTGCCCGGGAAGATCGTCGTCCCGATCATCGAATGAAACCAGCGTACCGCACAAGCCGAGTGGAGACGGGCCGGCTCCGGTTGATGGAGAGGGGATGGTTGACGTACTAGGAGAGGACACCCCGGGGATAGTTATCTGGCTCTTCGGCCACAGGATGTAGTACCCCTTGCAATCTCCTAACTTCATGACATCCTCTTTAGGGGCGACAGGGACTGCGACGTCACTGAACTCGGTGACGACGCGGTCCACCTGCACCCTCGCCATGTGGGAAGGTATAGCAAGGTTGTGGCATGTCGCGCCCCCTACTGTTAGGAATACTAAGCCATGTGCAACCGTCTTCTTCACGCCGGGCAAAGGGATAGTGAGGTGGCATTTTGTAGGCCCCTGTATAATAAATGTACCCATTGTTATCCACACTATGCTTTGAATTAGAGTCCTCATACAAGTGATTCAAGGTGGCGAGGAAGCTTACAGTGATGTCTTCGACGCGACTTGACGACTCGGGGGCAACGTCGGAGGCTGAGGTGCAGCTACTCCATCCAGCGGGATAGGAGCCCCTGATGTCCATGAGGATGGGCAGGCGGACGAGATGCATCGCGGGCGTCGTAGCCTCCGGACTCTAAAAGTTCTTGCGCCGCTAGCTTGCCAGCCTCCTGGGCTGCCTTTATCATCTCTTGCAGAAGAGATGTTCGCCTTCCTCTCCTCCTCTGGCGGGCAGCCTCGCGGTCTTGAGGAAAGACTTCATCCCATATAGCCCCGCTCCCGATCCCTCGGACACGCCCTGTCTTCTCCCTCATTCCTAGAGCCTTCGAGAGATGGTCTTCCCACCTCTCACTCTGGACGGAGTCCTGGGAGCTCTCAGGCTGCTAGGACAGCTGCATCTGCAAGGGAAACGGCACAAGGTATGGGCCGTTAGCATATTGGAAGCACAATAGGATATTTCAAGAAGACATTGGGTTTAGATTTTATCAAACGTTTGGAGACCACTTAAAGCTCGGGGTCCGTGATAATTAGTGACCCAGTAGCTGGGTCAGAAACTATGTGTGCCCTCATCCAAATCTGGGCGCGTTCCTACTCGATATCGGCGAAAGGAACCGGTTTGCCAGCCGCTATCAGTGCGGCGTCCTCTTTGGCCCAGATCGGTCTCTTCCCTGGAACACCTCGGCTGCCAAGGTGGTGGGGGAATTTGTTCTTCGCGCGCAGCTCCTTCCCCCGGCAACTCTTCTCTTTGAATGCGTCACTCTTCTTGTCGGCAATGAACTCCTCCCAGTGTTCGAGTTCTATCTTCGGCCATTTAGTTTTAACTGCAATTTCAAAATCGGCATCTAGCAGTTTCGTTGCTTCATATCGCCATGTCCTTAGCGCAGCACACATGATGCTGTCGGCTTTCCACTGCACTCTTTCATTGTCAGCCTCTGGGATAGCGTACTTATCCCAGAGCTTGTCGAACAGGACCTTTTTCTGGACGTCCGTCATTTTCTTGAAGTCCTGGCATGTGATCCTGACATGCTCGCGGACAATGCACCAGCAGGTGTTGCTGAACGACCTCGCAACCTTCTCGGGACTTGCAGGAACACCTGTTACACCGACTCGAGTGACAACGAATGTCTCGTTCGTCAGTTGGTTGCCACCTCTAGGGTTGTACCGTCTCTTCGGCTTCACTACTGCTGACGACGGCTCTGACGCCTCCTGTTCCTCCGATCTCGACTCGCTAGACCGAGAAGTGTCTGACGAGCCAGACGTACTCTCTTCATCTCGCGCCGTGGGAGGTGCAGGTGCCGAAGGTACATTCTCCGGCTCGACGGCAGGTTCACTGGCCGGCTCGGGGGCTATTTGATCGGTTAGGAGCGGGGCGTCAATAGGGGCCGCCACGTCTAGGGGCGCTGCCCTGTCATCATCTACGTGGGCTAGTTCCCGGGTTGGCGAAGAGTCCATTTCCGATATATTAAGAAACTTAAAAAATGATCATAGCTGCATACACATTTATACATGAATATCAGCTAGATGAAGTTCATAGCATAAGTGACCCTCAGAATCTATTTCTCATCACAAGAGTTTTGTACCATGACATTGAAGAATGCTGGAGGGAAATACATCTCAAGTTCACATAGTATGACAGTGATCTCGGCCTTCAGTTTCAGGCAGCGTTGCACCGTGATTGACTTCTGATAGATAGTGTTGAAGAAGTTACAAAGATCCGTGATCGTCTTACGGACACCTGGCTCCATGATACCTCTAATTGCGACAGGTAGTATCTGTGTGATCATCACGTGGCAGTCATGAGACTTCATGCCAACCAGTCGGTGAGTTTTCATGTCAACAAGTTTTCAGATGTTTGCGGAGTAACCCGAAGAAACTTTGAAACCATAGAGGCATTCGCAAAGGCTATGGAGCTCGTCTTTACTCAGAGTGTAGCAGGCAGCAGGACAGCTGGTCTTGACTCTGATACCATTCTTCCCCGTCTTGGTCGTTTCTCTGGTTGCCCACAGCTCAGGTCTTATATTCATATGTTGCATGTCTGCTCGTGCCTTCGGCCCATCTTTTGTCTTGTCCGTAATGTTGAGCAAGAGACCAAGCAAGCTGTCGCAGACATTTTTCTCGACATACATTACATCAATGCTGTGACGTGTGTCTAGGTGAGGCCAGTAAGGCAATTCCCAGAAAATAGATTTCCTTTTCCAGACGTCCTTTACCGGCGGTTGTTTCTTTCCTTTTCCTGGCTCAACTTCGTCCATTTCATTCAAGAGATCATAGATTTCTTGTCCGGTCTTCTCGCAAGGTTTTGGACAGATTTCTTTTGTTTCGTCGAACCTTTTCGTGTCCTCTCTCCATGGATCATTCATGGTTAGCCACCTTCGGTGTCCCATGAACACGATTTTTCTAGAGCCCTCTAAGAAAACACTTGTGGTTTCCTCCATGCACTTAACACAAACTTCGTATCCTTTGGTGCACTGACACGCGTTGTTCCCGTACGTCGGATAATCTTGAACCGTTGTGAACAACAGGCCTTTTAGAGTGAAGAACTCTTCTCTGTCCGCGTCCCAGACCTGAGCCCCTTCTTCCCACAGCGTAGCTAGTTTGTCCTTCAGTAGTTGTTGATACGCGTTAAGATCCATTCCAGGTTGTTTTGGCCCTTGAATGAGAATAGATAGGTGCATGTACTTCCGCTTCATGCACAACCATGGAGGGAGGTTGTAGATCCAAAGAACCACGGGCCATGTGCTGTGTTTGCTGCTCATATTACCAAATGGATTTATTCCGTCCGTACTCATACCAAAACTGATATTCCTCAGATCACTACCGAAATTTGGGTACTCGACGTCGATTGCCCTCTACTGACAAGCATCAGCTGGGTGTCTCAACACCCCGTCCTTTCTTCGCCCCTCTTCGTGCCAACACATCAGCTTTGCCTCCTTCTTGTTACCAAATAAACGCTTCAAACGGGGGAGGACTGGAAGGTACCATACAACCTTTGCAAGGGCACCACTCGTCACTTCTTCCTCGTCATCGTCTTTGTTTCTGTCCTGCTTATATCGAGATGCGTTGCACACCGGACATTTGTGCAGCTCTTTATACTCCTTGCGATAAATAATGCAGTCGTTCCGACAAGCATGGAGTCTCTCTACATCCAATCCAAGGGGGCAGACCACCTTCTTGGCTTCCTCGGTGCTCGTAGGCAACATGTTCTCCTTTGGAAAAACCGTCGCAAGGTAAGCCAGTGTCTCATCAAAGCTTGTGTCCGGACAGTTGTGGGCTGCCTTGATCCTTAGAAGTTCTAGCGTGACTGATAGATGCGTGTGCTCAGGATCGCAGCTGCGATACATTGGTTTTGTCGAGTCTTCCATTAGTTTCGCAAACTTTGCGACCTCTCTTTCATCCTCGGGGTCTTCGACCACCTAGTCCGCCATGTGACTGTCCCTCAACATTTCAGCCAAATTGTTCCCCGCCTCTCCCGTCAACTCATCCCTACATTCAGAAATATGGTCTTCATCTTCTTCTGCGTCTGCGTGTATGGCCTCTTCTTCTAAACATTCAGAAGTAGCTAAAATTTCGGTCTCCTCACTGTGACTTGTCCAACGTGTATAACCTTCCATGAAACCTTTAGTCAACAAGTGGAGCTGCAACATGCCTCTCTCCCTGAACATTATCGTGTTCTTGCATACAAAACACGGACAACACATCTTGTTCGCACCCTTTTTCTCCCTATCTTCCTAGGCCACATCTAGAAACTCATTCAGAGTATCGACGAAACTCCGTGTTGCCCTTTCACCATACATCCAACTTCAATCCATCGATCCCTACAACAACAAACTGATTGATTATAATCCAAATTAATAAAATAATCATAAAATTTATTATTTTCTTTCATGTATTATATCATACCAAAGAGAGCTCGCTAGCCTTCGAAATAGGGTAAGGAGAGAGAGGAGGGGAGGGGAGGAAATTAAGAGAGGGGAAAATGGGTGGAGGGGGGAGGAGGGAGGGAGGAGGATTAAAAGAGATCTAGATATAGATTGTATCTCTTGGAGGAGGAGGGAGAGAGGGAGGGAGGGAGGAGGGGAGGGGGAAAGAGAGAAAAGAGGTGGAAAGGGGGAAGGAGGAGGAGATTAGATCTAGATCTAGATCTAGAGGAAGAGGGAGGGAGGAGAGGGAGGAGGGGGACAAGGAAGGAGAGCAGCAGCCTAGCTCAATCTCCACCGAGGCGCCGGAGCTTGCAGCTGGCCGTGTGAGGCGCGCGAGCTCAACGGCCAGCTGCAGGCGCGGCCTGGGTTATATAAGTGCAGCATTATCACTGACGGGCACAAAAAGGTCGCCCGTCAGTGATAACTATGCCCTCGAAGCTATTCTGGAGAAAAATTCCACTGACGGGCCTTAGTCGACCCGTCAGTGCAAATGCTACCGTCAGTGAAGGTTTATGTCAGTAGAGATGCCAAGTTTCTCCTTTCTGCCCACTTCTACTGACGGGCGGATATTGTGCCCGTCAGTAGAAGTTGGCGGCTTCGCCTTCTGCGTCACATTTACTGACGGGCCCTTACTCGCCCATCAGTGTTTCCTTTAATCAGTGACGGGCCTCCTCGTGCCCGTCAGTGATGGTCATGTAGAAGAAGTATTTTCTGAGGTAGTGCTTGTTCTTTCCCTTGCAGTCTCCCGTGGCTGGCACTTGCGACAGATTGACATTTGAAACACGTTCCTCCATGGGGAGCTCACTGAAGATGTATTCATGCAACAGCCACCAGGGTATGAAGATCAACAACATCCGCATTATATCTGCAAGCTTGACAAGGCACTATATGGTCTCAAACAAGCACCGCATGCATGGAATGCTAAGCTCAGTACAAAGCTTTTGTCCCTTGGTTTTGTTGCCTCCAAAGCTGATCCGAGTCTATTCATTCTTCATTCTCCAAAGGTATCAGTCTATATGTTAGTATACGTTGATGATATTATCATTGCAAGCTCTAATGCTAAAGTATTCGATCAACTTCTTCATCAACTTTCCTCTGAGTTTGCTGTCAAGGATCTTGGATCACTGAGCTACTTCTTGGGTATTGAAGCATCTCACCGCCGGGATGGACTGGTTCTCACTCAAGGAAAGTATGTTCAGGATTTGTTACGTCGCACGAACATGCAGCTGTCAGCTGTGTAAACCAGCTGACACACCAATGTCCAGCATGGATAAGTTATCAACGGAACAAGGTACTACTCTCACAGAGAAAGAAGCATTTGGTTATCGAAGTACAGTAGGGGCACTTCAATACCTCACCCTTACAAGGCCTGACATATCCTTCTCGGTGAACAAAGTGTGCCAGTTTCTCCATAGTCCAACAGATGTCCATTGGGCAGCAGTCAAACGAATTCTTCGTTATTTGAAGGGTACATGCTATGTTGGGCTGCATATTCGTCGCTCTCCTTCACTAGATCTAGTGCTTTTTTTATGCCGACTAGGCCGGTTGTCCAGATGATCGGTGCTCGATTGGAGGTTTTGCTGTCTTCTGTGGACCAAACTTAATATCGTGGAGTTCACGAAAACAGCCGACAATTTCGCGTTCCAGCACTGAGGCTGAATACAAGGCACTAGCTAATGCCACTGCGGAGATTATTTGGCTCGAGTCATTGCTTCGAGAACTCAAGGTGACATCTTCACGAGCTTTGAGACTTTGGTGTGATAACCTAGGCGCCACATATCTTACCGCCAATCTAGTGTTTCATGCTCGGACTAAACACATAGAGATTGATTTTCACTTTGTACGTGAGAGGGTTGCGCAAGGCTTGCTTGATGTCAAGTTTATCTCTTCAGCAGATCAAGTTGCAGGTATATTCACCAAAGCATTGCCAAGACATGTATTCAATCGTTTCTACAACAATCTCAATCTTGTGGCACCAGGTTGAGATTGAGAGGGGATGTTAAGAATAACGCCTCTTGATGTAACATGAGAATCACGATAGAGATAAATTGACTTATGATAGAGATAGAGTCCATCAAGGTTTAAACCTGAGTCTGTTAGAGTTGTATCCGTTTAAAACAAAACAGCTTGTACCGTGTAATCTCTTGAGGATATATATATATATATATATACATGAATAGCCCACGGTGATTGTACGTGAGGCAAAACCAATCTGTTCTTAGTTTTTTCAGTTAGAAGGTTATTTAGTCGATCACTATCAAGTGTATATACACGTAGGGGTTTTCTAGCAATCAGGTAGTTGTTTTTAGAAAAGGAGGCAAAGTTTTGCCTCGTTTCATTAACAAAATAGAAGATTCGAACATAGTCATAAAAAGAATAGAAGCAATATGTCTGACCCGTTTAGAGAAAACTCAAAACCCCTATTCTCCTAGAATAATGTTTTCTAATATTTTTCCCTCCCACAAGTACTCAATTTGCAGCTTCAGATAAGATGATTGCCGGTCTCGTGTATTTATTTAGGAAAACCCGCGCGTTGCACTCCTTCCAGATTTCCTAGGAAACAAGCATAATAAAGGAGGCAAGCGCCATTCGCTGTTGACCTGCATTGGTGATGAGGGCGATCCACCATTCTTTGACGGATGTTGTGGTCCCACATGAGTGAAGGTTGAAGTTGACAAGTCCTAAATAGCCTTTAACCATACTCCAGATTTGGAGAGAAAAGCAGCAGTGAACATGAGGTGCGCCGCAATCTCTCGGGTTTGCCGGCAAAGAGGGCAAGCACCACAGTTAGCCCAACCTCTGCGTTCAAGCCTATCAGCCGTCCACACTCAGTTTGGATGATTAAACATGCAAAAGATTTACACTTGGGAGGTGCCCATGTTTTCTAAATAGTTCAGCGCATGTTGGTACCGATAGCACCAATGAATTAGCCTTATAAGTCGAGGCGGAGTGATTCCAAGTGATGATGTCGGGAGTGCTAGGGGAAACTTGAACCTGCCCAAGCAGCGTCCAAAGGGTGGAGAACTCATGAATATGTTACACGTTAAAATCCACGTTGAGAATAATTTATGAGACCTAAGTATTATTATGAAGAGCTTGCTGCACATATATTTTTTTCTTGCAGATATCATAGGCCAAAAGGGTAACGTGTAACCACGTGGACTCAGAAGGATGCTTTTGCTCCATCCCCGAGCGTGATTTTTTCAGCAAAAAGCAGTGGAAGTTTGAACCAAGGGATACCGTGGGTAGCACCGAGCCCATCTATTGTTCTTAGAGGTCTGCTTCCGTACATGCAAATTTGAATAAAAGGTTTGCCTGTGCGCCCTGTGCAGCCGTGAATGGATCAATGGATTAAGGATACATGAATGGATGTCGCGGTCATCCAGTCCTGGGTGATTCGACTGATCAACGCAACGGGAACGCGGAGACACGTCACACGAGGCATCTGTGGGCTGTCATAGTTCACGTTCTATTGGATGGATCGAACGGTGAAGAACGGACTGGATTGGATTGGAGCCGGGGGCTGCGTACTGCGGAATATGAGACGTGGAAACATCAAGACCCGTGTCCACGCTCAGCGGCCACCGCCCCACCTACCACTAGGTCGCACGGACACCGCCGCGCGTTCCGTTTCGCATCTTTCGTTTTCCGCACCGCACGGGCCACGGGCTGCGCGTGTGAAATCGCCTCCGTGGAGCCCCTGGGCAAGTCCGCCGAGGATGGCACCTTCCCACTTCCAGCCGCGCGTGGGGGGGGTGACGCAGCCGGGCCGTGGCTTGTGGCCCGTGGGTTCTCCAGGCAGAGACGCACCTGCGCCCCGGCGCCCCACTCCCTTGGACCGTGGAGAACACGCGGGCCTCTCCTTCCTTTACAGGTCCCGCGTGGAGCCGGTGGAGTTGCGCGCCTGCACCGCGCCGATCGGCATGCCGCTCGCGCTCGGCCAGGACCGGAACAGGTGACTAGGCTGCGGCGCGTGCAACGGTGCAAGAACGCTTTGCCCGCGAGCGTGAGGTTAGCGGGTGTTAGGATTAGTTTACTTAAGTAATCCATACTTCAAACCGTCAAACGGTTGCCTCTTGTAATCATCACGTCTGTTCTAACGGACATGTCGTTTGGAACAGGCGTCCCTTCACTTTGTATATAAGAACATCTCTGAGAATAAAGAACACACTCTTTGATCATTCACTGTAGTCCCAATTTACTTTAACACGTTATCACGCACTTGTGACTCTACCGAGAGAGCAAATCCACACACAGAAGAAGAATCACAGAAGCAAGAAGGAAAGAAGAGGTGAAGATGCCTCGCCCTTTTTACCCGTTCCTTCTTCGCATTCTCCAGGACGTTCGTCGCCATCTTCGCTTTGCCGCTGGCCGTCGCCGTCGCTTCGCTCCCAGTCTTGGACGCCATGACCTCGGCCGTGGCCCCCGTCGCCATGCATGGAGAAGTGGCCGCCCTCGCCATCCGACGATGGCAGCACGCTTAGGGGGCCCCTTCCCGATTGCTGGCTATGGTACGTGCTTCCTCCGCCGCCCCGGCAACCGGCGCGCCCTCGCCGCCGCGTAACCCGTCGCCGTGGCGGCCTTGGCCCGCCCCGGCAACCGCCCTGACCTGGTGCCCGATCCACGGATGGGACCCGTGTCCGAGCACCCCAACGCCGGCGGTTGCCCCTCCAGTCGCTGCCGCCGAGCCCACGGGCGAGCTCGCCGAGCCCCCGCCTCCACCCGGCTTCGGCCTTGAGGCGCCCCAGGCGCCGCCGCAGCCGGCCCCGACGCACTCGCCCCCCGTCGCCGACGCGCCTCCGCGCGCACCTGCCCGCCGGCGCTTCATCGCCCCCTCGCCGGTTGCCTCTTGTAATCATCACGTCTGTTCTAACGGACATGTCGTTTGGAACAGGCGTCCCTTCACTTTGTATATAAGAACATCTCTGAGAATAAAGAACACACTCTTTGATCATTCACTGTAGTCCCAATTTACTTTAACAGCGGGCACCAATATATGCCGCCCGAGCAACTTGTACGCTCGGATCGCACACACAGACGGCCCATGAAGGGCATGTGTTCCAGTGTTCCGGTGAGTGTAGTGCACGGCGCCGTTAAGCCCAGATGGGTGTTGTGGTGCACCAGGTAAGTAACTGAATCAGAAAAATTCAGTGCGTAGTCTTCTAAGAGCACGTACAGCATAAGTGCTTAGAAACTTTTTAGCAAAATAATTTTTTTTTCTTACCACATAGACTAGCATTGATACTTGTTTTATAGCATAAGTGCTTAATTAGACATAAAAGGTACTTATATATTTAATTGGTACTAATTTATATATAATAAATAATCTAAGCATTTTTAAAGAGAAGTTTGCATTGGAGTAGGTAAAATTCACATGATGCTTGATGATGTGGCTAAGTTTTCTCTCTTTAAACACACATATATAAGCATTTTGTATTGTACATGCCCTAAGCGAGCCCAACTTTGAACTATTTTTGTCGTCCTTTCATTTTCCGAAATTTAAAATAGGATAATTAAATAAATAGGACCAAAAAATTAGAAAATACATTTATGGTATGTTATAGCATATGATGAAAAAATGTTGCAGTAATTCGTGAAATTTGTTTGTTGTTCAAATAAAAAATTTCGTGTAGCTTTTTACAAAATATTCTAATGGTATGATACTGTGACGTACCCGGTTTTAAGGCCAGATAAACCCTTGTGTTTACTGTACCGATCCCTGGATCAGTAGCCGGTACACATAATATACTTGATACCGAGTCATACAGTTCCGTGTTTATTACATAAATGATTGGCAAGATCTTTAATTGTACATACCAGGCCGATTGGCCGAATTGAAATAGCAGTGGAAGATAAACATGTGGTAGCTTACCCATCAATATGCTGAACCACACAGGCAACTGACTGGGGTTACGCACTAGTTCTCGCGTACGCTTTCTTTATCTTCGAACCGTTGTCGTCTTCGTCTGGCCAAATCAACAAGCCAGGTGAGTACATTGAATGTACTCGCAAGCTCCCCTTCAGGGTGAGTATCACAGATATATGCCTGCACAGGGGAATTAATAAAGAGGCTCTAACCTAAGTTTCATAATTGTGCGGAAAAGTAAGTTTTTATCCGAAATAATTAAATAGATGGTAAAGCTTATTTTTGAAAACAACCTCGGCTCTGCCAAGTCATACCAATCAATCATAAATAACATACCTGCAAATTCGGCCGTCCGCCACGCGAGCGGCCATTTACTTTCAATAGATAGCCGTTCCTACCCTTGGGTGGAACGACGTCCAATAATACCACCTTTCACCTCAGATAGCTGTTCTTATGTCTTGGGTGAACAGCGTCCCACTCATAACCACACCTCCCGTGTAATCTCAATTACACGGGGCACTCACAACTTACTCTGCATGCTCATCAAGCCAGATGCGTCCTTAAACCCATATCCCATGTTGAAAACTTCATCTAACCAGTTGTGTGACCTTACCAGATTGTGTCCGTGACCGAGGACGCGGCCATTCGAATAGATTTTAATACTCTGCAGATGTACGGCTTTACCCACACGATGTAGGTGACCCTGGGTATACTGTGCATCGAATACTGGCAGGGCTATTACAACGAGACTTTTTACCCGCTTCATACTAGAGCCGGACTCGTTAGATGGGTAACCCAACTTTACTTTTGTCTCGCAGACTCAAAAAGGGACTCTCCACCTTTGTGTCAAGCAACTCCCTATACCATGCGGAAGAGGCCCACCAGGTCTTAAATCGCCTAGTCACATACTTCCTACTGCCCACGGGTCCAAACACTAGTACTCGACGGGATAATAAGTCAAGTCCTTCCCATAAAAGACATGTGGATGTACGGGGTGAACCTGGTTTAGCGGCACGGTAGGTTCGGTTCTTATCTGATCGGAGAAAGACTCCACACCTTGTCCGTCGCATGGACCACGAGTGCCACGCTGGGACTTAGCTCGCTTATAAAATTCCTTCCTACCTTCGCCCTTCATTTCTAACCCGGATCTAAATCTTCTCCATTTTGATTTTTGGTTCGAAAACATCCCAACCCGTGGATTATACCGTGACCCCATCCTCGGTGGTCACAGCGGTCCATCCCCAAGTCATTCTCTTTTGAGATTACCGGGAATCCTTTCTTTTTGCGAAAGCCTAGTATTCTTCTACTGCGGGGCTAAGCAATATATATGTATGTACTACCTCTAGGTTTTTCGATATTTTCTTTGAAATATATATAGTCCTTAGGGCGACAAGGAAACTGGGTTGGCCTAGGGTTTCTACCACATCGGTCATATCTACGACTACATAAAATATCATTTCTAACATATAGCATGCATGTTTGGCAAACAAAATAGCCATTTCACAAACATGGGATTCAACATGATCAAAGAAGAAGAGTTTGCCTGGCGAGTCTTGGTCCTGATCTTGGGGTGGAGGTCTCCCCAGGTTTTCCTTGCTAATCGTACGTTACTCTGAACCTTTCTCGCGGACGTATGTCTCTTCGTTAACTATACGGTAAAAAGGGAAAGTGAATAAACAACCACGCAGAGCAACTCCAAACAGAACCTAGATGCCTGAGATAAGGTGGGTTAGGTGCCTCTTATTATAAAGGGCTGCAATTGAACTTCATCGAGCTAGGGCTTAGGGTTTTCGGAGAGTAAATACCTATATTCGCCATTAAGGTTTCAGGGCTTCCGGGAAGTATATGTATGCTTATCTTGGTTTCTAGGGTTTCGGGGCGTTTTGGGGTTCCTCACGATTGATGTGCCGAGGGTATCAGACCTCGTTAGAAATGCTAAACCTATACCTATGAGGTTTGAGACATTACTTAGGTTTTTTTTAAATTATTCCCAAAGCTACATGAAATACTGATGCCTTCTTCGGATGTAACACTAAGGCCTAATGGTCCCTATCCCTATATGGCGATTTGATCAAACCCTATAAGTATTTGAGTACAGAGCAACATGACTACTCTAATAGGTTTATAATTTAAGTTAGAGTGTTCTGAAAATAAACTTCCTTATGCTTGGCTTCCTCAAGAATTTTCAGACATAGAATCGCTTGCTAGTATATTGATATATGGCTATATTACATGTCACCTAAACTTTATTTCTTACGATGAATCGGACCCACAAATACTTGAATACAGAGAGCCCCTTATCATGCCATGCAATTGATAAACTAATACTGGGATATCATGTTTTCAACACATTTTCTTATTAATAATTTTGAATTCAAGACCATTCCCTAAACTATCCTCTATTTCCATTTAAATAATTTTGAATTTCAAAATTGTGCCTAAACCGAAAAATTCTAAATGTTTTGAGATTCTAGAACCGGAATAAAATCCTAGGAAACCGGCCTGGAACCCCTTGAACCGACTGAAACAAGCAGAACCAGTACTGATTAAAAGAAAAGCTAGGGTCCATGTGGTTTTACGCTTCCCTCCACTCACCTTTACGTCTTACCAGCAGAGAAGGCGGAAATGCTTAGGGCGTTACCACTAGAGCTGCCCACGGGTCCAGCAGGGGCTCGGGACCACCTACCGGTTGTTTACTGTCTAGAGGAGGGGACGGCCCAGGGGGCAGTCGGGTTGGAAAGCCCTGCCTCTCGGGACAGAGCGCCCGACACCGACGAGCTCCTCCGGTGAGGCAGGGGAGTAGAAGATGCGGCGGCCCCAATCCGGAAATTGCCTTGGGGAAAAAAAGGTCGCGGTGCGACGAGGAACTAAGTGGCTGAAGTGAATTACTGGATTGGGATTTGTAGAGCTCGGGCGGTGGTGGATATGCTCAGACGCAGGAAAGAAGGGGTCCCTAGCAGAGGCCTTGTTTTCAGAGGAAGATGGGCAGTGAAGGAGAGGTGTTTTGGGCGCCTTTTATAGAGGAAACCGAGGGGCAAAAGGGCACGGCCGCCACAGTGCTTGCTATTGCTCGGCAGGGTGTCGGGGCCGTGGTTGATGGAGGCACTTTGGCTGCGGCAGCCGAGGGCAAGCGGCGAGGTATGCGGTGGCACCTTGTGGTAGGTCAGCGGCCAACAAGACGGCGGATGGTGCGGCGCTACTGCAATGCGTACACCGTCGGGCTGCCGTGCTTGTTCGATTCAGGTGATACGACAATGCGAAGTAATGGAAGCGGCGCCGGTTGAGAAGGACCAGGAGGGGCACGTGGAGTGCGGGGACTTGATAGCCGCGTCGGTATCGACGGACGGTGTGGGTCGTCAGCTCAGCGGGCTTGTTGCTGTGCACCTCGAGGACCTCCAGTGAGTGGTTCTCAAATCCAAGAACAGCCCATAAGTAACTTTCCAGATACTGATCATGGTCATGTCAACCATATTATGACCGAGGAAATGCAGGAGCAACCAGAAGCCACTACTGGTATGTCTCCATTGATCTCAATCTTATCAACCCATTTCTTGAAGGGTAACTCATAGTCCCTTTCCTCATGTTTAACTAATGTCCCACATAAGTAACCTCTTCTTTTCTGCCCACTTCGGTGGACTTGGATGGTAAAATCAGCAACATCTATGCCTCGATCCGGACTTGTTCTTGCTGTCCTAAATTTTTTTTCTCCTCTCTATACACTTTTGGAGACCATCTTTAGTTCCCCAGAGTTTACCCAAAGAGTTTTAGTCTTGCTAGTGTTCATGTCTATAGCAAGAAATGACTTTCTACCTCTTATGTCTGTTGGAGTGGTCCAAGTCTCGACTCGGCCCTCCCTTTTCATCTTTCTGTTGAAAACTAACAAATCTTGCTAGCAAGATTCAATGGAACCTCCGACTAATCTTGAAGATGTCATGTTCCACCTTAACCATCTAAGTTTCTAAAATGTTGGATGACCTGGAATTGCTCTAGTACGTGCCATATATACCTATTCTGTGAATAATCCGGTGTATGTGCGTGTGTACTCGGTACCCCTGAATGCTTTCGTGCTCTCCTAGAACGTCAATAGGGAGTCTGGCCAACTCCTCGTTGATGGCACTATGTGTAGTACGAGACTATTCTTCGGTCCCGATAGTTCCTGAATTGTTCCCTCGTTGAACAGTACTTTCAAACTTTTAATCCATATCACCTGTTTCATCTTTACCAAATGGAAACATAGCTATTCAAGAATAGCGCCTAATCTGTCCTCAAGTAAAGGACATCTTAAACTCCTCCGTCATCAAGCAAGGGACACGTCAGTTAATCTCCTCGAAGGATCCCTTCTCGAGTAATGAGGGCAATCACCATGATCTGTGACCAATCCTTATACTCGTTATTCTTTCTTTCCAATCTAAGATAATCTTGACAATGCATTCCTTTTCGTCGGAATCATGTTTCTCACCCCCTTCTTTGCCCATGATTCGAGTAAGAACGGTTGTTCGTAACAACTCTTCTCGCTCAAACCAACCACCTTGAATTCTGAGCTTGCAAAACGGCGATCGTCGCAGCATCTCGCCGTTGCTACTGCTCTCTCTCCACTTTCGTCTCTCCTCATAACTAAGTGTAGAGCCTATTAAAGCTGGAACACCATAGAAGAAGTTATCTCCAGGAATAACAATCTAATCTGGTCGTCCCTTTTCTCTTCTATTTCGGCAACCTAGTTGGAGAAACCCACCGAAGATCAAGGCACCTGAGGACACGAAGATCAGCTGCGAGCAAGACCCCTCTTCTCTTTCTCTTCGTTACCATAGGAATCTCGGGACGAGATTCTTTTAAGGGGGGTAGGTTTTGTAATGACCCTATTCGAAATACACGAGATCTGAAGATCATCGTGAATAAATTGAGGTTCTTTTCCTCACCTGCATGCATATAGCTCACTCAAAGATGACCTTGAGTTAAAAACTTCAATATGAATAGAACGATGGAGCTAATGTCATTAAAACTCAGGGTTCAAAACTTCTAAATGTTCTCGTTATCTAACATCAAACTGTTGGCAAGGTAACTGAACCACTTATTTCCCAAAACTTTTCTCCTCGAGCGGAATTGAGATAGGAATTAATCAATGAATCCTTCCCTTCATTGACTTTAATGAAACGTTATATTTTGGGGTATATCAAGTGTGACTTCTAATATAGATCTCTGAAACATGTTATAAAGAATTGATAAGCTGCCTATAGTTCAAAGTAATAACTCATTTTTGTACTAGTAAACTTTTACAAAAATAATAATAATAATAATTGCTCCATAAGTGTTACATGGGATTTTCCTTCTAGACATTTAGAAATCTGATTTTAGTCCCTTTTCAAATCAAGCTCTAAATCAAAAATATAAAATAAGAAAGAGAAAAGCAAATCCCTTCTTACTTTTGCTGGGCCGAAGCCCGTGCCGTCACCGCCCCCATTTTTCCTGCGCACGGGACCCACGTGCAGGTCCCCCTGCTCCACCTAGGCAAGCCGCAGGCCACACCCTCCTCTTCCCCAACGTTCTTTTCCTCAATAGATTTCTCCTGTAGATCCGGTGACCCGAGCACCCCCCTGCCGCCTTGGTCCTCCTTGCGCCGCCGCCTTAGGGCTCTGCCCTCCACCCGCACCCGAGCTCCACTGCCGGCCGCCGACGCTTCTCTTCCCCCTCCATCTCCCGCCGTCCTCCTCAACCAAGCACCACCTCGCGCACCGCTCCGGAGTCGCGTGCCGCTCAACCCGCCGCCACCTCCCGGCCGGTGAGCCAACTACCGGAGCCGCTACTCCTTGCCGTCCGCGCCGTGCGCCTCCTTTCCCCGAGCACCCGTGCGCCGCCGCCTTCGTCTGCGCCATGCACCACCAGCTAGGACCGAGTGTCGTCGTCCCGCAGCTCCTCTCCGCCTCCGGCGACACCGCCCCGACGTCCTCTCCACCACCGGAGTGCCGCTGCCGACGACATCAGCACCACCTACCCTATCTTCCGCCATCGGCGACCACACCTCCGGCGACCCGATTCCATGGGCGAGCACGCCACCCCACCGTGCCGCCACCGTCGAGCTGAGGTGAGGCTCACCTCTGTCCGAGCTCCCCCTCTCCCTTCTTTTCTCCCCGGCGTGATCCCGTGTTAAGTCACTGGTGAGCTACTCCGCACCGGGAGCACAGCAGCATGGCCGGTTTGACCGAACTAGCTGATTAGGTATTAGGCCTCAATGACCGGTTAGTTATTTCTCTTAGCTTAATGGTCTGATTCTCGACGTTAGTAATGTACCAAACAATGGCTAATTAACTCAATAGTTAAACCGCAGTTAAGCTCCCATAACCAATTGGCTACTGCCGTGACCACTTTGATCAAAAGCCGTAGCAGTTGAGTTAGTTGGTAATGGTTAGATTAGCAGTTAGGTTAGTCATTAGCAGTTAAATATTTGATTTAAGTTAATTAATATGGGATTTGCTAAATGTCTGGTGCATTCGATCAAACTTCTGTGTGTAACCAGCATATATATATACATGTGTTGTGAGTATGTTTTCTGGAACCATTTCAATCTTTGAAGTAAACCAATATATGGAGAAACTAATATACGAAGTAAACCCTTGTAAACCTTTTAGTAGAATGCAAATAATGCAATGTATGCTTAAGGATTTATGCGATAAATGCTCTGGTTGCTTCGATGACTATGGTAGTTGATTGAAGTAACCCGATTTTGATATGTCAAATGCTTTACTAAATTGATGTTCTGTAGATGCATGGTAAGTTGATTGCTATGCATTTTGCTAGAAGCATCTAGTGACCGTGCTTATTAGCCATAACCAGGATTCATATACTCAATGCTTTAACAGTCATACCAATCGACCAATCAATAACTAAATGATGGTTCAATCTTAACGATCGTTAGTTGAAATAATGATTACCAGTTGGGAGTACCATGCTAGTAGGTGAAGAATTAATGCTTTATGATGACCTGCCGGATAAACATGCATCAATTAAATTGATTGAGTTGATAGCTGTACATGGATAAGCCGAAACATTTGTTTATGAACCTGTTTGGAGCACAAGTGAATGCTAGATACTAATGTCAATTGAACTCCTTACTGCGTAACTAATATTGAGTATTGTCTAGTACACTAGCTAGCCTAGTAGCTGTTACAACTGACTGATATGAGAAATCAACTCCAAGGTACCTTACACATGCTAACTTAGGACTCGCTTATAATTGACGAAGTCACATGATGCTGGACATAAGTAAGAAAAATAATAGGTAGACTTCACACCTATATCCTATTTAGACAAATCCAAGTGTTAGTAATGGATTCTCTTAAGAACAATCTCATACTCCATGTGCTCATAAGCTTAAACAAAAAGGAAAGGATCCCTATTCCTATAACATGTTGAGACCATACTCTAATCATAGGGAAAATGATAAGTAGCCTAATTCACCTAAAGCCAATAAATAATCATATTAACATTGCTCGTATATGTCCCCGCTCTGGATACCTTTAAAACTTACCAATCATTCCCAAATTTAACCCTCATGTCTTAAAATCATCGTAACTTGAAAGATACCAACTCCAATCCAACCGATTCCAGTTGCGTTGGCCCTGTCATAACATTTACTACGTATTAGGATGCATTTCAAACATATCTTCATCCCTGTTCTTGCTGGTATTGATCGATTGTTTGTCTCCATCTTTTTTGGCATTCGGATTTCTTATCGATAGGGCCGGACCACGAGGGTTAACTTATCCGAGTAATTCCAAGCAAGGGCAATTCATTCAAGGGCCAGGCAAGTATGCTCGCTTGTTGGAAATATTCCAGTTTCTCTTATTCATGCTTGGTTGATAAATAGTTTCGATTGCTTTTGGTATTGCATACTTGGTTCTCGTTTGCCTGCTTGCTCGTTGAATGTGATCTATTTGGTACCCATAACTGGGATGGTTATGGAGAAATGTTGTGACATCGTGAGAAATGACTACCTATGTGGGCTATGTGCAACACTAGGGGGAGCTATGTGCAACTGTGTGAACTGTGTGAACTATGTGAGCTACATGCAGCTGTGTGAACTGTGTGAACTATGTGAGCTGTGTGCGACTGTGTGAACTATGTGAGCTACGTGCAGCTGTGTGATCTACGTGAACTATGTGGTCAACTGTGTGGGCAAATGCGAGGCTAGTGATAGGAGTCACTAGTGCTCTGAATCCTTGTTGGGATGATTTGGATATATCTTGAAATGGTTGGTTCTACTTGTGGTGATGGTAGTCACTTGAACTTTGCTATGCGTATGGGTTAATTTGTTTTATAATGAAAATCGCTATGTTAGCATGATAAAGATAACATGTGTAGTTCTCTTTAACATGTTAGGATGAAATTGGTTAATGGTTTGGTCTTGCTATTTATTCTTCCATGTCATGAGTAAGTTAAACTGGAATGAGCAATTAGCATCTTGCGAGTACGAAAGTACTCAGTTGGGAATTCCATTCCTGCAGGTATACCAAATTGAAGACTTCCATACTTGATGTGTGCTGTGCTTGCTTGGTTTCCCCGGTCAGAAGGTCCTGTAGAGTTGTGAAGCTTTTGGAGAGTTGGCATGGGCTGCCACCTCTGTTTATTTACCGTTTTCCGCTGCTATTTTTAGATGTTTCTTTTGTTAAGTATGACCTCCAGGTCACCTGAATGTAAGTTAAATAACTGCCCTGTGTATGGGACGTGATTATATCCGTATAACTCTGTTCTGTAGAGTTTTGTGATGGTATTCGAGTTGTTTCTAAAGCTGCTCAGGTACAATGCGTGTATGTGATGAAGTACTTGGGTATGCCGTGAAGAATTACAGCGGTTCTTTCTTTCACTGAGTCGAGTAGCTGTCGGTTGAGTGACCCGCTGGCTGAGATGCGATGCCGGCCAGGCAGGGTGTGGGTGTATTCCACCGGGCCTTCGGGTGACCCACTAGCTTTCGGGCTAGGTTAGGGTGAGGGTAGACTCACCGGGCTCCTCTGCTTCTACTCTGCCTAGTGGATTTGAGAACGGTTCTAAGTCTTCACAGGATTTTGAAATCTTATGTGGCTTTGGGAAGTTTTGTCGCTTCCGGCCGGCTTGCGTTGGGCAGGTGTCGGATCATTCCGCCTCGGTGAGTACGGCGCAGGTACCGTGCCACCAGGTCGACTGGTCCTTCGGTCCTTGGCGACGACCCGTTCCCCTAATCATATCTGATTTCGGAGTCCGTTACAAGGAGCATGTTCAAGGAGACTGGGTAGGCTAGGTATCGACTGTAGTGGCACAGTTTAGGAAGCAATGTTGATGTCAGGATCGGCGTGACTTTGGGGCTGACTGTTCGAGAGTCAACCAAGGTCTTCCTGTAAAAGGTAGGTGTTCAAATGTGTCTATGGTTTGGTGTAGAAGCGGTGAGCACTTATGGAGGCCTCGCCCTGGAGGTTTATCTAAGATTTCATGTAGGAAAAGAATTGGGAGGAAGGTGCTTGACGTTTGATGCTCTAAAATTTTGAATAGAAGGTTTATACATTTTCACATATTTGGGTTCCTGAAATCTTGAGGAGTATTATGTGAATTTCTGAGATTTTTCTGAGGTAGATTTAGTAGGGTCATAGTACAAATGGGATTTATGCCTAAAGTTGCATTCTAGATTTTATTCAGAAAATTTGGACTAAACATTGTTATTTTATTTCAGATTAGGGTGTAATTAAGTCTCGAGTATTTTAGGGAATTTTCCCAGAATTTCTGGATAAAGGAATTTGCATAAGATATCACTTTTAGGATTTCTACGATAAAAGGGAAGAATTAGAAAAGGAGGTATTGGTAGGGTTTAGAGAGGTGGGGTCCATAGTTATGACAGGTGGGCCCTTGTGGGTGTCTAGTATGTCTATTTTGGATGTGTGCTCCCATGTTGACCTATTTGTCGCTAGGGTTCTCCCTTTTCATCGGAAGGAAAGGGAACTAGGGTCTCGACGAAATAAGTCGAAGAGAAAAGGAATCGGATCTTCACAGATCCGTGCACATACGTTGGTAGGGTCTGGCCCTTTATGAGAAAATGGATTAGGGTTCCGGTGATGTTATCAAGGAAGTGAAGTTTAGGGTTTCTCATTATGTGCACATGTGTCGTTAGGGTTTTCTTCATAATCGGAAAGGAGGGGTGTATTAAGGTTTGGTCGAAGCGTCAGGGAAAAGAAGGATTAGGGTTTTGTCAGCTCGTCGAAAAGAGTGACATTAAGGTTTGCATATATGGTATATATGTCGTGTAGGATTGAAGAGGAGGATGGCATATATGTTATGCTGAAGATAAAGAGGTGCCATGTCAGGGTATGTTGACCCAAGCCCTTAGTTTATATTTTACCACCTAGGGTTCAAGTCCTTGTTATTAAGGACTTTAGAGTTAGCATACATATGCCAATACGGATGTTGTTGTCGGGCTTTAGTTTGGGTTTGGATTCACATGCACTCTATGACATGACATGGTTCAAAACACCAAGAAAATTCAAATGCGAAAAGAAAGGCATGATCACATGTGGCGTATACGCGTATATGTGACCGTGCTAGGGTTTAGCATACGAATGCTTCGGACAAAAGCGTAATTGATTACACCTGTTAACGTAAAAAGTTTTTTAAAAGCCCTAATTTTTGGATTTCGGAAAATCAGGATGTGACAGATATACTAGTAAATTGATCACTGGCACAGGAGAATGTTCTTGCGGTTCGTGCAATTTGGCCTATGGTCCATATAAAAATGTTTTCGCATAAAAAATGTTCCAGTAGCAAAACAAACGGTCATACAAAACAAAAAATCTGACCACATGGAACAAAGTGGCTGTGCAGAACAAAACTCGTTATTATATTTTTATTTAAATTATTACTGGTGGAACAAAAAAAATAGAAATGTGGAATGGAACAAAAAATAGAAACGAGAAAAATAGAAAACTAAAAAAATACCCATGAATGATTCACCACTTTTTAGCGGAACAAACTTGAGTATTCATGCAAAAAATTATTACTACTAGAGAGAGAATATCATAATAAAAAGTAAAGAACAATCACGAACAATTGGATACTGTTAGTCGAATAAGAAGAGTAAAACATAACCAAAAGTACCCACGGGACAAAGGAAAAATGAAAAATATTAGTCCAACGAATCAGAAAACTTGGTAAAAATATGCTACAACACCCCGCACAAAAGAGACTACAAAAATGAAAACAACAAAGAAAGAAAAAATAAAAAAGGAAATATATCAAACATGATTGGATCTACGTGTCACGCGGGCCGACAATCTCATTATGCCAGACCAAGCTAAGCATGGGCTAAAAAGGTACAACACCGGCCATAATCCATGTGGGCTGCCAAATTTGGCCTGGCGCGTGATGCAGGCTTAGACCTCGTGCGTGAGATATATATGAAGACCAGAGGTTAGATAGGACTGAGGATTCTCGGAGGAAGATGGGTTACGGAAAGCAAATCAGCCGTTGCAGAAAAGTTCGATCCAAATGGGCCAAGAGCTGGGACGATGTAACTTTTCCTCCCACGTTTGCAGTGAGCCGAACCCTTCTTCGTTGCCTTTTAGCCTGACAGTAGTTGGGCTTCCGTTACTCCAAAAGAAGTTGTTGGGGGTGCTTTCCTTGTTATCTCTTTGGAAAAAATCCACTTAACCCCCTCAATTTTGGTGCTCCAGCCACGTACCCCCAAAGTATAAAATCGATTATCCTACCCTCTGAACTTCTCAAACCGGTGCATATAACCCCCTAGGATGGTTTTGTGCCATCTGAATTATAACGTATCGATGAAATAGATTTTATAAGTAACTCTTTTCACCTCCTCTAACGTGGCGATTATGATGTGGGACTCAACCGTTAGACCATCCTCTTCAACTAACTCAAGTGACTTCTTGAGGTCGGACTACGCCGTGTTGGCTAGCGCTTGATGGGACAGGTGCGGAGGAAGCGTCGCTATGGCACAACTCTGGACCTACGGGAGCTTAACGGTGGCACAATTTGGCTTGAGGGTGGTTTTTCCAGAGAGCTGGCAACATGAATTGCTTCAGCATGGCGGAGGTTCCATGGTGGTGGCATGATAGTGGTGATGGCGTGAAGTTTGCAATGGCGAGGTAGGCTCGTGGTGGCCAGAGGGTGTTACAGAATCCCTTAATTTGAGAAGAAGCTGGACAGTGATATGCAATTTTGCGAAGGGGAGCTCACCTGCGAGGTTGAAGACGGAGTTAGCTAGCTCTGGCGGCTTCGAGCACTAGGGTGGCTGCGCAGGCTTTGAGAAACGTTTGGCTGGCGCTCGTCATGTGGCCAGGCGTGTTGGCCATGTGACACAGCGAGGTGCCCCCTTCACGAGGGCCGGTGAAACGCCATGCTTGACGAGCCACGCCACGTACCACAGCCGAGAACGAGGTGCTGCTACAGAATGAACACTATGCTGCATGCGACACACATTAGCCCTAAGTTTTGCACGACAACGGAGATGTTGTCCCCTATTGTGGAGTGGACGTTCTGAGTGCAGGGGCGGACTTAGCAGACATTCACGGCTATGCGCACTACCGTTGAAGGGCATCGACCATTGAATGCTTCCGTACAGTACAAGACATCTTGATTATTGACTAATCTCATGTGCATTCTTCAAAGTCCAAATCATTTTCAGTTAACAAGTAGGCAACCTCACCTTGACCACCGAAGCGAGCATCATGTCGTGGACACGTTCGACGGTAGCCGATGGAGGAAGAAGGTATGACAGGTAGGTCCCACAAGGCAGTGAGAAAGAGATGGAAGACTCTTTTTAATTCTATGTCAGCACCGTGCCATCATCCAAGTGGTACACAAAATGATGAGGACATCTCTACTAATGGTACCACCATAGCTCCTACATCAGCTCCAAGTACCACTTCTCTAGTGCCGGAAATACAAGGACTTTTAACTATGGCTCGTGCTCGTCAACTTAATTATCAGGTATTGTCGTTTCTCGATACTTTATTTGATATTAAGAACATATGGTGCTGCCTAAAGGATATGTTCTTTTGATTGTTAGGAATGGAGGTTCAAGCCAAACTGAATTCGACAAGCAATGGCGCATGAAGACAAGGAAGGATGAGCAAGGCAACCAACATACAAACAAGTTTTCACTCAAGACTTCAAGTGCAAATGTAAGTGATGATTTGATGTTGTACAAGAAGTCTTCCCACGTCACTTTTGGTCAAAGAAGAGTTAGAGATAGAGTCCCACAAGATCTGGACTCTGATTCGGATTGCTGAGATAGTCCTAACTTCAAATGTCTTTATCTTGGACTCTTTGGAAAGCTTATCTCGTGCTCTTTCCAAATTGTCCAACACCACCTCAAATTCCTTACGAGCAGATCACAACTGACAAAACAATTCGGGACTTTTTCTGAAACAGATCACCTCTTTTTTTATATACCCCCTAGGATGGTCTCTCTTTTGTTTTGGGTTTCATTAAAGTTTAGAGTTAGCTACATTGCTGTTCGTTATTCGTCGTTTGTGTCTAAAGACCAGATCAAGACTGTTTGTGGAATCCCACCTTTTTGAGTACCTCAATTATATTCACAATTTCATATTGCTATATCGTAATTCTTGATTGTTCTTCGATCGCTTGCAGGGATTAGAACCTCGTGTTCAGGTTGACCGTGCTCTCGGCATCGTCAATAACCCATTGGAGTTGGTCTAGCGATTGTTAAGGTGTATCGTCGTCGCACGGTGTAGTCGGATCGTCAAGGTCGAATCCCAACAGATCGTAGTTATCCTTCTCATCGAAAGATCGGGACATCCTTTGTTCTATCACAAAAAAACACTTTCAAAACCATCTTGGGGGTTACTTGTACCAATTTTAAGGGGTAGTTTGGTTAGAGCCCTCGACATGTTACCTGGGAAATACAGCTACCTGTAAGTGGGCTAGATTCGTTTGCCAAATTGCCTGGTCAGGCACAGAGAAATTATCATCAGGCTGTGTTTGGTTCAAGACCTAAAGAATGCCCGGGTGGATAGAAGACGCATGGAGTGTTTGGTTCATGTTTTGCCTAGGTTGCACTAACCATTTTATTGGAGTTAGTGAGGTTACCCATACTTGCTATGAACATCATTGAACAACATATTTGACTAGAGCACTTTCAAATATGTGTGAGGTGTATATATATATATATATGTCTAAAACTTTATCAAAATTGAGGCTGAATAATACATGGTGCATTATATGTTCAACAATTTTGAGAACACATAAATATACAGGTAGTCATAATTGGATAACCAATTGATCACATGTCATAAAAGACAACTCACTACGATAGTATCAACCTATTTGTTGTCATTACGGAAACAACACAGAAGAGGGGGTGTCGATGGGCCGACGTTTAAAGTGCAATAGTAATGGGCCGTGTACGACGGCCTTATAGGAAGGTCGCCGTACACTCGATAATTTGCGACACGTCGATGTTTTTTGAATAGGTTCGGCCGTCTTGAGAAGTCCGGCCTACTCCTATGTCGAGGGAGGCGTCTTGTGCGAGACTAGGCTAGCAGCTCGGGCAGTTCGAGACTTCCCGAAGTCGCTCCTAGAACTCCCCATGTGAGACTTGGAACTCTAGGCCTCCCCCTTGAGATTTCTCATTTATGGGATTGGTTTTTACATCCCCCATGGGGGGTTTATATAGGCTAGGGGTCCATGACAAAAGATCATGGCTACCCTTGTGGGATGAGAGGTGGAGGGGTATTTTGAAAAGTTGGTCCATGAGTCCATGGTGCACTAGGGGAGAGGGAGTGGTCTACAGTGAACTAACTTCCTCATGCACCTCCAACTTGCTTGACTTGCCTTTGACCTTGTTGACTTGGTCTCATGTTGCGTGGATGCCATGTAGGACGCCGTGGGCCAGCCTGTATAGGGGTATTTATTACTCCAACAGGAGCCCCCTTGACTAGCAGTCATGGAAGTAGCTGTGGGTCAACAAAAGTGCTTTGTTTTCTGGCCCCATCATGGATTTCTTGTTGTTGCCCTTTCTTGTCTCGGTTTGTTTGTTTTTAGGCAGTTTGAGAGAAGCCATGGCCCAAGTAGTTCTCATCTTCAGCCCCAGTCCCTCTCTTTCCCCCTTGCTATTGCCCTCTTATTCGATTTCGCGAGGAGTGGCAGAGGAGAAAAGAAAAGGAAAAGGATTGTATATATATGTGTGTATATATATATATAACGAGCAGACGATGCTGTCGGGCTCTGTTGTCGACCTGCTAGGCGCGCTGACCCCCGGTGGTGTGCTAAGCCCATTTTTCTTTTAGTTTTTTCAGCGCAGGATTCCCTCCCTGGGAGCAACCCTTTTTCTTAGTGGGCTTTTGCAGGCCATGCGTTGTCAGCCTATTTAGATGCGATCTCACGTGTCGTTTCAAGCTGACCGTATTTTGGTGCCACGGACTGGGCCAAGATGGAGCCTACCCCCAGGGAGCTCGATTGCTTTATGAAGATCCAACGGTTCCTGGCGATGCTGGCCCCTGGATCGGATGGCGAGAGTGTTTCGTCTCCATGCCGAAAGGGGTAAAGAGCTAGGGTTCCTCTTCCATGGCAGGTACACACTTTTCTTTCGACGGGCTCGTCAGTTTGTGCAAAAAGGAGGAGGCTGCGGATGCTTGTCGTGTAGCTACATGGCTTTCATCTAGTGTCTCTGCACGGACACCGAGGCTGTCCAATTGTCTATAAAATGCCGATGATGGGCTCTGATTGAGCTTGTGTCACCCTTGCCGTTCTTCCCATTGAGGCCGAAGACTCTATCGGCGGTCCTCGGGTAGTGATGGCTAGGTGCACGGTTTGAGGGTTGGCTTCCCAGGGGAAGCTTTCTTTGATTGCGAGGGCAGAGGTTTGTGAGGCATTGACCCGACGAGGGGTAAGGGACGAGGCGCTGGTGTTGGCTCCGACAAGGTGGTTTCGCCTTGGTGGTGTGAGTGACCAAGGGAGGAAGGGCACCCCTTTACGGCTAGTCAGAGCCTGCTGGGGGAGAGCGGAGTTTTTCTACCAACGGGCTATCGTCGCAGGCGATATTGTCGATGGTGCCTTCAGTTCTTCCCTAGGCACCTTCGAAACCAGAGCAGCGCACCGAACCATTGCCCTTGCGCAGGTGAACGCCGTTCCTTTCCTTCCTTCTTACATGATGAAAATGGTGCCATTTTGGGCTGCGACGGCCGGTAGTGCTGCAAGGCCACGCGGTACTCCGCTGGTGGGGCGCTGTGCTGTGAGCGCATGTGGGTACCGCGTGCTTTCCGGTGGTGTCGCCCCGCACGACATCGAGTGGATGAGCTGGATGTGATCACACTTGGTGGATGCTGGAGTTGGGCTGGGTATGCCGCCGGTGGTGGTGATGCCACCGGTTCCGTCTGGCGAGATACGCAACATTTCCCCCTCTCCCTCTCTCTCCTTTTTTAAAAGCCGAGGTCCAATTGGCCGCGTTTTTAGGATGCGAGGGTCTTGGTCTGTCCAGCCCGTAGCTCTTTGGTTTGCTGGCTCGTTCCACAGCGCAGGTGGCTTGTCGGCCTGATTGGTGGTGACAGGGGCCTGCGGTGCGGCACGTGTGGGGCCCTCTTGCTTCTGGGCTGCCCTGTGGTTTGGGCCTAGTTTGCGCCTTCTTGGCAAGCCCGTGGAGTGCGTCAGGCCGCCCCTGTCCTGGAGCAGTGGTAGGCCAAGCTGGGCCGCTCTCCTTCCTTTTTTGTATGCGGTTTCCAGCCTCTTGTGTAGTTTGGAGCCACTCTCCACTTGGGGCTTGTAGCTCAGGGAGCTGTGTGTGGTGATGTTGTCAGGCCGTTTGCATATTATTTTTATTATTTTTTAACCATTATGTGCTAAGTTGCTTTTTTTGATTTTTATCATGGTAGGTGAGATGGCACGTGACCGTTCTCCTCGTTCTGCCGTGAGAGGGAGCACATCGGTAGGCAAATCCGAGGAGCGTTCCGGAGTACGTCGTGGTGTGGCGAGGAAAAGCCCTTTGAGCAAATCCGGAGGGGATCGACGATCAACTCGGGGGCCTTCCTCGGGGGCATATCTTTACCATGATCTTCTAGGGCCGTATTCCATGGATGATGAGCAGTTGGAGCAGCTGGTAGATGTGGGATACATGCCTTGAGGGCATGGTATTGTTCCAGATCCACACGAGGAGCGTTACATAGCGGGAAGGCATCAGGAGGCGATTGTCGTGTTCACCTCTTGGTTCCATGCTGGATTCTGTGCACCTGTGCATCCATTCCTTGTTGAGTTTGTCAAAACCTTTGGTATTGAGCTGGCGCAACTGCATCCGTCTACAATCCTCAAGCTTAATTTGTTTAGATGGTTGAGCGAGATAGTTCTGGGGGAGGACCCGTCCTTGCGGCTACTCCTTTACTTCTTCCAGGCAAAGATGAAAGCTAGGAAGACTCCTGATGGTAGCACTCAGAGTGCGTTCGATATTGTTTTCTTGAGACTTCGCCCGGACTTTGTTGAGGACTTCCCAGTTGTTCCTGTTAAGTGCAAGTCCCTCCTGTGGCAGGAGTGGGACTCCCAGTGGTTCTATCTCCGTCTCCTGGGCGCTCGCTTGTGTCACACCGCGGGCTACCCCGGAACGACGGTCGGGTCGGTCTCAAGGATGTCCCTTGGACGGAGCCCTACCCATGAGGAGAGTAGGAAGATTGACATGATCAAGGTGGTGAGGCGTGAGCGGTGTTTCTGGGACTTGATGGAGGAGATGGTGATGGCGGATCGTTACATGATGAGGCCCTACCAGAGGAAAGACTTGGGGATCCCTCGTGACTTCCGCCCTCCGTGCACGGCTGACGGACGTGAGTATTCTTACTAATGTCCCCGTGTTTGTATTTTTTACCTTGTTTAGAGTGCTAATAGCTTCCTTTTCTTTTCCAGCTTCCTATCCTTATGAGATGGCAGCGGAGTGGGCGAATTAGATGATTGGGCCATACAACGCCGAAGAACACAAGGTATATGTTGTGGATGTGGACGAGAAGGCATGCCATAACATCATCGCGAGGTGTTGCAAGATCATTCTTCCCGTGTGTGAGGATCCTTCGCTTGGTCACCAGATTCGCTTGTCCGGGGGATGGACAGGACGCCTAGCGACACCTTCCATGCTGGCCGTCGGTTCTAAGTGCCGGGACGATCTTGGGAGGGTGTCGGAGCTAACGATGCTTGGCCTGCCATATCTTGCACCAAAGCCCCCAAAGTCTTCAAGGAAGAGGAAGGAGGTGCCGGAGCCTGAGTTGGGCAAGGTCGTGATTTCTTCAAGGAGGGTGGAGCTCGCAGTCCCTGTGACCTTGGATTGGTCGCTTCGGAAGGCTCCCATGAGAGAGGCAATCGACTTGGTTCTGGAGGGGAGCATTTCTGTCAAGGTTGTTCTCCCTCTTGCCGCGCACGAGATTGAGGATTTGGAGAGGTTATTGGGACTTAGGCACGTGGACAACCTTGTCTCGTCTTCTGACGGAGATGCGTGTAGCGGGCTGGAGATTCTTACAGATGAGGAGGAGATTTCTGGGTTTGTCCTGGCGTGCGAGACCTTCGAGGATGATGCTGGGACGGCGGGTGAGTCCTTGAACCCTAATCTCCTTGCCGTGCAGTTACTTTGTGGCTAACTCCTTTATTATCGTATCTTTGCTTCAGGTGGTAAGGAGGAGCCTCCAATTCCTTGCGAGGATGTTACTGCACCACTTGAGGAGGGGTTCTTCACCCAGATTTGGGAAATGAAGGATGCCGTCGACGATCCACTCCAAGTGCTTCGCGGGGTAAGTATTTTTTGTTTGCCCCTTCCTCCGTGTTTAGCTCGTTGCTAATTCAACTCTTTCGTGCAGGTTCAAGGCCTTGTGCAACAGGTCGAGGCGATTCCTGTTCTCACGGCCAAGCTGGAGATGCTTGCCTCTGCCTTGGAGGTTGAGAGGTCCAAGGTGACGTTGGCTCAAGGCGTGCTAGCTGCTGAGAGGACACGATGTGGGAGGTTGGGGGAGGCCCTGAGACAAGCCGAGGATGCACTTCTCTGTGTCAAGGGCAAGTTGTCCCACATGACAAGTAAGCTGGACACTCGTATCCAAGGTTGTTTAGACCTTGAGCAGCGGCTTTCGGAGATGGTCCTGAGGGCAGAGCGCGTTGAGGGGGAGATCAAGGTCATGGAGGAGCGGGCTGTCCATTCCGAGGAGGAGCTGCGACGTCAGATTGAGAGGGCTACTTCAGTTGAGGAGGACTTGGTGACCGTCAGCTTTTAGCTCACCATGGCCGAGGGGGACTTGACAAGGGCGAAGGAGGATACCAAGGGGAGGATGAGTATTATTCCGGTTGTACCTGCTGCCGAGGCGACTGTGGTTCTGGACCTTAGTGCGACTGGTGTTTCCTCCCTTCTGTCAGCTACCGACCTTGAGGTGGTCGCTCGTGTCTCAGCTTGTGCTACGGAGGCTCATGGCATCTTGACGAAGCTGAGGTACAAAGAGGCAGCGCCCCTCCTTCGAGTGTGACAATGTTTCAGGCTTGCGAGGCCCTTTCTTCTCAGGTGCGGCAGGTTGAGGATGCGGCCATGAGGTACCACCGTGTCCTGGCTGGTCGGGCTGTTACAGTTGGTGTGTCGGCTGTTCTCGTAGGCGGTGTTGGCTTGAAGGGTCTTGAGGGTACTCTGAGTCCGGCGGTGCAGGGGTACCTTCGAGTTGGTGGAGATGCCTTGCGAGCGAGAACTCGAGCCTTCGTGACCCGCAATGACCCTCATTGGCGTGCGGGGGATGAGGAGCAGCGGTGACCTATTTGCTAGCTCTACTTGATTTCGAATTTTGAGTCATTTTTTTGTCGTGCTAATTATGCTTTAGTAGCTTTGATGTAGAACTTTGACATAACATCCTGATGTAGCTTGACGTAGGCCTGGCTAGAGCAGTTTTTTCGTGCTAGGAGCCATCTTACCATGTAGTCACATAACATCAACATGTTATTTAATGCCAACTTTTAAGATACCCAGCAGGGATATTTTATGAGATGTTGATGTTTTAATGTATTTTTGTTATTCCCTGCAAGGTGGTGTATGGTTAGTCTCAGATTCGCGACTCGGCCGGAGCCTTGTACGCCGCTTGCCGTGACTAGGTCTTAGCTTGAGGCCATGATGACGAGTCATGGAGCCCCCGTACCTAGGAAGACGGATCTTCCTTGGGTAGTCGCCCAGCATCCTGGGTGAGAGGCATGTCAGCCTCTTAAGCCGGAGCTTAGGGCTTTTTTCGCCGCGAGTGTGACTCGGCTTAGTGCCTAGGGTCATGGATGACTAGTCTAGTCGAGCCCTTGTACCCAGTGGAGAAAAATTCTTGTGGGTAGTCACGAAGCACCCTTGGTTAGAGGTGTGTCGGCCACCGTAGAGAGCCCCGGGGGCTCTACTTTAGGGCTTTGCGAGTGTTTTCATCCTGCACATCATTTGTGTTATTCGAGCGAGAAGGCCTCTGGGGTTTCTCCCGCGACACTATGATGGAGGGGTTCTTTTTGAAAAGAGAGAAATCGTGATGCGAGGGCTCACGGTTCGTTGCCTCTCGACGCGGAGGAAGTTAAACGACAGGCCTTAGCGACCCGTGGTTAGCCCTTCTTTTTCTCGGACGCGAAGGAGGTGGAACAGCTCAAGAGATTCAACTACATCTCCTGCGCGGAGGAAAGCGAAAGGCGGGCCATAATGGCTCGTGATTTCACTTGCGTCTCAAGCACGAAGGTAAGAAGAACTGGTTCATGGGAGCTTGCAATTCGCTCAATTTTCATTTTTCCTAGATATGGAGGATACATGCCTCGGGAAGCGTTTTAGCCGTGAGAGGCGCTTTACAAAAGGCCTCAAGTGTAAAAATTGCGAAGCTTGTCTCCGTTCCAAGCGTGGGCCAAACACTCATCTTTCATGATGGAGAGGCGATAGGCTCCCGATCTTAAGACATCGGAGATGCGATATGGGCCATCCCATTTGGCATGGAGCTTTCTTTGCGATTGAGGGTCGAGGAGTTTCTTGAGCACTAGGTCTCCTTGTGAGAATGCTCGTTCTTTTACTCTGGTGTTATAGAAGCGTGTGACGCTCTGCTCGTAAGCAGCGTGCTTGAGGAGGGCTTGGTTGTGTGCCTCTTCGATGAGGTCTATTTCAACCTGGCGATGTTCCCAATTGCGACCACCACATACCGATAGCCCCCTTTGGCCGGTGGGAAAGGTCCCAAAAGATCCATTCCCCAACGGGCAAACGGCCATGTGATTGGTATATTTTTAAGTGTCGAGACTGGCGCGTGAATGGATTTCGCCATTTTCTGGCATGCCTCGCATTTCTGAAGTATGTTAATGGCGTTCTGGACCATGGTTGGCCAGTAGAAGCCTTGTCTTAGAGCTTTTGTTGCGGTGGATCTTGGCGCCAAGTGGTATCCGCATAGCCCGGCGTGGATCTCGAGCAAGAGGTTGGCACCACCTTCTTTTGAAATACATTTTAATAGAGCCGCTGCCCCTTTCTTGTAAAGGACATCATCGAGGAGAAGGTACATCTTTGCTTTTGCTAGCATGGTTTTGGTTTACGGAGTGACTTCGTCAGTAACTTCTCCTTTGATGGCCCGGATGATAGGAGCCATCCAAGATGACGTTTCGTCGGAGATCACAAGGATTTGTGGTGGAGTTTCGTTGGCTATGTCGCCTTCTTTAATTGATGGGGAGTTGATGACTTCGAGGAAGACCCAGGTGAGAGTGCTTCTTTTGAATCGGCAGCCCTGGCTAGTGAAAGTGCATCTAGTGCCCTTAATGGATTTTGATGATTAATGACAAACGATTAAGGGGCTAATGGTTTACTAAGTGTACACAGGTGATTAGTCCCCAAGTAATTGGTTTAACCGATGAATGTCGACCCCTAAAAATTGATGTTGAAGAAAGGCTTGGACCTAGAAGATTAGTGGAGATTTTCTAGTGTTTATATGATCGAAGATCATTTGGGTCCATAGGACAAGCCGCCTATTAAGAGGGGTCAGATAGGTTAAGCTCTAGGAATGATGTTCTTAGAATGCTCAGTTCAAATCTTGAAGAAATCCTTTTGAAACCTATTTCTGAAACACAGTCAGTGAATCTCGGTTGAACCGGGTTGAAGAATCGGTTGTACCGGATTGGCCTCAGTTGCAAGGAATGAAGACTTTGTGGTCTCAGCCTTGAAGAGCTTCAATTGCGGCATGACCGGTCTTGAGTCCGGTGCTGCGGAGAATGGCCACTGTGTTGGAGAGTTAGGGAACCCTGTCGCTTAGGGTTAGCCCTAGGTTCATCTTCCGGAATCCGGTTGAATCGGTTTGGAAGTCCGGTGCTACCGGAATCTGCCTCTGTACCTTAGACCAAGTCCTGTTCTTTTGTCTGCGGTTGCACCGGGTTTGTCTTCCGGTTGCACCAAGAATCCTCTCTGGACTTAGGTCGTTTTGATGCCCTAGTCTAAGTCGCTTCTGAGTTGTCCGCGGTTGCACCGAGCCTTGTCTTCGGTTGCACCGGGAATCTCCTCTGGACTTAGGGCCAAATTTATCTCAGACTAAGTCCTATTCTTCATGTGTCTGCGGTTGCACCGGGTTTGTCTTCCGGTTGCACCGAGAACAATTTCTGGACTTAGGTCTTTCGTTGAAGCGGATGTACCGGGGTATGTTTCCGGTTGAGCCGTTCTTCCTCTCTAGGAAGAAGAATGCGTCTTTTCTTCATGCCCGGCACAACCGCCCTCTAAGTCGGCACAACCGGGATTCGCCTCTGGAAGTTGCTCTGGTGAGCATGTTCTTCAATCCCGGTGTGACCGCGTTGCTTCCGGACCTACCGCCTTTGTGGTGAAGTCTTTCGCTGTGCTTCAGGAGTTCTTCAGTTCTAGCCGTTGGTTTGAATCCCGGTGCTACCGGGTTCCTCTTCCGGTTGAACCGGAAGGGAATCTTTGAGTCCAACGACTCTTTTCAGCAGTGAGACTATAAGTAGCCCCCGACCCCCTGCGGGCTCGGGAGGACACTTAGCGCAAAAAGCAATCTCTCTCCACTGTGTTCCCTTTCCTCCTTGACTCCTTTGAGATCCCCTTTGTGAGAGGAAAGCATCTTGAGAGATTTGAGACTTGGATTGAGCATTCAAGCGACCTTCTTCGAGCCTAGCAGATCTGAGCTTTTACTCTTGGAGATTTGGCATCTCCTAGCCGGCTAGGTGTCTTGGAAGAGCTCCAACTTGTGGAATCGCCTCCAAAGTTTGTGAAGGTCCGGGGATCACCTCAAGATCCACCAAGAGTGTTGAGCAGTTCCTTAGTGGACACAAGCTCAAGGAGATAAAGGTGAAGACTTTGTGTCTTCGGAGCTAAGTGCTCAGCCTCTCCAAACGAAGACGTAGAGTTGTTGCCAACAACTTGAACTTCGGGTTAAATCCTTTGTCTTCGCTTCCAGCTCTTTACTTTGTGTTATTGCTTATTGAAGTTGTGTTCTTGTTGATTCTTTGTTGCTTCACCTTTAATCTGCTTCACCCCTTGCATGCTAAGTAACAAATCTGGTAAAATTTGATAATCTCCTATTCACCCCCCCTCTAGTCGATAAGCCTCGATCTTTCAATTGGTATCAGAGCAAGGTCTCCTCTTGCTATTGATTTGGTTTAACCACCATGGAGAAAGGTATGTCGACTTCCGGGAACTATAGAAGTTCTTCACATAGACCTATCTTCGATGGGACTAACTATGCAGGATGGAAGCACAAGATGAGGATGCATCTTGAAGCTATCGACTTCGAGATCTGGAATGTCATTGTGAAGGGATGTGATGTTGCCAATGAAGACGAACCCACTGATGCTGAGAAGAAAAAGAAGCAGCTGAACGCTCAAGCCTGTGACATACTCTTCGGCGCACTGAGTGATGATGAGTTTGGAAGAATCAGCACTCTCAGAACAGCGAAGAAGATCTGGGACACGCTTGAAGAAGTATATGAAGGCACAGAGTCAGTCAAGGACTCCAGGACTGATGTTCTTCGAAGCCAATTCAACAGGTTCAGAGGTTCAGATCAAGAATCAGTCCGAAGCATCTACTCAAGACTCACAACCATCACAAATGAGCTTCGTGGACTGGGCGCAACAGATATCACAGACACAGTCATCGTCAAGAAGCTCCTCATGTCGCTTGATGAAAAGTATGACACCTTGTGCACACTTATCCAAGAAAGAGCAGATTTCAAATCTTTGACTCCCTCTCAAGCTCTTGGAAGACTCAATGCCCACGAGATGATCATTGAAGAAAAGAAAGAGCTGCATTCCACCAGATCAGGGTCTCAAAGAGCCATTGCTTTGAAGGCCAAGAAGACAGATTCCTCATCTGAAGAAGAATCTGAAGAATCAAGTGATGAAGCTGAGATGAGAGACTCTTTTGGAAAGGACCTCGCTCTTTTGGTCAGAAGGTTCAATAGATTCCAAAAGGGTGGAAGATTCAAGAAGTATGACCTGAGAAGAAAGGAAGGCTCCTCCTCAAGAGATCCCAAGAAGAGAAAGTGCTACAAGTGTGGGGAGATTGGTCACTTCATTGCCAATTGTCCTCTTCACAAGAAGGATAAAAGAAAGGAGAAAGGTCACAAGGGAGAGAAGGATGAGAGGAAGGAGAAGTCTCACAAGAAGGTGCATCACGTCAAGGCCAAACACTACAAGAAGAACAAGTACAAGGCCAAAGCCTATCTTGGCAAGGAGTGGGACTCAGATGCAAGTGACTCATCAAGCTCCGAAGCCACTACCTCGGACTCAGAAACAGGAATGGCGGGACTCGCATGGTCTTCACCGACAAAGGCACGGTCACTCTTCGACTTGCCAAGCGACAACGAGTCCCCTACATGCCTCATGGCTAAAGGGTCCAAGGTAACTTCAAAACCTCCCAACAAAAATGATAGTGATGATGATCTCATGAGTGAAGATTTGGAGAATATAAAACCAAGCTATAGAACTCTTGCTAAAACTGTTATGGAACAAGAAATTATCCTTGAAGATCAAGAGAGTTTGCTTGTTGATGAGATGGAGAAAAATAAGGATTTGACTCGTGAGTTGAACAAACTCAAGTCAAAACACCTTGCTCTCACTAAGGCTCATGAATCACTAGTAGAGGATCATGAGAAGCTTGAAGTTGAGTTCCTAAACAAAAAGCAAGATCTTGAGACTCTAAAAGTGGCTCATGACGAACTTAGATTTGAGAATGATTCTCTCATTGCCAAACAAATTAGTGAGGATCAAGAAGGTTTTAATCCTCCATGCTTGAAATGCATTGCATCATCCAATGACATGACTCCATCTACATCATCTAGCACCACACACTCAAATGCTCTATCTTCAAATGCTATTATGGTCTCTTGTTCTTCTAACCCTCCATCCAAGGAGACCATAGATGTTATGAGTGAGAATGCTAGGATGAAGACCATCCTTGAGGTTGGCTTCTTCAAGTGTCGTAAAGGGAGCGAATCTCTGAGAGAGCTTCTTAGCAAGCAATCGATGAATTCGAAGAAAGAGGGATTAGGCTTCATCCCAAGCTACAACTCGGATGGAACTAAGTGGAAACCCGAGCAATATCCCAAGATCAAGTGGGTGCTTGGAAGAGGGAAGAATATCGATCTCACTCAATTTAGTGGATATGCTAGCAAAGATTATGCATCCATGCAAGCTAACCATAATGCTACCTATAGATTAGCAAAGACCCAAAAGGGCAAGGTATATGCCAAATTCATTGGACACAAGAGTAGAGATGTGACATCTAGCAAAACCATTTGGGTACGCAAAGATCACATCGCTAACCTTGCACCCAATGTGTTTGACACATCTAACTGTGCTTCAACCATTAACATTCATGGACCCAAGAAGGTATGGGTACCTAAAAGAAACTAAGTGTTTTGTAGAGCTACGCCTCCGGAGGAAGAGAATGGGTGCTTGATAGTGGATGCACCGATCACATGACCGGAGACGAAAGCATGTTTGATGAATTCATGCCAAATGCTTCACCTTCTCGAAGCATTACATTTGGAGACAATGGTAAAGGAAAGGTAATGGGACTAGGTAAAGTTGCAATATCCAAGGACAAATCCATTGCTAATGTTATGCTTGTGAAGTCCCTTGGATTTAATTTAATGTCCATTGCTCAACTAACCGATCTTGATCTTAATGTCTTATTCACCAAAATTGATTGCCAAGTAACTAAAAGTGATGATCAATCCTTAGTCTTCAAAGGAATAAGAAAAGGCAATCTTTACCTTGTTGATTTCTCTAAAGGTCCTCTAATGACCACATGTTTGATTGCAAAGTCTTCAAAAGGTTGGCTATGGCACCGAAGACTTGGACATGTAGGAATGAGGAACCTCGACAAGTTGGTTAAAGGTAAACATATCCTTGGAATCACTAACGTATCTTTTGAAAAGGATAGACTTTGTAGTGCTTGTCAAGCAGGGAAGCAAGTAAAGTCAAAGCATCCCTCCAAGACCGTCATGTCAACAACATGTCCTCTCGAGTTTCTTCACATGGACTTATTTGGTCCAAACACCTACAAGAGCTTCGGAGGTAATGCTTATGGTCTTGTGATAGTAGATGACTTTACTAGATTCACTTGGGTATATTTTCTTGAGGATAAAGCTAGGACCCAAGAATGCTTCAAAAGATTTGCAAGAAAAGCACAAAATGAATTTGAATTGAAGATCAAGAAAGTGCGAAGCGATAATGGGACGGAGTTCAAGAACACAAATGTAGATGACTTCCTCGATGAAGAAGGCATCAACCATGAGTTCTCCGCCGCCTACACGCCTCAACAAAACGGTGTTGTTGAAAGGAAGAATCGAACCCTAATCGAAATGGCGCGTACAATGCTTGATGAATACAACATGCCAAACCGATTTTGGGCGGATGCCATCAACACCGCATGTCATGCTATCAATAGGCTCTATCTACACAAGTTCATGAAGAAGACATCCTATGAGCTACTAACCGGTAACAAACCAAACGTTGCATACTTTCGTGTATTTGGATCTAAATGCTATATCCTAGATAAGCACCGCACATCTAAATTTGCTCCAAAATCACACGAAGGCTTCTTTCTCGATTATGGCTCGAGTTCGCATACTTATCGAGTCTTCAACAATTTCACACGAAAAGTTGAAGAAACGGTAGATGTGCAATTCGATGAAACTAATGGCTCTCAAGTAGAGCAATTGCCAAGTGTTGCAGATGAGCTTGTTCCCACTGAAGCCTTAAAGAATATGGCTATTGGGGAAGTGAAGCCAGTTGAAGTCAAGGAGAGTACTTCATCTTTAGATGTCATGCCACCTTCATCAAGTCAAGATCCTCAAGAAGGAAATGATGACACTGAAGCAAATGCTGAAGATGAAGCTCAAACAAGACTTCAAACTCAAACTGGTCCACATCACCCAAGACTCATGAAGCAAATCCAAGACAGTCATCCAGTTGACAGAATCATCAGTGACATAAACAGAGGTCCACAAACTCGCTCACGTACTAGACTTTCAAATTTTTGTGAGCACTACTCGTTTGTGTCTTCTGTGGAACCAACTAGGATCGACGAAGCATTGGATGACGAAGATTGGGTGATGGCGATGCAAGAAGAATTGAACAACTTCGAACGCAACAAAGTTTGGACACTAGTTGATAGACCGAACCCCAAGGAGCACAACGTTATAGGAACAAAATGGGTGTTTCGGAACAAGCAAGATGAAGATGGTCAAGTGGTGCGAAACAAAGCACGTCTCGTCGCCCAAGGCTACACGCAAGTGGAAGGTTTGGATTTCGGTGAGACTTATGCACCCGTAGCTAGATTAGAAGCTATTAGAATCTTGTTAGCATATGCTAATCATCATGATATCTTGCTATATCAAATGGATGTTAAAAGTGCATTTTTAAATGGTGAAATTGAAGAATTAGTATATGTTGAACAACCCCCAGGTTTTGAAGACCCAAAATTTCCTGATAATGTGTATAGGCTTCACAAGGCTTTATATGGGCTTAAGCAAGCTCCTAGAGCTTGGTATGAATGTCTTAAGAAATTTTTATTAGCTAAGGGCTTCAAAACTGGAAAAATTGATTGTACTCTCTTCACCAAAGTCTTGAATGGTGATCTCTTTGTATGCCAAATATATGTGGACGATATTATCTTTGGATCAACTAACCACGATTTCAGCAAAGAGTTTGGGGAGATGATGGCAGAAAAATTCGAGATGTCCATGATGGGAGAATTGAAGTTCTTCCTCGGTCTTCAAGTGAAGCAACTCAAAAATGGAATCTTCATCTCTCAAGAGAAGTATATTCGAGACATGCTCAAGAAATTCGACATGGAGAAAGCAAAGCCAATATGAACTCCAATGCAAACAAACGGCCACCTCGACCTAAATGAAGACGGTAAATCCGTTGATCAAAAGGTATACCGTTCTATGATTGGTTCTTTGCTCTATCTTTGTGCATCTAGGCCCGGCATCATGTTAAGTGTTTGCATGTGTGCACGGTTTCAAGCCGCTCCTAAGGAGTGCCACCTCACGGCCGTCAAGAGAATTCTTCGATATCTAGTGCACACTCCCAACTTAGGGTTATGGTATCCCAAAGGGGCTAGTTTCAATCTTGTTGGATTTTCGGATTCGGATTATGCGGGAAACAAAGTTGATAGGAAGTCCACCTCCGGAACATGCCAATTACTAGGTAGATCCTTAGTTAGTTGGTCTTCCAAGAAACAAAATTCCGTTTTCCTATCCACCGCCGAAGCCGAATACATATCCGCAGGTGCTTGTTGTGCTCAATTATTACGGATGAGGCAAACTTTGAAGGATTATGGGATTATTATAAAAGAAGTGCCTCTTTTGTGTGACAACGAAAGCGCAATCAAGATAGCCAATAACCCAGTTCAACATTCCCGCACAAAACACATAGACATCCGTCATCACTTCATTAGGGATCATGTTGTACAGGGTGATATTGTTATTAGCCATGTGAGAACGGATAAACAACTAGCGGATATCTTCACAAAACCCTTGGATGAGCATAGGTTTTGCGAGTTGCGGAGTGAGCTAAATATCTTGGATTCTCGAAACGTAACTTGAAACCATGCATACATGTTCATACAAAGATTTGATGATAAGGCTCTAGATGTAAACACATTAGAAAAAAGTATCATTCTCTCAATGAATGTATACATCTAAGAATGTGTGAAAAGTAATACATATGCTTATTGATGAATTTGATTCATAGAACCCTCTTCACAATCTTGATATGTGGTTCTAAATCTATACATTCATACATGGTGGCTTCAAACCACCACATTTGACTAGATCTTAGTCTTAGTCTTAGTCCTATTGTTCATCCAACTTATAGCTAAAGTTCTTCAGTTGGCATTTCTCTAAGTGGATGACAAAGGACCCTAACCTCTAATCTATTCTTCATCTTATCTAAAGTCTTCATGCTATTCTTCACAAATGCACTGTTGAAACCTTTCCCGGTACCACCGATCTCTTCATCCGGTGCTACCGCGATACTCCTCAGAGTCAGTTTCTGATTTAAAAGTATAATCTTCGGTTCTACCGGTTCTTCAAACTCGGCACAACCGGAAACACCTTCTGTTAAGACTCTGAAGAATGAAGAGTCAATCTTCAGTACTCAAAACCGGTGCCACCGCGATTCATTCCGGCATCACCGCTTTTGATGACTCAAAACGGCAGATCCTATTTCTTCGGAAGTAGCATCTCCGGATCTACCGGGAACCCAGGCTATAAATAGACCCTGAGTTCTTTCCTCTATCGCTTGAACTTTCAAAACCCTAAAAACCCTTAGCGCCGCCGCTGTTCTTCGTCCGACCACCGGAGCCACCGCATTTCCGACCGGACTCACCGCCGTCGCCGGACTTCTTCACGTCCGCCGCCGCCGTAGAAGCACCGCCGCCGCCGAGTTAGGGCACGGCAGTGGGAACCCGCGACTTCCTCCTCAGAATCTCGTTGTGCGAGTTCAATCTCCTCGGTAAAATTTTCCCTCCAAATCTAGTACCTGTCAAATCAATCTTCCTCTAGAATTTTGGCGCGTTTTTAGAATCCGTTCAATCCCTGCGCCAATCAGATTGAGTTGTTTGTCTTCAACTTCTCCGGTTCAACCGGGTCTTCAAACCGGTAGTTCCGCGTTTGTGCTCTGCAACGCTGAAGCACAAGCCCGGCACTTCCGGAAGTGAAGCCGGTTGCACCGACTTTGAAGAAACAACTCATTCTTCAGCTAAAAACATTTTCTTCAAATTTTTTTGTCTGCTGAGTGCATGTGTGATCTTACCTTTTCCATTCTTATCCCTTATGCTTCACAGGTGTCAGCATGAGTTCTGATCCAAGTGATTCAAATGCTGAACAAAGCATTGATATTCAGCTCAGTGACAATGATCCTGACAAGGCTACCAGCAGCTCAAGAGATAGTTCTCCTCCTCCTCCTCCTCCAACCAAGAAGACCAAGTCTCAGGCTGGTTCTTCAAAAGCCACCAGCAAAAGGAGAAAGCTGCAGAATACAGCATTTGAGGTGCCCAAAGAGTTGAAGATGTACACTCCACCTCATGAATCTGCAAAAGATAGGAAACACAGACATCAAAGAATTAGAAGATATTGGGAGAAACAGCACAAGGAAGGGAAATATGTTACAGCTCACTGGAAAAGCATCCTTGAAGAAAAGGCTGCCCTTAAGACTCCTGCCAAGTCTGTAAAGCCAACTTCCTCAACCCTTGAAACTATTAGGAAAAGGAAAGAGGCAGCCAGTGCCACAAAAGCAGTTCTTCAGCAGAAGCAATCCCCTTCAAAGCAGAGAAGGGTTGTAGCAAAACAAAGTGTGAGCAAAGCTCAAGCTTCTAAGTCTTCAGTTTCACAACCATCTGCTCCAAGAGATGAATCAGATTCTGATATTGGGGATGAGATCCCTCTTGGGCTCAGGACAGCCATGATAATGAAGAAAAAGGCAGATCAATGGGAAGCAGAAAAGGCCCAGAAGCTTGGCCAAGACTTGGATGCCCAAGAAAGAGCTGAAGCTCAACCTCAATCTGGTCAAGTAGTCCCTATCTCTGAAGAAGAACAAGTCAGGCAAGGGGCCCAAGCTCTGGAAAGGATAGCAATCTTTAAAGCTGCCAAGAAAAGCCAAGAAAGGCTTGATGAATTTAACAAGCAAAAGGCTGAGAGAGAAGAAGAATTGAAGAAACTAAAGTCTGCTCAAGGCAAGAGTAAAGAGAGCTTTCAAAGATACAAGACCCTTATAGCTGAACAAGCTTCTGAAGAAGAAAGGGGTAAAAAGTTAGCCAAAGAAGCTACCCTTGCTGAGACAAGGAAGAAGAAAGCTCAAGCTGAAGCTGCAAAGCTTGGAAGACAAAAGAGAGACAGATTGCCCAAGTCTTCTCAGCCCTCAAGCTCAGCCCTTGAAGAACCCCAGGTTCAAGTCCTTCCACAGCTAGCAAGTCCAGAAGGGACCTCTACACAAGAAATAACAATAGCAGCTCCAGTTGTAGAGTCTGCTCCTCAAGTTGAAACACAGGCTGCAGCCCTAGTTGAAAAGCAGCCTGAAGAAGTCTCTGAAATTCCTCAAGCTCCAAGTGCTGATATTCAGCAAGAGGAATCCCAAGTTGAAGTACCAAGGTCTCAACCTGAGGCTCAAGATGAGACTCCAGCTGAAGAGACAGAAGGTCATCATGTTGAAGATCAACCAGCTCAATTTGAGCAACCTAGAGATGAACCACAGTCTGAACAGCCAGCTGAAGGTCAACCAGCTGATGAGCAGCCTATGCAGTCTGAAGAGACAAGGCCTGAAGAACATGCTGCTCCTGCTACTGGTGCTCAGCCATCTGAGTCATCTGAAAGTCAACCTCAGAGGTATATGCGAAGAATGAGGAAACAAACTGTCACTCCTAGACCAACCCCTCCAGCTGAAAAGAAGAAGAAGAAAAAGGATGACAAGTTGCCTCCAAGGCCAAGTCAAAGGACAAGGTCTTCTCTGAAGAAAGTACGGATCCATGAGGATGAAGAAGATATCGAGTTAAGGGAGCAGCAGAATCTTGAAGACAATGCTGTGCTTGTTGTGTTAGCTCCTACTCAAATGATTCCTCGACAAGGCAGAAGGCCCCAACCAGTGGTGGAATACAACTCTCTAACAAATGAAGAGCTAAGAGAAGTCAGATGGGATGTAAATCCCTATCAGTTTGCCAGGGATGCTTCAGATCCCAGATTTTGGGCAAGAACTCAGCAAGACTTTTATCAGACTACCCTATTCAAGAAGAATAGAGTCTTCAAGCATCAATACATTGATAGAGCATACCTCGAGAAGAATAGATGCTTTGCTCCAGTGCTAGATGCCTTTCGTCAAGTCAATCTTGAAGAGTTTGTCACCTTCAAGCAAGATTGGAATGAAGAACTCATTCTTCAATTCTATGCAACTCTATACATCTCAGGCAGTGCTGAGCACTCGAGCACTTGGAAGTTTGATTGGATGACTGGTCACTCAAGATATGAAGCCACTTTTGAAGAATTCATTGCAAGAACAGGGCTTGGAATGGACATCAACTCTGAAGATGCAAAGATCCATGCTGAAGACATTTTGCCTAAAGAAGGGTTGGCTCCTCTGTACTACCAAGATAGAGAATTTGTCCTTGGCAAGACAGCTGATATGACTTATGCTGCTAGGACTATTCTGAAGATTTTGAGGAAGACTTTGGATCCGAAGAAAGGAAATCAGGATGAAATCCATCACAGAGCAAGAAACATTCTTCTGAAGATCATGACCGTTCCTTTCAACGTAGCTGATTACTTTGGTCACTTCATGGCTGAAGCCCTTGCAGATCACATCAAACAGCTACCTTATGCCCCATATATCATGAAGTTCATTCTGAACAAGACAGAGATAGACTTTCACTGTGACACTACCCATACCAAGTTCACTCCATCTCTATATGAAGACTTGGTGAAGAAAGCATCTCTTGTCAAAGGCAAAGGCAAAGCTACAGCAGATCCAGTTCCTCAAACTTCAGCTCCTCAGGCAGGCAGAGAAAGAGTTCCTCTGGCTAGTGATGATCCAGCATTCCATCGTTCTGAAGGCCATTCCCAATCTCCTGAAGCTCAACCCAAGGCAGCTCCATCGTCTTCAGATCTTATTCTTCAAGAGCTGCATCAGATTAGGAAGGAGCAAAAGTTAATGAGACATGACATAAATGCTCTCTTCAACATGGCCACCATATCTCAGTTTGCTGACAGGGAAGCTCTTAAGAGATCTTGGGTACTCCTGAAGAAACACTATTCTGAAGAAGAACTTGAAGCCCATGGAATCAAAGAATCCTATTCCTGGTGTGAGCATTCTTTGTCTTCTCTTCACTATAGAGTCACCCCAGATCCTACCCATTCCACTGTTGAGCCAGAGGGCACAGCAACTTCTCCAGCAGCTCCACCATCAGCTCAAGATCCTCAGACCTCTCCTCATGCTTCAGCCTCAACACCTCCTCAACAATGAAGTTTTTTTTGGTTCTTTGATGCCAAAGGGGGAGTGAAAGAAGCTTCAAATTCAAGGACAAGGGAGAAATGAAGAAGAAGTTGTTGAAGATGTTTAGGTTTAGAAGAGTTACAAACCTCGTTCTTATTTGATTATTCTTGTATGGGTTTGTAAACTCTAAGTGGTGATACTCGTTTGTCTTTATTTCTTCAAATGCCTTAAGTAATCCTCATGCCTTAATCATATTCTCAATGCATGTTTATTTGGTTGAATCACCACTTATGCATTGTTATATTATCTCTTATTCTTATACAATGCACTGCCATGGATTTCAAGATATAGGGGGAGCTCCTCATTACTCCTCAAAAATGTGCACTTGTATTCAAAGCAAGTTAATTTTGGTGCACATATTTAGGGGGAGCTAACTCTATATCATGAAACTCAAAATATAATTCTTTATATCATTCTTGAAGCTTTAATCGTGTTGTCATCAATCACCAAAAAGGGGGAGATTGAAAGTGCATCTAGTGCCCTTAATAGATTTTGATGATTAATGACAAACGATTAAGGGGCTAATGGTTTACTAAGTGTACACAGGTGATTAGTCCCCAAGTAATTGGTTTAACCGATGAATGTCGACCCCTAAAAATTGATGTTGAAGAAAGGCTTGGACCTAGAAGATTAGTGGAGATTTTCTAGTGTTTATATGATCGAAGATCATTTGGGTCCATAGGACAAGCCGCCTATTAAGAGGGGTCAGATAGGTTAAGCTCTAGGAAGGATGTTCTTAGAATGCTCAGTTCAAATCTTGAAGAAATCCTTTTGAAACCTATTTCTGAAACACAGTCAGTGAATCTCGGTTGAATCGGGTTGAAGAATCGGTTGTACCGGATTGGCCTCAGTTGCAAGGTATGAAGACTTTGTGGTCTCAGCCTTGAAGAGCTTCAATTGCGGCATGACCGGTCTTGAGTCCGGTGCTGCGGAGAATGGCCACTGTGTTGGAGAGTTAGGGAACCCTGTCGCTTAGGGTTAGCCCTAGGTTCATCTTCCGGAATCCGGTTGAATCGGTTTGGAAGTCCGGTGCTACCGGAATCTGCCTCTGTACCTTAGACCAAGTCCTGTTCTTTTGTCTGCGGTTGCACCGGGTTTGTCTTCCGGTTGCACCAAGAATCCTCTCTGGACTTAGGTCGTTTTGATGCCCTAGTCTAAGTCGCTTCTGAGTTATCCGCGGTTGCACCGAGCCTTGTCTTCGGTTGCACCGGGAATCTCCTCTGGACTTAGGGCCAAATTTATCTCAGACTAAGTCCTATTCTTCATGTGTCTGCGGTTGCACCGGGTTTGTCTTCCGGTTGCACCGAGAACAATTTCTGGACTTAGGTCTTTCGTTGAAGCGGATGTACCGGGGTATGTTTCCGGTTGAGCCGTTCTTCCTCTCTAGGAAGAAGAATGCGTCTTTTCTTCATGCCCGGCACAACCGCCCTCTAAGTCGGCACAACCGGGATTCGCCTCTGGAAGTTGCTCTGGTGAGCATGTTCTTCAATCCCGGTGTGACCGCGTTGCTTCCGGACCTACCGCCTTTGTGGTGAAGTCTTTCGCTGTGCTTCAGGAGTTCTTCAGTTCTAGCCGTTGGTTTGAATCCCGGTGCTACCGGGTTCCTCTTCCGGTTGAACCGGAAGGGAATCTTTGAGTCCAACGACTCTTTTCAGCAGTGAGACTATAAGTAGCCCCCGACCCCCTGCGGGCTCGGGAGGACACTTAGCGCAAAAAGCAATCTCTCTCCACTGTGTTCCCTTTCCTCCTTGACTCCTTTGAGATCCCCTTTGTGAGAGGAAAGCATCTTGAGAGATTTGAGACTTGGATTGAGCATTCAAGCGACCTTCTTCGAGCCTAGCAGATCTGAGCTTTTACTCTTGGAGATTTGGCATCTCCTAGCCGGCTAGGTGTCTTGGAAGAGCTCCAACTTGTGGAATCGCCTCCAAAGTTTGTGAAGGTCCGGGGATCACCTCAAGATCCACCAAGAGTGTTGAGCAGTTCCTTAGTGGACACAAGCTCAAGGAGATAAAGGTGAAGACTTTGTGTCTTCGGAGCTAAGTGCTCAGCCTCTCCAAACGAAGACGTAGAGTTGTTGCCAACAACTTGAACTTCGGGTTAAATCCTTTGTCTTCGCTTCCAGCTCTTTACTTTGTGTTATTGCTTATTGAAGTTGTGTTCTTGTTGATTCTTTGTTGCTTCACCTTTAATCTGCTTCACCCCTTGCATGCTAAGTAACAAATCTGGTAAAATTTGATAATCTCCTATTCACCCCCCCTCTAGTCGATAAGCCTCGATCTTTCAGCTAGCTTGTCGGCTTGGTGGTTATCTCCTCTTGGTATCCTGCGTGCTTCCTAACCGATGAAATAGCGCTCCATTTTTCGGTCTTCTTCCATATACTTTCTCATCCTATCATCCAAGCACTGGTACGATTTGTCCATTTGGTTTACAACCAACTGGGAATCTCCTTGGATGAGTAGGCGACGGATGCCCATAGCTTTTGCTAGGCGCAGTCCTAGTAAGAGGGCCTCGTACTCGGCCATGTTATTGGTGGCGTTGAAGGCGAGGTGGGCGAAGTAAACCAATGTCTTTCCTTCTGGGCTTATTAAAATGACTCCAGCCCCCGCTCCATTTAGGCGTTTTGAGCCATCGAAACACATGATCTAGTGAGGGTCCGATGTTGTTGTCTCTTTGGGTGCTTTGCTTGGGGGGAGGCTCGGAGCTTGCCATTCTGCCACGAAGTCGGCCAATACTTGTGATTTGATGGCTGTTCGACCGGTGAGCGTGATGGAAAAAGGGGCCAGTTCGGTGGCCCACTTAGCAATCCTTCCAGTGGCTTCTTTGTTGCCGAATACTTCGCTAAGGGGGAAGTGGATGGAATTGTGATGGGGTGGCCCATGAAGTAGTGACGGAGCTTTCGGGATGCCATGAGGAGAGCGTAGGCGATCTTTTCAATCTGGGTATATCTCCCTTTTGCTCCGGCTAGGGCTTCACTCACATAATAGATAGGGCGCTATATGCCATCCTCTTCCTTTATCAAAGCCGCACTACTACCGTTGGCGTGGCAGCGAGATATAACAGCAAAGACTCCCCAGATTTTGGGCTTGTGAGCAGAGGAGGGCTGGATAAGTATGCCTTGAGTTCATTGAAAGCGGATTGTGCTTCAGTGGTGCATTCAAAGCCATTCAGGCTACGAAGGGCTTTGAAGAAGTGAAGTCCTTTTTCCGCCGAACGAGAGAGGAACCTTCCGAGCGCTGCCATTCTCCCGGTGAGGCGTTGCACATGTTTGACGGAACATGGGGGTTCCATGTCAAGGATGGCACGTATTTTCTCGGGGTTGGCCTCGATGCCTTGCTGGGACACCAAGAAACCCAAGAGTTTTCCCCCGCGGATCCCGAAAGCGCATTTTTCTAGGTTAAGTTTTACCCCGTACTTTTAAAGGTTCAAGAAGGTTTCCTGAAGATCTTTAGGGTGTGTGCTTTCGAGGCGGCTTTTGATGACGGTGTTATCCACATATACTTTAGCATTTCGCCCGAGCTGGTTCTTGAGGATGAGGCTCACGAGACACTGGAAGGTTGCCCCGGCATTTCTTAAACCAAAGGGCATGCATCGGTAGCAGAAAGTGCCGACAGGCGTGATGAAGCTTGTTTTTTCTTTGTCCTCTTTAGCCATGTGGACTTGATGATATCCGTAGTAGGCATCCAGAAAACTCAAGATCTCGCATCCTGCCGTGGAGTCAACTAATTGGTGGAGCAGATAGTCATCTTTTGGGCATGCCTTGTTAAGGTCGGTGAAGTTGACACACATGCACCACTTCCCATTGGCGTTTTTGACCAACACCGGGTTTGCTAACCATTCGAGGTGCCATACCTTGCAAATGAGACCAGCCTTGGTGAGTTTTTCGACCTCTTCTTTAATGACATCGCTTCTTTCTAGGGATAATTTCTGAAGTTTTTGCTTTATGAGGGTACGGTCAAGGTTGACGATGAGATGATGTTGCATAACCTCATGCGGGGCACCTCCCATGTCAGCTGGTGACCAGGCGAAGAGGTTAGAGTTCATTTTTAGGAGGGTAATAAGGTTTGCCTGGAGTTCTGTTGGGAGATCTGCCCCTATTTTCACCACTCGCGTGTCTTCGTTTCCGAAGAGGTGCACTTCTTTCAACTCTCCTTCGGGGCGTGGCTTTGCCGTGAATTTCTCGGGAGAAGGCAAAACCGGATCCTTAGTATCTGAAAGGAGGTTCACGCTTCTGGCGGTTAGTTCTTTGGATGCGTGCTTCATCTCGTGGAGGTGGAGTACGTTGCGATCCAGAGTTTGTTCTCCGCGCATGATGATGGGCCCAGGCGGGCCGAGAATTTTGAGGCACAAGAAGTTGTGGTGTACGGCCGCGCAGAAGCGGTTGAGTGTGACCCTTCCTATTATGGCGTTGAAGGATGACTCCATGTCTACCACATCGAAATGCACTATCTCCATCCGATGCTTTTCCATAGTTCCGAAGATCATGAGGAGTTCAATCTGACCGAGCGGCTGTATGGCTTTTTCAGGTATGAAACCAGTGAGGGGGTAGAGCGATGGTTCCAGGGTCCCCTCCTTGTAGCCCCCTTGTGGTTCTAGCAGGCTTTTGAGAGTGCGGAGGTATAAGATATCAGTTGAGCTTCCACCGTCAACGAGGATATTGGTGAGCCTATAGTTGGCCAATGGGGCGGTGACGAAGAGGGCGTCATCATGGGGGAAGTGTATTCCCTTTGCATCCTCCTCCGTGAAGGTTAACGGCACGCTTGCCCATCTTGGAGGTGGGGTTGGAGAGAGGGCCCCTACAATGTTCACTTCCCTTGCATATCCTTTGCGTTGCCTCTTGGAGCTTCTTCCAGAGGCCGAGCCTCCTAAGATGACACCGATGAGATGGTTTGGCTGCAGGAAAGGGAGTTCCTTTGCCTCTAGCATTGGTTCATTTGTGAGTACTTGCGCTGGGGCTGCCGCTCTTGGGGGAGGAGCCCCCTATGCTTCGGGTGCCTTCGGGAAGTGTGTAGCTTGTCTTGCGTTTCCCCCTTCTCAAGCGCGGTATTCGCTAGTCCAGTGACTGTTGCTTTTGTGAAAAGTGCACCGCCTCTCTTCGGGTCTTTTGGGCCCATGGTTTTGAGGCCGGGTGCCTCTGTCGGTCCTAGAGTTGTTTTGGTGGGGTCGGTTGTCAATAGCCATTACCTTTCGCTCTCGGGAGTATGGGCGATTCTTGTTTCTGGAGTTGCGTTTAGAGAGGTCTCTGCTTTTTCCACCCACGAGAGCGTCGTGTGAGGATGGACCAAGTTTAATGCTGTCACCGTCCTCTCCTCACGCATACTCTTCCATCTTGCGATATAGCTCCTCAGTGGTCCTTGGCGGGTTTCGATTGAGGGCCTAGTTGACTTCCCCAAGAAGCAACCCTTAGATGCAAGCATCTATTACTGTCGTGCTTGGGGCGTTGGCGATTTGACTGTGGGCGTTGGAGAAGCGTTTGAAGAATCTCCGTAAGGACTCTCCTTCTCTTTGTTTGAGTGCGAAAAGCTCATTTGATAACAGAGGTTGCGTGAAGTTTCCTTAAAAATTCACAATGAGTACTTCTTGGAGGCGTTCCCAAAAACTGATGGAGTTTCTTCTCTGGTTGAAGAACTAAGTTTTTGCCATTCCAATTAGCGCCAGGGAAAAAAGGTTGCATATTTCGGTGGGGTCCTCCTCCAGCGGCACGAATGGCGGTGGAATACATTTCCAAAAATTGCAGGGGATTGGAATCCCCGCTATATTGCTTTAGCGTCGGGGGTTTGAATTTTTGGGGGAAGATGGCTTCTTGGATTTCCCTTGATAGGGGGTTGCAAGTCTGCCTACGGCCCCTATCCCCCCGGTGCCAACTCTGTTCTTTTTGGGTGTCACTTCCTTCCTCGGAGGACGAGCAGGGCAAACGGTGTCGGGACCTTCTTGATGAGTGGGAGTGATCGCGCCGACGTTTCCCTGAGATTGCGGCTGTCCCAGACTCTGCCAACTGCTCCTCTTGAAAAGTGCACGTGTTGCGACTAGGCATTTGGCTTCCTTGCTGGCTGTGCCCACCTTGGTGGGGGTTGATGATGCTCTCTGTCCACGACCTTCAGTGTGACTCCCTTGGAGGGCGCTCCAACTGGGGCGGTTTTGGAGGCCTTGCGATTCAACTTCCGGCCGATGGACTTCTCGTCTTCGCGCTTTGAGGAGCGGTGGCCTCATTGCTGGCGGTACCATGCCCTGGGGGCGCTAGCGTAGGCGAGCCCCCAGAAGGGGTTGAACCAAGGTGCTCCGCCCACGATGGCCGCGTGTGCCATAGGTGGCAAGTGTGGGAAGTAAGCCACGTTGAGCATCGGCGCCCTTCCGTGCGCGAGTTCAGACTCTCGTGATGCCACTTGATCCGTCTTGATGAGGTTGGACGGAGGCGTTTGGGATTGCGGAGCCAGTGGGATCACGACTTGGCTCTAGAAGCTTGGCGCGGTAGAAGTCTCTGCGATATTTGATTGAGTGACCTCGAGCAAAGCCTAAAGTGTGCTGAAGTCTGGGTGTTCTGCGCTCGCAAGCGTTCTTAATCTGGCGATGAGCTCATCGGGTCTTCTTGGGATGTCGTCGGGAATCCTCGGGGCGTCAACACGAGGTCCGAGAGGGAGTCCCTCGAGGAGTTCTTCGCCTTCTGGCACAACAGGCAGTGCGGTGGCGAGAGGGTCGGTCTGGATGATTCCTTCCATGTCCTCGATACATCCGGTGTCAGAGTGGTCATCCTCTGTAGCCTCCGAGGTGCCACTTTTCTTCTTGGATCCTCGAGTCATTGCGCCTTTGCTTAAGGCGAGCGATGCCTCGGCTTCGGTGGAAGTTTGCTTAGGTAGGGCCATAGCTTTTCACGTTGGCTATGGTCCCCACGGACGGTGCCACTGTTGTTGTTACGGAAACAACACAGAAGAGGGGGTGTTGATGGGTCAACGCTTAAAGTGCAATAGTAATGGGCCGTGTACGACGGCCTTATGGGAAGGTCGCCGTACACTCGACAATTTGCGACATGTCGATGTTTTTTGAATAGGTTCGGCCATCTCGAGAAGTCCAACCTACTCCTATGTCGAGGGAGGCGCCCCGTGCGAGACTAGGCTAGCAGCTCAAACCATTCGAGACATCCCGAAGTCGCTCTTAGAGCTCCCCGTACGAGGCTTGGAGCTCTAGGCTTCCCCCTTGAGATTTCTCATTTATGGGGTTGGTTTTTACATCCCCCATGGGGGGTTTATATAGGCTAGGGGTCCATGACAAAAGACCATGGCTACCCTTGTGGGATGAGAGGGGGAGGGGTATTTTAGAAAAGTTGGTCCATGAGGTCACGGTGGACTATGGGAGAGGGAGTGGTCTATAGTCTACGGTGAACTAACTTCCTCATGCACCTCCAACTTGCTTGACTTGCCTTTGACCTTGTTGACTTGGTCTCATGTTGAGTGGACACCATGTAGGATGCTGTGGGCCGGCCTATATAGGGGTATTTATTACTCCAACAGGAACCCCCTCGACCCGGCAGTCATGGAAGTGGCTGCGGGTCAACAAAAGTGCTTTGTTTTCTGGCCCTGTCATGGATTTCTTGTTGTTGCCTTTCTTGTCTTGGTTTGTTTGTTTTTAGGCAGTTTGAGAGAAGCCATGGCCCAAGTGGTTCTCATCTTCCGCCCCAGTCCCTCTCTTTCCCCCTTGCTACTGCCCTCTTATTCGATTTCACGAGGAGTGGCACAGGAGAAAAGAAAAGGAAAAAGGAATGTATATCTATATGTATATAAAACGAGCAGACAATGCTGTTGGGCTCTGTTGTCGACCTGCTAAGCCCATTTTTCTTTTAGTTTTTTCAGCGCCGGATTCCCTCCCTGGGAACAATCCTTTTTCTTAGTGGGCTTTTGCGGGCCATGCGTTGTCAGCCTGTTTAGGTACGATTTCGTGCGTCGTTTCAGGCTAGTCGTATTTTGGTGCCACGGACTGGGCCGAGATTGGGCCTACCCCAGGGAGCTCGATTGCTTTATGAAGATCCAACGGTTCCTGGCGATGCTAGCCCGCTGGATCGGATGGCGAGAGTGTTTCGTCTCCATGGTGGACTAGGGGAGAGGGAGTGGTCTATAGTCTACGGTGAACTAACTTCCTCATGCACCTCCAACTTGCTTGACTTGCCTTTTGACCTTGTTGACTTGGTCTCATGTTGCGTGGACGCCATGTAGGATGCCGTGGGTCAGCCCGTATAGGGTATTTATTACTCCAACACTATCCAAAAGTCAGGAAGCAACACTACTTCCACATCATCATGCACATTGCCATTCTATGCATCATGGTGCTACTTAGTAATTAGAATTGTTTAAGCAAATAAAAGTGTAACAATTGCATGATCAAATGGGTGCACCAAAAAAAGGCAACCATCAGACATAATCAAAAGCTTTTGCCACCATGTCTCTACATGCTAGAATCACCACAGGATCATCGTCAGATAGATACTTGTGTACCCATTATTCAAGGTAGTCTTACCTATACTGATAAGAAAACTGCAACGGACTTCAAATCCTGGCTTGCAGAGGTGCATACCCACTGCCATCCTTTGATCAGTAGCAAGTGGATGTTCTTGAACATGTCCCATAGAGGAGCATTTGGGTCTTTGGGGTTACAACCTGTATTGGAGTCACAAGGTTCTCTCGGACCCCTACCAAAGTACTAGTGAGCAGCACATCTATATCATTATGTAATGCCTGAGATGATTTTGTCTTCAACTTATTAACCTTATCATTCTACGATGAAGATAGTGTTTTTGGCTTGCCCATCCTTTTGAAATTCTTCTTGTTAGGCTTCAAGGCCCAACATTGGATGAAGATACTTGGCTAGCAATTGCAGCGAGGGTAGCCACTTCACAGTCATCACTATCTTATTCTAAATTTTTAGAGTCTTGCCCTTCTGGTCCTTATGTTGCATCATAGGTAGACATATCATCTATCATGTCGTGATTTCCATTATCATCATTATCAAATTCGTATGCAGCGAAAGGACCTTGCATGAAAAGCCCATCGATGGAGGAATCACAAAATAGTTCTTTCAACTTGTCAAAGCACTGAATTGGTTTAGAGAGAACTCTACGATCATTTGCCTACGTGAAAAAAATATATAATTACTTTCACATCAGTTGCTAAGTACTTAGTAGATAATTGGTATAAGGTAATTACTGATAGTTCATCCAGTGTAGATTGGGAGAGCATGAATTATTTATTCTCATCTCCCAACCACCACCAGTCTCATTCAGATACCTAGCCACAAGTGTCCATGTCTCTTTATGGCGCCTAAACTGACGATGAACTTGATCAACACTATAACTAGTGCCATACTTATTTACTGTTGTTGACAAGCAGTGTGGTGCATCTTCTTGAATATTGTTTTAGCAGGAAACTTCAACTTCTTCTCAATGTACCAGTCAAGGAGAAACTCAGATATAGCTGTACGCCAACTTATAGATTTCTCCCTTGCACTCTTATCTCCCTTGCACGCCTTGCCCTTAGTGTTTTTACTACTTTCTTCCATATCCATAATGTGAAATACAAGAGAATACATGATGGAAATAATAATGGCAACAAGCAATGATGAAGTGTAAATAGAGAACAATTACCAATCTGGAGCAACAAATAAATGTACATGATCTTGTCTTACAAAAGAGAAGCATCAATAACTGAAATTCATGTCTTATAGGCAACAACTCAATAATAAACAAATTGCTGAAAGCGAACATCGATGTTGCTGCCACATCAAATGAGCTAGAACATCTTGTGTTGCCACTTATATTGCCTATTCTCCCTTGATTGATCCGTAGCTATTTTAGCTAACTTAGCTAGACTATTGTACCAACAAGCTTCATCATATATGATGTTGTCGGGACTATTATCAAGGATCTTGTTGTCTAACACACAACATGCTATTACAGTCTTCACTTATTTTTTATATGGAACGAATGACTTGTTTGTGAGAATTTTAAAATGATTCTTTAAGGTCCCAAATGCTCGCTCAACAATTGTATGGAGAGAGGAATGCTGATGATTGAAGAATTCTTGTGGCGTTTATGGATGTCTCCCACCCTTATACTCCTTCAAGTGGTAACGAACACCTCTACATGGTGGTAGTATACCAGGTCTTGATGCATACCTAGCATCAGCTAAGTAAAATTTTCCCACAAGACAGGGGATGAATGCTTTTATTGCCTTCTCAAAAATTGTTGTGCACTTAAAACTACTAGGACATTATGCAAACCTTCGGGCTTTGGAATTCCATTTGATCTTTTAAGGGCAGCCATTAGAACTACCAAGTCATGAGCAGATCCCTCCCATCCAGAAATCACATTGGTAAACCTCAAATCAAAGTCGACACTTGCAAGCACATTATGAGTTGAGTTGAACTTACGAGCTCTAAACCTATTAGCTATGTTCTTAGGAACAAATGTAGGAATGTGGGTGCCATCAAGTGCCCCAGTGCAGTCCTATATTTGAAAGAATACTTGTTAGTCAAAAAGGTCAATAAAGGGAATGGGAATGTCGAAGGGATGTAACACTAGATACCTCAAAATAGGGTAGAACCGGCCAAGGCTACCCATTATCTTTGGATGGGTCTCTATTGACCTAAGCTTTATCATATCTGTGGCAAGATAACATAAGGCATTCAAAACCTCATCGACGCATCAGCTTACTGTTTTGTTAGATTTCGCAAGAAGAGAAGTGGTTGATAACTAGATATATATGACGGAGTAGTATCCTTGCAGTAGCCATCGATTTCTCATGGATTTGTAAAAATTTTCCCTTCCGAAGACATCCTGGCCTATGAGCAAGGAGGGGAAACTATTGCTGTTTATTTTACATTTGGAGAGAGACCCAGGCGTCCGATTTGCTAGGCCTAGTGTTGGGCAGCAAAACCATGAGGCTCTAAGCACACTGATTTCCTCAGGTCTTCAATCAAACACACCTTAAGCAGGTCTCAGGGAGGCTCCAGGTAAGGCATGAGATGACCAGGGCACCAACCAAACAGACCCTAAAAGTTTAGGGGGTAGGATAACCAGTCTTATACTTTGGGGGGTTAAGTGGCGGAAGAAACAAAGTTGAGGAGGTAATTGGACTTTTTTGCTATCTCTTTTTCATAAAAAAAAATTCTGGTTTTTGCTCTGAGATTAGCCTATCCAGCCAAATACCCTCTTAAACCAGAAAACAGGATAATTGCACCCTAAAGTATGTAAATGGGTACAAATAACCCCTTAGAGTGGTTTCGTGGGTGGTTTTACCTGTGGATGATGACATGGAAAAATGTCTAGGTGATTTTCACACCGTGGCACTTTTAGTTAGTAATCACTGATCACCTAAGATAGAGAAACAACACAAAGAATCAAAGACCTAGAAGGTAGCACATGAACACCTTGTTAAACACATCAAAACTCTTGAGAATGGCCTTGACCACGATGCCTACCTTGCTCCTCTCTATCCCTTCAAATGGAAGCCACCTCACGTACTTGTGGTCCTCCTTGATGGCTTGATCTTGGTCAGCACATCTGAAGTCCCATTTGCAGCCTCGCAGGTTCCCTAAGCTCACGCGGGGGTGTGGGGGTGCTAGGAGAGGAGGGAGCGCGCTCTGCACTCATGAAGGACAATGTATGCGTCACGACCATCACTAGTGTGGGAGAAGCAGAGTGATAGGGAGAAGAAGCAGATGACAATCGAGGAATGGAGAGAATGATTGGACAGTCTTGAACGCACCGAAGGAGAGGAAAAGCTATGCCTATTGCTTGGACGTGGTGGACACCAAAACACAACAGATCAATGGAGATGAATATGGAAAGATTAGTAGAGTAGACACCAGAAACTATTGCACACTCACTACAACCGTTGCACATAATTAAAGAGAGGGAAATAAGCTGCAGGAAAAATAAAAGAGAGACAAATAGACAAGTGATCAGCTGAGGCCTCCAACAATTAGACGGCTATTTTAATTTGGATGACGTGGCTAAATGAGAGCTCAAGAAAAATAGGCAGTGGGGATTACTTGTTTAGTTATATAGGATTAGGAGCAAGAGAAGGTTAAGGTAAACAATCTTATGTGTATAACCATGAGAGTCACCAAATCAATCTAGAAGGATGACTAAAAGAGTTGAACTGCAAACTAAAGGAACATGATCTCCCACCAACAATGCTACAAATGGTAATAGTAGATCACCTTTTTTTAGTTTACCTTTCCAAGTAACAGGACCTTGCTTACATACATGACATAGTAGAAGATCATCTTTTTGTGTTGGTAGGTGAATTTGGGATTCTCTAATGGTGCATTTGCAAGCTCATCAAAGCCAACGGGTGGCAGTGAAGCTATAAAACAAACTAAAAGAGAAGTGGCAGCAAACTCATCAGAGGCAATGGGTGGGTATGAATCTATAAGACAAATGAAAAGAGAAGTGTCATATGGTGAATGTGGACACATGGCTGATGCGGTAAGCAATTAATACACCTTTTACAACTTGGCATAAATATATTATTCGTCAATGTTCTATTTTTACTAACTTTATTTTCATTAATTTATTTTGCAGAACTATAGCGCTTAAGAAAATGAAGGTAGAGAAGAAGATGAATCTGAATCTGAAGATGAATCTAAACAAGAAAATGAAGCTCAATAAGATCGTGGAGCTAATTTAGAGCCCATGGGAATGCAAGGTGAGTTCTGAGCACATAAATCTGTATGAGAAGCAAAAAAGAAGAGCAAAAGAGGAACAACTATGGTGAAGTCTCTTTGGAAAGATCATGATGCTGATAATAAGATCAATTTGAAATTCAACCATTATGGTCAGCCAAGTGGCCTAAAAACCTGTAAGTTAACAAATTTTGTTGGCTCCTAAGTCAAAGGAAAGGAAATTTGCTTAGCCGCTCCAAACTGGAGCAAGGTACCAAAGCCTGTTATAGAAAAGTTGTGAAAATATGTCCAGGTATTTCAATGCGATCAACCAAACTTGATATTATTGTAATAATTGCATTTTTTCGTAGGGGTTTTTCAACATTTATGAATCTTACAAGACTTGGGTGCTGCACTCAGGAAGCAAAAAGTGGAAATATTTCAAGGTTGTTTTGAAGAGGAAATACTTCGAACTTAACTTGTCACAGAAGCAAAATATTTGTAATAGTTGTGGAGATAGAATCCGAATGTCCCAATGGGTGTGGCTGGTAAAGCATTGGAAAACTGAAAAACTAAAGGTGGGTACTCAACGTTATACTTGCTACAACTTATGTAAGCCATATAGCTTGCTAGTTCAATTTACGTATGCATATCTAAAGCTTGTTAGTTTATTTGTTCTCTATAATTGTGTATCGAGGCTAAATCTGAGAAGAACAAAGCCACCCAAGCATTCTAGCTGAATGTGACCCACACCACCGGGTCACGAAGTTTTGTAGTTATTCTTGACCAATTGCTATTTGTTGAATGTGGCTCGATTTTTAGTAATGTCTGCAACTATTATATCACTATGTTCATATTGTTGCAGGAGACTCAAGAGGATAGAGAAATTGGCCATGTTGAGCTTTACGTAGTTAGACATGCCAATACAGAACGGAAACCCGATCAATGAACAAAGTGGTGATAAGATCAGCGAACAAGGAAACGTGGCTTGGGGCTATTAGTAAGTGAAGTGGCTTCTAAGCACCTTGCTAAGCTATAGCTCAACCATGGGAGGCTAGACAAGAGAACAAGGAGCTTCGACGTGTGGTGAATACTATGGTGGCAAATCAAACTTGTATAATGGCCAAAAGTGAAAGGATGGAAGAACAGTACAATGAACTAAAAAGTTTGATCTTAGTTTTGAAAGGGCACGTACCTGTGGAAAGAACTCCTAAATAGGAGTTGCCATCTGAAGCTGAAGATCCTTTAGAGGTAATGATATTGTTTTTGCCTACTAGGACTGGGAAGCTAAGAATGAAGGACAAACAATTGTCACCTAATATGAATTGTCACCTAATATCAATTCAGTCATAGTCTTGAACATGAGCTACCAACTAATATGAATTGTCACCTACTAGGACTGGGAAGCTAAGAATGAAGGACAAACAACTCCAATTTCTTCTCGAAACAAGAGAGCTCAAGGACAAACTGAGGTATTCACTAAGTTCAATGTTGAGTTGAGTTACTATACAATTGTTTGTTGTTGACCAATTTTTTTCTCAATGGAGGTGACAATGGCACCTCAAGAGAAACTAGAGAAGGTCAAGACATCTCAACAGAAAACAAAGAACACAAAAACACCTCTGCATAGTCTTATGTTAAAACCAAAGAACATCAATATACGTGAACATAAGAAATCAAGGAAATTTCATACACCGCTCCATAAAGGGACATAGGTGCTTTTCCAAAATTCAACTCATCTTTTTAACTAGCTAGCAAATTAGAAGAAAGATTTAAGACTTTAGCTTCTTGCAGGATGGGTTAGAAGGTATAATAAAGTGTGGCATGGAAGTTTGCTTGACATCACCTAATAGTGCAAAGATGATGGCATTGGGGGCCATTTAGAAAACTGACAGGAATGCTAAAGCTATAGATGGCCAACCACTAGCTGATTATGTTGCGGTGCTTGTCATCCTTGCTGCCTCGTGTACAAGGGAACACCAGTTGGCTGAGAAATGCTCAACTCTATATATTGCATGGCCATGCCAAAACGTATGATGCATGCAACATACCAATTCCTTTGCCTACTTCATGTTACTTAAACTTTTCTTCTTACCAAAATTGCAGGTCATAGATATAGATGGTACCCCATTGCATTTAGGTAAAATAAAATCGATAGGAAAAAGTCCTAAATTAGACCAAAGGAATTCCGTCTGCTAGACTAAGAAAATATTGCAACCTGCTGGCAATTGTTCTGAGCAGCAGCAAAAGCATTGGTGGAAATGGAATTGGTTGATCATTATTGGAAAGTAAATGCGTTGCAGGTGCAGATACTTCAAGATGATAAAGAATTGTGAACTTCTTTTTGCTAATTCCATGTGTACATATGTTATATATGTTTTTGTATTAATTTGTGAACAGGGACTTGGTGCAAGTTCAAGGCCGGTTTAGTTTGCTCCCAGTGGATTTGACATGTCGTGATGTTCAGAGATTAAGTTAGGCAAGCACTACAGGCTCCTACTAAGTCTCTGCTTTCTGTGTTGATACCGTTTTATTGTGATGCTATTTCTGGCTCATTCACCATTGTATCGTAACCTTGTACAGTCTAATTAGAGTGTTCTAAAAAAACGCATCAAAAAACATTTGAAGGTGTATTTGGAAGCGCCAAAATTAGTAGTTGAGGGTGTTTTAGAAAAGTTTAAAATTTTATTTTGAAGGCATCTTTGAAAACGTCATAGATATATCTTTTGAGGCATTTTAGAAAGTGCCTCCGTTGTTTGGAGGCATTTCAAAAAGTGCCTCAATTTTTTTTTCTTTTGAGGCATCATTAAGAAATGCCTTGAATCGCTTTTTCCTGCAGTACTTTCTAAAATGCCGTGGTTATGATTCTGAGGCATTTTTTGGACCTTTTAAGGCTTCTAAAACGCCTTGTAGCCTAGGTCGTGTTACGGTGTCTGTTGAATGTTGAATGAAACCGTGAACTTATTTTATGGTAACAGTTATGAAATTGTGCAAATTTTGGGTGCTAAGTGTATACAGTAGATAGGAAGTGAGTTGGATGCTAAATGCTGTCAGATTATGCAATGCTGAATGTTGTGAAATTGTCACAGACTAAAGAGGCAAGTAATGGATTACCGTGGGAGGACGGGCGAATCATGGATTCTCCCGTGATGGAAATACAATTATACAAGCTAGGAGCATGGCACGCTGATCAAATATTACCTCAGTAATGATTTTATAACTACGAAAAGGTTCAATTAATTATAGAGAGTTCGCATTAGAGGGACAAGTGACAAGCAGTAGGTGACATCACTCTAGAGTACTTCAGGTGGCAAAGAACTTCCAGAACCTAAGCACCGAGCTAAATCAGAATTCAAGTGGCAACTGGCAAAAAGCAAAATCCAAAATCTAAGCACCGGACTAAATCTTAGTACCGTGCTGCATAACTCACAGATTCAGCTTATATATTCTTTTCGAGACTAATAGGGGAGACATTTCAATACCAGTCATGATCTTTGCACGGGCAGGTATTCCTCTTGTGAGACGAAGAGCTACCGATTTCAAGCTCGGTGCTTGGATGCGAGAATCCGCGGATTTTCTGGCGCATTTCTTCGGTCACAGGAAGCTCGTCAGCCACATTAATTGTCATCTTCTTAAGAGCCTTCTTGCAGATGAACAGCAGCTTCACCAGGTTGACCTCGTCGTCAGATCCTGTGAAGAAATGGATTTCTACCTCCTGGAGCGAATCTAGGGCGACGTTGTCGGTCCTCAGCCTCTCCGTTTGACCGCAAGGACAGAAGAGAGATGTGCATAGGGAGGTCTGATTTGAAAAGAAAAGCACGGTACAATATGTATTCAATCAAACACAGTAGAAATGTAACATCACATAACAGATAAAAAACATGTTGTCATCATGTCAAACATACCAAGTACCAATTAAGAAATATAAAGCGAAAACTTACAGGAGGTGTATCAAAGTGGATCAACTCAATCGCCAGCTTGGTCATAGAACCACATCTCCTGAGGAGATGCAACACGCTTGGCTCAATCGCGTGCCCCATTAGTTTTAGTCCAATTGTTAAAACCTTGCTCCGGGGAATCTTGCTGGTGTTCTGCAAGAAAATGTCGTATGTCCATGCGAACTGTCCAGAACACAAAAGAAAAAGGACATATAAGACCAGTAAACATTGAAACACATATAATTGTTTCCATGCTCCACCGCTACTAGAATCTACTTCAGCCTTAGATCCAAGACTCCCTGACTGCCATGTGTCTAGAAACCTTTCGTAGAGTTAATATATACTAAGAGCGTGGAGTTGCTATCCATGTGGGTATTGAACACCCTTAATCCTCCATCTACTGCCAATTTATATTTTGAGATACGCATATTTTATATATCTACACTATGTAGCATTGTACTCTCCGTGATGGACCAATCCATATTTAGTTTATACTAATCCATTTCTACGCGTGCTAGCCATTGAGACCATGGCCTTCGACGGATGGCAGACGCGTGAGTCCTGGTGTAGGTCGGCTAGCGGCCGACGTTGGCGTGTCTGTCTTGGGCTGGCAGTTGCGGCTTCGGAGGGGATAGGTGCTCCCAACGGATGGCGGTGCTAGACGGTTTGGTTTCGTCAAGCTTTTGGGGATGGGGGGCCTAAATCCGTTTTCCTTCGGACCTAATTTCTCTCTCCGGCGTCGGTGCTTTTTGCGAACATGGCCATGATGGTCTTGGTTTCGGTGTGAAGGGCGAAGATATGCCTCCTTGTTGGCTTTGCAATGACGAAACTGGAGTCGTCAGGTCACTCGTGCGATAGGTGATGACAGTGACATGATTGTTAGCTTCAGTGAGGGGTGTGTTTTTGTTTGCGTATGTTGTGCTGGGTCGGATTTGCCGGTGTGTTGGTTTCATTGGATGGTGTTCTAGACTTAGTTTAGCTAGGTGGTTTGTCTGTTATCAGGTTTTTGGCACGATTGTCCTCTAATGAATCGTGCTATGTAAGACTTTTGACCTAGTTTTTCTTATAAACTGGGACAATTTATTTTTGTTTATGAGCCCCCTCCTTTCTTGATGAGGTTAGTCAAAAAACTAAAAATTTGCCACAGTGAAGATGATAAAAATATATTCCTTCCGTCTTAGAATGTAAGGCGTATTTTGTTTGGTTAAGATAACACTTTGACTAAGAATTACTCCATTAGCATGTGGTTTATATGACATAAAATTGATGTCATTAGATTCGTATTCAAAAGTACTTATGATTGTGACTTTATATTACATAAACTATATATTAATAGAGTAATTATTGATCAAAGTCTTATCTTAACTAAATAAAATATGCCTTATATCTTAAAATGGAGTAAGTACGATGCTAGAGTTAGATAGTATATCCCACGTAACATATTTCCCTATATACTGATATAGTTAATGTATACTCTTAGCTTTAGATCATTCGGGCACGTATTAACCACCTAGTAGTGACTATGCGGGTTGGTCCAATTATGCGTTTTTATTGGCGATTATAGGATAATAGGTAGCACCACCTGTTCGTTGTACTAGAACACATTGTAGACAAGTAAACAAATAATGCCTCTGTGACATGATGTCACAATACGTGTTGTTTAGAATTTGCCCCAGTCAATTTTAAGGTTAGATTTTATTATAAAATATAATTTTATAATATATATCTACTTTTATTTTAAAAATATTTTTCAGATGAATCGATGACTAAAGTATAATCTTAAAGAATACGTTAATGTCTAAAATGAGACGTATTTGTGACACGAAGAGAAACATGACTTTTAAAAGTATTATGAGACATCAGCTACTAGCCTACCAACTATCATACTACTGCAGGTTGTCTATAAATTGAGAGACGCCGCAGTATCGAGACTCTTGAGCTTTCAAGCTTCAGATAAAGATTAATGTAGCAGTAACCTGAACTTGCACTCTGTTATTTTATCAATGTCCCCATTGCTTCCCATGTAAGACACATACTTGCATCAGAGCTAGAAAGAGAAATTTACCCAACAAGTTCTTCGCGGTTGAGGCAGATTGCCATAGTGAATTTATAACAGGACTACAAAAAATTTGCAATAATATGCATGCTTAAGATCATATGTGTCAAATATTCAGCAGCAAGGTTCAGCGATCAGGAGAGACTCACCGGTGGAATGACGAGATGCAGGCTGAGCTCATCGGCGGTATCGAACCGCTCCAGCAGAGGCGGCAGCGCAGACCACTGGGTGATTGCCAGCCTGTGGAGATGGCGGCCGGCGCCGACGAGGCAGTGCAGGTCCGGGTCGTAGGCGTCGTCCCACTCCACCTCCGTCAGCTTCGGCGCGGATACGCGGGATTGTCTATGGGAGCAGCCGTGCACGACCAACGACTCGAGGCTTGGGGCGGTGACGTCGAGCAGGCTCTCTCTGCCGACGACGAGGAGCGAGAGCGCCCGGAGCGTGTCGGAGCGGATGGAGAGGTCGCCGGCCAAGTTCAGCATGGCCAGCTCGAGCACGCACAGCCACGGGCACTGCGTCGACACGACGCGGCTGAGGTCGTCGCCGCTCGCGGCGGCGAGGGTCAGAACCAGGACGCGCAGCTCCGCGAACGACGCGCCGGCAGGGGGCAGCCGGAGGCGGAAGTTGTACGCGAGGTTGGCCGTGATCAACCATGCGTTCTCCAGGAGCGGCACCTCGAGCTCCTCCTCCGCTTCCGGTGGCGACTCGCTGCTCGACAGCATGACGTGGGCCTCGCACGCGGCGCGCTCCGAGGCGAAGAGCAGCCACGCGGCGACGCGGGCGGCTGGGACGGGGCCGCCCGACCGCACGTCGGCCACGGCGATGGCAAGATTGTCCAGCGAGGGCGCGGAGTGCGCGGCGAGGGCGGCGTCGACGGCGTCCGGGGAGGAGTCCTCGAGGAAGATGAGGTCCGGGATCCGCTCCCAGACGCGGCGCCACCGGCGCGACAGGACGCTGGTCCGCGCTGCGGCGGCCGCGGAGTGCAGGCCCGCGAGGATGTGGTGGAGGAGGTCGTCGGAAAGGCCGCTGATGTGGTCCGCCCCGTCACGGCTGTCGTGGCCGTTACCCGCGGGCGCAGACTTCGTCATGGCTAGGGTTTAGAAGGTTTGTGGCGGCGGAAGGAGAGTACGTTGGTGTATGTATGCAGAGCACGTCGCTAATCCCGACGCTTCGTAAATCGTGTTTCTCCGCGATGGAAATTGGAGAATTATTGGGAGCCGTGTCGTCCGATGGAATGAGATCGCATGATTACTGGGGCTGGTTGCAGTGGATTTAGTGGTGGGGTTGTTAACTCACTGACTACTTCAATTTGGTGGGATTTAGATTAATTTTGGAAGAAAATGCCTTTCCTTTTTTTTTCTTTTCCTCTTCTCTTCTTTGTCTTCTTCTTGCTATTTGCAACTCTGCCTGTGACCTTTCTCCCCATCTTCTCCGCTGGTCTCACCGGCCAGAGTGAGAGAGGGACAAGGGCTCAACCTCCCCTCTCTATGTACTCTCTCAGTCTCTTTTTCTTGGGCGTATCTCCCTCCGGCACCGAGACCAAGGAGCAAAGAAAACTATTGAATCTCGCAATAATTAGCGTCATTAACAGGCACTATTAGCGATGTTGCATGCATGTAGTTCAAAATCGCTCGCAGGAGCACAATACTGTCTCCTCACTCTGTGTTCCTGAACGAACGGCCCAGCATGCAAAATGAATGAGCGCAGCTTGGGTGATTAATGCATACTACTAATTACTCCAAGAACCAAGCAGCACAAGTACTAGACTAGCCAGTTCGAAGCATCGCACAAGTGATGGTCCTAATGTGCGCCTTAGAAAACGGGACACCATAGAAACCAATTGGCGCCTAAGATAAAGGGACGGAGGGGGTATTACTATATTATAGTCATTACTATTGTGGAGATTGGCGAGATGCCAAGAAATAAGCTAGTGACGCTTGGATCCAGCTCTGTTTCTCGTCCTTTTTTTGTTGCTCCTGCCTTGGTTCAAGCCGAGGATGATGTGGGGCAGATGAAGAAGGAGGTGTTGAATGGGGCCCATGCGAAGACTACTCTCCCTCTCAGATCTGGGGTTGAAGATGGGGGCAACTTTGGTGACCGGAGCTGCCTACACCTCCCTTTGCTTGGATCTGGTGCCTTTTTCTTTCCCTTAAAATCCAATAAACCCCCCTACTACTTTTTGTCATTTTGGCCGTTCGAGTTGGTTGTCTCCTTCACTGTCATTCGACAGTCAACTCGGAGTGCTTTGGATCTGGAATCTCCAGATCAGGACAATCGGTGGCTGGAGCAGACTGGTTTGGGGTTGGTGCATGAATCCTCCTTCATCTTTTGGCACCAAGCCTATCTTGCGCTGGTGATTTCTTTCCTATTCCTCTTCTGCACCATGGGGCCAATTTCAGGCGTTGCATGGGTTGTGCTCCCATTCAGGACCCCCTCAACCTCCATTGGAAGCCCCTTCATGGGTTGTTGGCCTTGGCGGATTAGCGACAATCTTGGCAACGATGCTTTGATTTCCTCTTGGCATCCTCTGCCCACTCAAGGGGCTGCTACTTTGCAGCTGGTGCAAGTTCATCCCCAACATCTCTGGTGTCGAAGCCATCATCAACCTCCTAGCCCTCTTAGGGTGGATCAACATGAGGTCTTAGGTCCTATACCCAGGCGTCAATGTCGGTAGCGGCCAAGAGCCCTTGCTTGCCGGTGATGGTGGGCTTGCTTTTGGTTGAGAGTGGTCACGCTTCAGTGATGCGTGCACGTCGGTGCGAAGGATTGGAGGCAGGCTTGGTAGCACCTGTGTTGACTGCGCACGTGTCCCCAAGGGGTAAGTTTGTAATTTTCAAACTCTTTTCCCTTGTATGGTATACTTTTAATCAAGTGGGCTTTGCCCTCTCTTTAATATATTGTATAAGCAGGGTTTTCCAAAAAAAAAGATTTGATTTTGGAGGGATCGTATCAAGTGCTACCAGTTATGATGAATCTCCTGTGCTCCCAACCATGATTATGTAATCTAATGATTACGGATGTTGTCATGGGAGACACAAGATAACCACATGGGAGACACAAGAGGCTTGGGGGTATATGTAGCCAAACCCCACAAAAACTAGCCGTTAGCGAAAAATCGGCAGAACACAGAGGTTCCTACTTTTTTAAATCAACGGCTATATTACTTATGCAGCAATAGATCTCAGAGACTCCAAAAAGAACTCGGAGACACCGACTCTCAGAGCTATAACTGTATAGTTTGTCCAACAACGGATCTCGGAAGACTCCGACAAGAACCCGGAAACTGTCTTTTCAACACAGCGAGCAGGAGCAAATGTTGGTAGTTTTGACTTGGAACCCAGACCCTCCGAAAAATTTGAACGGCCTTGAACAAGGCATAGTCAGAGCTGAAGTCGGGAGGTTCTGCACTCGAAGCTTCTGAGATTTCAATATACTCAACAAGTGAGCACAGTACGCGAACTTGAAGTTTCTGATTAACTGACTCGAACAATCCAAGATTTCAAAGGATAATTCTAAAAGGGATCTCGGACACTACGAAAAATTCTAGAAGTTCTAACTTTCAAACTCAAAGGACTTAGGCGTTTCCAGAACCGATACTTAGAGTTTTTGGGATAATCTCGAATGTTTCGACATCCTGAAAACCGAACAGATGAGAAACTCGGATGCTTTGAGCTCCTAAATTCTTCACATAAAAACGGAACCCGGATATTCGATATCGACCCTAGAGATTCCGACTTTTGCTGAAAGTATGAGAATTAGTGGTTTTCAAATGCCTTTTTGGGTAGAAAAGTTGATTCCTAGCTGAGCATTAGCAAGACACTCTCACCGGGTTCTAGACATTAGCCCCTCTTAATAGTATGGTTTTCCCTAAACCCAATGTGATTCCTTGAACCACTATACGAGCTAGAAAATAGTCCTTAATCTTCATTTCTTCAAGCCATCCTTCCTTAGAAATTTTTAGGAGTCGTCAATGCTGGTTATATCATCACTTTTGGGACTTAATCACCTAATCATACTTGATTAGTCCCTTAATCGTCTGTCAGTAATCATAAAACCCACTTAGGTGCCAAGATGCACTTCCAATCTTCTCATTTTGGTGATTTATGAAAATTTCATTAAAGCTTCGCTTTTGGATATAAAATTGTTATTTTGGGTCTTATAATATAGAATGAGCTCTCCCTAAAGATGATTAAGAATTTTCTTTAAATGCAAATGCACATGTTGAGTTTATAATATGAAGAGCTTCCCTATATCTTAGGATCTGTGGGTGTGCATAGTGTTCAATTAAGCATACGAGGTAAAGGTCTATGCACAGCAAGGTGAACATGACAATACGTATGAAAAGGCATATATAAGATGAACAACCATGTCACCAACAATAGGAGTTTACAAGAATTTCAAATAAGAACAAGTCTTTTAACTAAAACCAAAACACCTAGCTACCCACACTCCCAAAAGCGAGCATAATCTATCACTCCACCTTTGGCATCAAGACACCGAAAAGGGAAGGACGCTAAGGAGCTAGACTCTAAAACTATCGGATCCTACTCGGGCTATGAAGAAGGAGCCAAAGCAACGAGGGTTGGTGTAACACTCATCAAGGGTGGTGTAGTCGATGGTGTATCATGCAGAGCAGTTGGGGTGACGGTGGAGCACGGTGTGATAGGGGACGAAGTAGCCATGTTGTGAAGCAGGGATTGCTTGCCATGAGTCAATTCAGAAGGAATCGGAGAAGAAATAGCCATGTTGACATCTAAAGTGAACTTGGGTCCTGCCTCGGATAGCTGTTGATCATCGAAAATCCTCAACCGCTATGTTTCTGATTGCGAAGAATCTTCTTTTGCCGACATTGGATAGTATTGACCTTGGTCTTGAGGTCAGCTAAAGCTACGTTCAGTTAGTGGAGGTGGTGGATAATGTTGGAGAGGGTGTTCTTGGTCTCAGTTAGAGGATTGCCCACTTGGGCATCCTTTCTGATCATGTCTTTGAGATCACCGTCTCGCAAGCTTGGCAATGCTTCCATATCCAAACACTCTCATCACTCTCATCCTCTTGGGCTTCAACCCACCTCCTCTTCTTTGAGATGCCGACATCCTCAATGACCTTTTTGCCTTTGTCCTGAGGTGCAAGCTCATCCTTCTTCCTTTCGGGCTTGTACGCCAAGTGCTTCATCTCACAATAGAAGATATCATCCATCGTTTGATTGACCGTCGTTTGATTGATGAGTGTCTAGATATATGGAGAAAATAGCAGAGAGCATGTATAATCTGCACTGGTGATCCTCATGATCTAAAAGACATAGTCCGAGATGAGAAAATCTTCACCCTTCACCATGTGCATGAGAACATCTCTCTCAAAGCTTTCTGATGTAGATAGCATAGCCCACCTTTGGAGCTAAGGTGTGGTGGAAAATCATGTTGAGGGAGCTCACAAAGGTGAGTTTGGTACTCTTCCTAAGCCCAAAGACAGTCCCCCGGCTCATAAAGTGGCTCAAGCTGAGTGGTCTTGAGGGAACCCCAGAATCATGGATGCATGGCTTGGGTGAGTGTCACACCTTGATTTCTAATGACCTAAAAATTAGGGTTTGCAAAAAATTTGTTGCTAATAATGTTAACTTAAGTGAACCTAACTAATTTTTTTTGCTCAAACCATGTGAGTGCTAAATCACAAAAATGGTACAAACCAAAAGCCCTACATTGTTCCCTCCCCCTCACCGGCAGGTTGGTAATTCCGTGTGCCCACCATTTTCCCCCTTGACTCTTGTGGTATTGTAACCCTAATCTCCTAACCCTAACCGACATTACACAAATCCTACCCACCTATTGGTAATTCCACGTACATATCTATATGGTCATATAGACATACCCTCCTCCCATGAAAGTATCTTTAAACCTAACCCTAGACCATTGCCACCTTTTCTCTCTCCTAACAATGTCTAAACCTAACCTACCTCTCCAATGCCCTTGACATTTCCTCTTCTCTCGCCCATATGATCATGCATCCCATCTCCATCTCCCCATTTCATCCTGGAACCCTAGGATGTCGAGACCCTAACTCCTCGGTACCTTCTTCCGTCATCCCGCCTGTGTAACCCTAGATGTGTTTCCGAAGCTAAGAAACCGGGGGAGCAATCTTGTAATATCGAAGCATATATATGGGGCATAATCACATTTCTTATGCATAATTCCCCCATGATTTTCTTAGCTTAGAATGGAAATATGCACATACATACGAGTATAAACAAACCCTAAATTTTCTTCCTTTCGAGCAATGGGTTAAACCCTAAGACCATCCTTTGACCACATGTTTCTAAAATGTGTGGTGTTGAGTTCCAATACTTCTCCACTATACATCTCATTCCCATCTCATGGATATACCCTTTCTACCCCTTTCACCCCTTTTGCCATATATCCATTCTTTAGGGCTAAAACCCTAAGTCCACATTTGGATGAAACCCTAAGTTTGGAGTTCATAAAAAATCACCAAAACTTATGGGGACATCCCCTCATTATGTATATCTCAAATCCATGCCCAGGAACATTTTCTCTTTAAAAAAATTCAAATAAATTCAAAAATACATTTAAGCCCATTTTGAATCTAGCTCAAAATTCCACTGACTTCCAAAAAAATTCATAATTTTTGGGGAACCTCCTCTACTCCTCTCTAATAAATTTTTGCCTAAAAACCTCATATCTTTTATTTACCATTTTCTCCCGAAAGTTTGAGCAAAGTTTTAGGCTTTCTCCTTCTTATGTGCTAAAGTCACCCATCTTGCCCCAATAGACACCCCTTACCTCTCTGCCATCTAGGCCCGGTCCCCACCAATCATCTCTATCTCCTCCACCTCCTTCTTCTTCCTTCTCTTCCTCTCCTTTTTCTCTCATTGATGTCGCCTCTAACGCTCGATGCCACGCCACCGGCCCATGAGAACCGGTGCTTGGGGCCTCCCCTCCTCTGACACCACCGCTGCTGGACCCCTCGGCCACCCTCACGCCTCCACGTGCCCCTTCTCTCCCCCCCTCAGTTCCTATCCATTCCAGCCGGTTGTATAAAGAGCACGAGCTCTCTCCATACTCCTCCTTCGCCTCCATTCTCCCTCACTCTTCCCCAAGCCAAGAGCCACTCTCATCTCCCATGGAACTCCTATCCACCGCACCGACCCAAGGGAAGATGCCTCGTCCCCTCTTCTTCTTCACCTCTGGCACATTCCTCCGTCGCCCCGCTTGACAAGGTCTGCCCGCTAAGGTGCCCCCCTCTTCTTCCATCTCCTCCTGTCGAAATCCCGAGGCCGCCATCCCCTTCCTCTGATTGCCCCCTTTGTTTGTAGCTAGGACTCGCTGGCGTTCTTCCCCCAAGCCACTGTCAGTGGGATCTGCCTTCCCTGTCCGTCGCCGCTCTAGTGGGCCGTTGGCCTGAGGACGGCCACCAGCCACTTCTCACCTCGGTGGTCATCGGTGGCTTGCGCACCACCACATGTCATCGTTGAGCTGCTCCCGCAACGGCCATCTAACACGCCGTCTACCCTCCATTCCCCCCATCCAATGGATAAATCCCGTCAGGCGCATGTAACGGTCTAACGACCGTAACCCACCAACCAGCGGACCTGAAAACCTTTTCAATCCCATGATGGCCCACCAGCAGTGCAGCCCATGATCAAAATGAAGGGTAGCATACGCTTTATTGGGAATCCATCCCCCATCCAATGGATAAATCCCATCAGGCGCATGTAACGGTCTAACAACCATAACCCACCGACCAGTGGACCTGAAAACCTTTTCAATCCCATGATGGCCCACCAACAGTGCAGCCCATGATCAAAATGAAGGGTAGCGTACGCTTTATTGGGAAAATGTAAACCCTCTACTACTTCCTTCGCATTACGTTTTCCGTAATGGGAAGCGTATTCCTTCATTGCTTTTTCTTAGGAAGCCGTTTTGAGCTATCTGAAGGCGTCATCTCAAAGGACGCCATGGACGTCATCCCTTCCCTGGCTGCCGGCAATTTTCGCCCCTCATTTCTCCCTCCCAGTAAATTTTCAGAAGCCCATTTCTCTCTCGATATAATTCCGATCAACCCGATTCTTCTTCCTATAATTATTTAAAGTCAAAACCTACTCGACCATACAACTTTCATAACTTTTGGAATTTTAAAATTCAAATTTGAGTATATTTCAATTTTAAATGTATTATGCATATATTCTTCAATATAGCTCCAAATAAAATGATTTATTTTTCTAATATCATCTAAAATCAAATACAATATTTTGGTTCCAGTAGATATATGGAATTCAAATATTTTTTTATATTAATACCATAAAGGGATATGTTACCCTAGATTCTTCCATAACTATTAAATAAATATATTTTGGTATATTACTCTAAAATATTTCAAAAAAATTCTAGAACATTTCAAAAGTCATTTCCTACCCACTAGTCGAAGTGATATTTAAATCCCATATATTCTCAAATTAAGAAAAGTAAAAGTAGATGGGACCCTTTAATGTAATATCTTTTCAAAAGAATATATCTTATTATATTAGTCCAAAAACCTTCTAACTAAAATTTATAAGGTCTTTTTAAATACTTCCTACCCTCTATTTTCAAATGGAGTTTGGTATCACAATATTTTCATATTAAGAATAATGAAGATCAAAGAATCCCTAACCTCTCAATGTGCCCTAAAATGCAATATATCATGTTATGTTAACCCTAGCCACCTTATTTAATATCCCAAAAATATTCTTAAAAAATCAGTAGCTAACCAACCATGTCATGCTTGCTGGTATTGGATATTAAGTGTGCTTTGAGTTGGATTTTATTGAATGTGATGCTTATGTCCAACGTCTTTTGACGTGTAGTCTCGATTTTTCAGTACCTCGCGAGGACGATCACAAGCATTGTCGTACCAGGGTCAAGTCCAAGACAAAGGCCAATATTGCCAGGCAAGCTTCCCACCTTTATCATATTGCAACCCATACGTGCAAAACTTACTTATCTTGTTTGCCAACAATGCATGCTACGTTGCTATCAAATATCCTTGTCACCTTTGGATTTGTTCTCACTAGTTATTATAGAACTCGTGATGACCTACGTGAAACTATATTGATGCACTATGGCTTAGATCTGCAGTAGCAAAAATGAAGTTTTAAATAAAGGAATTGTGGATCATTAGGAAACATTTTGTGAGATAAGACCTTGAGGGACATGTATTGTCCGAGGAGTGTTTTGAAAATGACTTTATGATAAAATCCAAAAAAATAAAAAGAGAGATGATTTGGATCCGGGTAGGAAATGTAAGCCTGTTTTGGGGAACATTAGTGTAGATGAGAGAGCCTGTTGTGGCATGGCTATATTAGCCTTTTGTAGCAGAGTTGTTGTAACATGAAGTGGAGTTGTGCTCGAATCAACCAAGGACCAAACCTAAGTGCCGATCACCCAAGTTCACATTGTACATCCACATGCCCTAAATAGGAAGGGCTTGACCTAGTACTCAATTTAGCACTAACATATGAACCCATAGGTGATAGGTGAAATGTGCAGAAGAAGTTGCAGCTTCTGTAGAGAGGTTTTTCTATTGTAGCGTGAGGTTATACTTGATAGAAATGTGGAATAGCACTCTATTTATAGCGGATTCAAACTAGAGATGGCTAGTCCATCTGGCGGGTTCGTCATTAGGCTAGACGGAGGAAAAGTCTCGTTCGAAGTGTGCTCATCGAGCTCTGGCAACAAGGGGGACTCACATCTTGTGGGTAAAGCTGTACAACCTCTGTAGAGTGTTAGAATATATTTGAATACATGGACACAACTTGGTTAAGCCACACCTTGGTTAGACTATGTTTTCTTTTAAAAATGGGACATGGGATTAAGAACATGAGCATGACGTACTTACGGTGTGTAGTATGAGCTACCAAGAAGGTAGTGGGAGCTGCAGAAGTATGACCTACGTCGAACTAGGCGAAAGTAGTCTGAGATGTTGGATGATGGGGCGAGTCGATAGCCGGAGCTATCGGGATTTTAAGTGGTGAGACGGTCCCTCCACCTTGACTACTACCTTGCCTCCTCCACCGTGCTCTCTTCCTCTCCCTTTAGCCACCATCGTGCCTCCTCCCTCCACCAGTGATCACGACGAGCCGACGAGCGACCATGTCCCTCTCCCTCCTCCCTCACATGAATCCTCCTCCATGTGCTAATTTAATGACCACAAATTATTTGAATGTATTCATCACTAGAAATTGCTAGAAAATCATGAAAATGCATAGGAAATTACTGGAAAATCTTGAGAATTTATTCCATTATTATGAATATTGTTTGTGATAATATTACTCGTAGTAATCTTGTTGAATTTGGCATGAACCATATAGATGACTGGAATATCGAACAAAAAATTCATTGAATTGGCTCCGAATAGCCACAACTACCATGTATGGGATTATAAGGCAAGAATTTTCTTGGGTTCCTATGACTTAGGAAAAGTCATTGGGATGGATGTCAAAGGGGGAGATCCTGCATTGAGATCTGGTGAGAAGTGTAGAATCCTGTACATGCTTAGACACCATAGGCCTCACCACTAAGGTTCAATACCTAAGGATTGAAGATCCCATGGCACTTTGGAATCCCCTGAAAGATCGCTTCAATATGAACCATGAAGTTCAGGCAACCAAGTCTCTTGCAAGCAAACTTTTACCTGATATAGCATTGGCAAGCTATAAGATGAAGTACCCCATTTAGATGAAGAGAATCAAATTACGTGGTAACAAGTAGCTCAAAGAAGAGCAAGTGAAAAAAGCACTAGAAACCCTTCTAGATTGTGACTAGTACATGAACGATACTTTAAATATTGCACTCCATCTATCTATAATATGGATCAATTTGAGTCATGAACAATTATATAATTGTTGTAAGGCCTAGAAGAGCATGAATTCTCAAGTCATGAAGGTCATGTAGAATTATGAATTTCAATATTATTAATATCAAGTCGTGTTTTATTTAAAGCTCTATATTATGTTGTTCTTCTTCCTCTACGGCATATATATTTGAATGCTTTATATTAAAAAACCATGTGGCACCCAAGTATTTTCACTCTCTGAAGAAAAAGACTTGTAGCATTACGACCAATGCAGGGAGCGATACATGCATAATTGGCTTAGGAGAATCCATAATTATGCTCCCAATGGGAACAAGACTTGTTGAAAGATCATCTAGGCCCTAATATGGTTTTGCTGGTTAATGGCAACTTAAACTGGAATCTAATGTTTACAATGAGTGTAAGTAGAGTTTACAGGTTCCATGAAGAAGGATTATCCAGTGAAGGATGGTCACCAAAAAGGGTACAAGGTGGTTTCAAGGACAAAGAGATGGTTGTGCTAGGCAGCTGTGTCACAGCTGAGAAGAAGCCGGTGCTGTGCAGGGAGCTGCAAGCAAGGTGATGGTGGCTTGATGCGTCAAGGGCCATGACTTCAGTTGGTGACAGGTAAAGCCTAGATTTGCTAGTTTCTTTGAGTCCATAGGAATCACCCGTACTATCAAGAGGGATGAAACAGTAGCAGTTGTCTAAGGGAACCTTGCTCATTGCTCAGAGTGTTGGTCAAGGGGATTGATCTTTTGAGGTCAATTGCCCTGTGTCAATAGCTTTGCACAAAGTATAAAGCTGTTTTGTGTTAGTGCTCTGCAGTACTAACAGTGAAAACCCTAGTACTAACAACAACCATTTCAAGAAGAAGAAGGACTTCAATGGCAAGAAGAAAACCTTCAACAACAAGCACCCAGCTCATCTCAAGAACAAGGCCACTGCCAGAGCCTATGTGGGACAAGCTTGGGTATCAGATGACTCTGGCTCAGAGGAAGAGTCAGAGGACGAAGAACAGGTAGCTGGGATTGCTATCAGCCTGCCTGATGGACCCAGCTGTGACACAGCCAGGTCACACAGCTCCATGCTGAACTTCAAGGCTGATCAAGCTCCATCCACTCCTGCTCCCTTATGCCTCATGGCTAAGGACTCTAAGGTATTAACTGAAGATGATTTTCCTGATTATGCTGAACTAATGGATATCTTAGAGAGAACAGAGAAGGGTTACTGCAGGGAGAGGAAGGAGAACATATCCCTTAGGGATAAACTGAGGGAGCTAAGAGAGACCTGTGATGAAGTCACAGATGACAGGGAGAATCTCAGGTTGGATCATGAGAACCTGGAAATAGCTCATGAGAAGCTCAGATCAGCACATGAGCTTCTCCTCAAGGAGCATAAAGGGTTAAAGGCAAAGCATGCCACATGCATTGATATTTCTGATAATATTGCTGAATCTATGCCTTTACCTGCTCCCACTGTCATAGAATCATGTTTAAACTGTGCCAGCAAAATAAATATCCTAACATCTACAGGTGGAGTAGTAGATAACTCTAAAGAGGCCTCAACCTCTAATGTTACTAACTCTGTGGATGCAGCTGAGCACAACAAGCTCAAGGAGGAGCTAGAAGAGCTTAAGAGGCTCATGAGAAAAGGCCTGTGCAGTGCCAACATTGGCATGAAGAACTACCAGCTTATAAGAGCTGAAATGTTAAAGAAAAATGAAGGCCGAAGAGGCTTGGGTTACTCTGCCTCTACTGCTAAAGATAAATTGCCTGCTGTCACTAACACCTGTCTTGCAGCAAAATTTGTGAAACAGGCAGGAACTAATGACAACAAAAGTGTTGCTCATGTGCAGAGAAAGAGGAATGAAGCAATCATTCCCTCTAACCCAGGCTATGTTCTGCAGAAGAACATGAAGGGAAGAATAGTGGCCAAGTATGTAGGTCGCAAGCACTTGGCAAAATGGTTACCTGCCATCTGGGTGCCAAAGGCTGCACTTGCCAGTGTCACCGATAGTTTACACAGCTGTGTACCCACCAGTGTCACAGGTAGATCTGACAGGTCACTAACTCATGTGTCTAAGGTTGCAGGTGATTGCCAGCCAAAGAGGATCAAAGTCATATCATCTGTTGTTGATGCTGCTAACCTTAAACACAAATATGCTATCTATACTTCTGCTACTTCTGCTTATGATAAAACTGCCAAGGGAACCAAACATGTTTGGGTCCCTAAGTCTCATCACTAATCTTGCAGGGAACTGTCTTCAGTGGGACTGATTGGGTTGTGGACAGTGGATGTACACAACATATGACTGGAGGCAGGGAGGAGTTTGTAGAGACCACTAATGAAAATCTTCCAAGCAAATATGTGATCTATGCAGACAACTCTAAAGGAAAGGTAAATGACATTGGTAAAGTTGCCATATTTGAGAATCACTCCTTATCAAATGTAATGCTTGTTGATCAGATAGGCTATAGTCTGATGTCTGTGTCATAGCTGTGTGACACAGGCATGAAAGTTACTTTCTATCCTGATAAGCTTATAGCTTCCAAACTATCTGATGATTCTCAAGTGTTTGAAGGATGCAGGTCTGGTAAGCTATACATTGTGAATTTCAATGAACAGCCTACAGCAGCTCCATGGTGTCTAATGGCAAAGACCAGTGCCGGATGGCTGTGGCACAGGCGGCTAGGACATGCTGGGATGAAACTTCTAAATAAGCTGAGCAAACATGACTATGTTATAAGCTTGGAGAAGGTAAAGTTTGAAAAAGACAAGCCCTGCAATGCGTGTCAAGCCGGCAAATAAGTTGGAGCTGCTCATCGACCGAAGAACATCATGACTACTTCCACTTCCTTCGAGCTCATTCACATTGACCTCTTTGGTCCAACAACCTATGAGAGCTTAGGAGGTAACAAATATGGCTTTGTCATTATAGATGATTTCTCTAGGTATACTTGGGTGTTCTTTTTGAAGGAGAAGACACAGGTGTACAAGAAATTCAAGCATCTCATTGTCAGAGTACAAAATGAGTGGAAGGTAAACCTAGTGAAGGTCAGGAGTGACAATGGGAGTGAATTCAAGAACTCCAAGGTGGAAGCATTTCTGGACAAGCATGAAATCAAGCATGAATTCTCAGGTCCATATGCTCCACAACAAAATAGAGTAGTGGAAAGGAAGAACAGAACCTTGATAGAGATGGCAAGGACCCTACTGGATGAGTACAAGACTCCACCAAGATTTTGGGCTGAAGCTGTCAATACCGCCTGTCACTCTATTAACAGGATATATTTACATCCACTACTCAAGAAGACTCCTTATGAATTGCTCACTAAAAGAAATGGAAAAAAATTATTTGTGTGCCAAATTTATGTCGATGACATAATATTTGGCAGTACTAACCATTCTATGAGTGAAGAGTTTAGCAAGCTGATGACCAAGAGATTTGAGATGTCTTTGGATGGAGAACTCAAGTACTTCCTAGGACTTCAGATCCATCAACTAAAGAAAGAGACTTTCATCTCACAAGAAAAGTTTACCAAAGACATCATCACTAAGTTTGACATGAAGGATACAAAAGGTATACACACTCCCATGCAAACTAATGGCCATCTAGATCTAAACACTGAAGGTAAGTCTGCTGATCAGAAGGAATTTAGATCCATGATAGGCTCTTTGCTTTACCTGTGTGCATCTAGGCCTGATATTATGCTTAGTGCTTGCATGTGTGCTAGATTCCAAGCTAACCCTAAGGACTGTCACAGAGTGACAGTCCGCAGGATTCTGAGATATTTAATTCACACTTCAGGGTTTGGCTTGTGGTACCCTAAAGGTGCAAACTTTGAGTTAGTTGGCTATTCTGATAGTGACAATGCAGGGTGTAATGTTGACCGAAAAAGCACCTCAGGTACCTGTCAATTTCTAGGGCACTCATTAGTGTCCTGGTCATCCAAGAAACAAAACTCAGTAGCCCTTTCCACTGCAGAAGCTGAGTATATTGCTGCTGGTAGTTGTTGTGCTCAATTATTATGGATGAGGCAGACCTTGAAAGATTTTAGCATATCTTTTAATCAAGTACCCCTCTTCTGTGATAATGAAAGTACAATCAAGTTAGCCAACAACCCAGTACACCACCAAAGATCCAAACACATAGAAGTGAGGCACCACTTCCTTAGAGACCATGTAGAAAAAAGAGATATACAGCTGTGCCATGTAAGGACTGAAAAATAATTAGCTGATATATTCACCAAGCCCTTAGATGAGACTAGGTTCTGTGCCCTGAGGAGTGAATTGAATATCATTGATGTCTCTAACCTGCAGTAAAAGGTTTTGGCTTGGTGTCCAGCTGTTGTGATTTCATCTTAATCATTTGCATCATTATACCTGTGTCACCCACCTGTCTCACAGGTGTGTGCATTGTATCATGCTGAAATCATATCTTGTGGTCTGTAAAGTACACTCTTATGTGTACAAGTTTTTGTCTAGATCAACTCATGTCAGTTTTAGCTTTGCTTGATTGCTTTTCTGGCAAGTTGACACTGAGAAGATCATTTAAGGACCCTCTGATAGAGCTAATGGTTTCTCTCTTATCTAAATCAATCTATCATGGTGTTCACTAGATGAAATACTTGTCACCTGAGTCTCCCAGCTGTGCCTCAGGTGAATACTTTCAAATTTCATAGGCCAGGGTATTCATCTCTTCCACCTGTGTCACAGGTCCTTATGTCAGCTGTGACACAGCCACTTTATTACCCTCCGGCCTATATAAAGAGTTGCTGCGTTCCCACAGAAACCGCTTCCAACTCAAAACCTTCGAACTTTCGCCGTGCGCCAAATTTACGAGTTCTCATCGTTCTCGCCAATTTCGCTCTTGAAATCTTTTCAACAAGTTGGAGGAAGCATTTCGTGGATCTCTAACGCTGATTCTTTCACAGAAAAGCGTAATCTCAATCAAAGTAAGCCTCTGCAAAACCCTACTTTGCGCTCAGTTCATGTTCTTGGTCTTGATAGTCCAATCCAGTAGCGCATTGTTCTCTATTAGGGTTGGTCTTACTCTTGTGCTGTCATTAGAACTCATCTAGTTTGAGAACAACCAGCAAATCCTTGTCAAACTCAAAATTCCATGAATTTGCTGTCTGCCCCCGCACATAGCTGTGTCACCGCTAGGATCTCACCTGTCATACAGGTGTGCCTATTCAACAAGCTAAGACCTCGGTAAAGCCTTAAGTCTTCACCTGTGTCCTCCAATCCTGACACAAGTGTTTAACACAGCTGCTTCTATACATCAAATGAACACCTCTTACTTACTTCTATCTTTTCTATCTAGTTTCTACAGATGTCTGGATCTGGTAATCAGCCTGAGGATATCACAGATGACCTTCCTCTTGCCATCAGAACTCAGATCTTGGAAAAGGAAAAACCAAGAAGAATGGGAGGCAGAGAAAGCAAGGAGACTTGCTAAGAAACTTGATGCTGAGGAAAAAGTCAAGAGAGCTGCTATAATCCCCTTGTCTCCAGCAGAATTGGCTAAACAGGAAGCAAAGAAGAAAGCCTTGGAAGAGGAAAAATGCCAAATTGTGTTGGCTACAAAAGATTCCTTCTCCAGGATGAAAGAGCTTGAAGCTGTAAAAGCCGAAAAGAAGGAAAAGCAAATACAGGAGAGAAAGAAGCTTGCAGATGAAAAGAAAGTCAGCATGGCTGAAGCTAAAAAGAAGAAGGCAGAAGAGAAAGCTAAGAAAGCTATTGCCAAAGACGCAGCTATCAAAGCTAAGAGGGCGCCAGTTGTGGACACCCTAAAGAGAACCAGAGCTGCTGGTGGACCAGTTGATCTTTCTTTGAGCAAAGTTCCTAAGAAGCCTCGGTCAGAAACTATAATTGAAACCAGCAAGAATAAGAAACAGCAGCAAGAAGAAGAAGAGGCTACATGGAGAGCCGAAGCTGAGAAAAGAAAAGCTCACAGTGCTCTAGCCAGGGAATTGCATGATTTAGTTCGGAAATTGCCGGCTACTTCAGGAGCCGAAAGAGATGCTCTAAATTCAGGCAATCAATGAAGAGCTTCATGAGTTGCTGAGAAAAGAAGAGAAAGCTGTAGGAGTTGAGAAAACAGATCTGATTCTGCAAATGGAACTTCTTGCATCTCAGCTCTCTTTGCAGTACAAAGAGCTATGGAGAAAATATCATGATAACAAGTTGCAAAGAAGGATAGATGCCCTCTCAATGGAATTGATCTCCTGCTCAGATGAAGATTATCAGGCGGAGAGCTCATCTCCAAGTGCCAAATCAGCTGAAGACGCAGAAGAAGAAGAGGAGCATGAGGACAGCTCTCCTAGTCACTCAGTTGGATCAGAGGACTTAGAGACAAAGTACCATTTCATATTCTCCTATGCTCTAAGAACAGAGGCAAATCAAATGCAATTCATCTCAAAAGCTGCTGCTAAGAAGTTGCCCAAGAGTGATCCAAAGAAGTCAAAATGCAAAGTTGCCTCTATGAGACCAAGCTCATTCATAAGGATGAGGTCAACTAATCCATACTTCTCTGAAGATCAGGAGTACATAGATCCAGTTTGCTCAAACTCCAGATTTCATAATGAACATCAAAGGGGTGTATATCATGAGATTCTTGCATCAAAAGGATTTGTAGATTGCAAGGCCATAGATTGGTCAGCTATGACAGATTCAAGGTTGAGGGCAGTTCCATCTCTGATTCAAGCCTCAGGTCTTGACTTCTTATGCAATCTCCAGCAAGATTATGATCCTGAGATCATAAAGGAGTTCTATGCCACAGTATGGATAGAACAAGAAAATCAGGATGTTATGCTCTAGAAGACAAGAGGTCAACTGCTTTCTATCACTGCTCCAAAGTTCAACAGTTTGATGCATGCCCCTCTTGAACCAGGAATGTCAAATCTGTTCAAGCTCGCACCAGTTCCAAACGAAGTGAGAAGAAAATTCTACCCAAGGAACTTCAGATTCCCTGCCAAAACCCCTTCAGATCATGTTTATTTCAAAGGGATAACCATTACAGCAAAGTATCTGATTAAAATACTCAATATCACTCTTCAACCCAAAGGGGGAAACACAGATGCAGTCTATAATGCAACTTGGCAAATATTGGTGCACATAGCCAAGAATCAGCACTTTGATATAGCCAGATACATATTTCATGAAATAGATGCTGTATCTAAGGACAAAAAGGCTAAGCTGAGGTATGGATCGTACATCATGTATATGATCCTTCAAAGAACAGGTCTTCTGGATTCCAACTTTGATTTCTCTGTGAAGACTACCAAAACTCAGCTTAGACCTCAGGCAGATGATAATCCAGATGAGGTGGCAGTTCCTGCTCTTTTTGGAGAATCTCCTGAACCAGCTGTGCCAGCGCCCAGTTACACAGCTGATCATCCTGATACTCAAAGGACCTCTCCTGTTCCTTGCCAAGTTCCTACCGGTGTCACAGCTGCTGCTCCTGTGTCAGACACAGCTGAGTTTCCGCCTGTGTTACAGGAAGCTGATGATGGCACCTCCTCGCCAGATGCTGCCAGCGCCTATCAGAACAAGGTCATGCCCGTTCAGTTTGCTGCTCTGCGTCGAGAGAATCGCCAGCTTCGAGAAGAGATTGCTCATCTGAAAGAAAATGTGGGTCAAGTTCAAGCTCAGCTATCTGATGTCTCCAACCAGCTTTCAGAAGTGCTTCAGCTGCTCAAGTCCAAGTCTTCTTGAAGCCTCTCTTTCCCTTGTTTCCTTTTTGGGTGTTTTAGTGTCAAAGGGGGAGAGATTGGTGTAAAGGGGGAAGTGGTGTGAGAGTTTTTGCATGCTCTTAATGGGAAGGGTAAATTATTTTCAAAATGATGTATCAAGACTTGGTTCTTCTCCTGTATCTTATGTCTTGATAACATTGTATCTCTTATGCATTCTTATGCTCTGTTCTTATGCTATGATGCACATTTGCTCTGATATACATATGCCATTTTGCTCTGATATACATTTGTTTGATGTGCTTGCTCTGATTAATTATGTTAATATGCTCTGACATGAATCTTCATATTTTAATCTGAGCATCTATATCAGTATCTGTTTCAGTTAGATAATGCTCTGATCATTCATCCAACATATCTAAACTGATAAGAATGCAAGCCATCAGAAAATACTTCCCATGCTTAAAACTTGTAAACTGTGCATCTCTTATCAAAAATGAATCCTTTATGCACAGATTCAGGGGGAGTATATTCTATCAACATACACATGTATCATTTTTCAATCCTATATTTTTGAATGTGTAAAGTTTGGGTTGCCACTAACCACCAAAAAGGGAGAGATTGAAAGATCATCTAGGCCCTAATATCGTTTTGATGGTTAATGGCAACTTAAACTGGAATCTAATGTTTACAATGAGTGTAAGCAGAGTTTACAGGTTCCATGAAGAAGGATTATCCAGTGAAGGATGGTCACCAAAAAGGGTACAAGGTGGTTTCAAGGACAAAGAGATGGCTATGCTAGGCAGCTGTGTCACAGCTGAGAAGAAGCTGGTGCTGTGCAGGGAGCTGCAAGCAAGGTGATGGTGGCTTGATGCGTCAAGGGCCGTGACTTCAGTTGGTGTCAGGTAAAGCCTAGATTTGCTAGTTTCTTTGAGTCCATAGGAATCACCCGTACTATCAAGAGGGATGAAACAGTAGCAGTTGTCTAAGGGAACCTTACTCATTGCTCAGAGTGTTGGTCAAGGGGATTGATCTTTTGAGGTCAATTGCCCTGTGTCAATAGCTTTGCACAAAGTATGAAGCTGTTTTGTGTTAGTGCTCTGCAGTACTAACAGTGAAAACCCTAGAGCTTTAGGCACCTGTGTGACACAGCTGTGTCACCGGTGGTCTTCCGCTCTATGTCTCAGGTACATCTCTGTACCAGGGGAGAGCTTGAAAATGCTAAGGTACCTGCACTGCGATAGGCGGTCTGATGTGTCAGAAGTCTGTCGGAGGTTCTCTCCTTATAGGTATTAGAGTTTGACGTATGCTGAGGGCATGTCATGTGCCAGGACCGGGCTGAGTAGTGCGGCTATCAGCTAAGGGTTCACCTGTGTGTGCTGCCGGTGACACAGGTGTCGATCTGCCTGAGCCGGGTACAGTTGGGCGTAGTGTGTAGCTGTGTCACCGGTGGCTGACACCGGTGGCTCACTTAATCCTACGTGGCAACAGGGTAACGGTCAGGTGCCTGAGGACCCTATATATAGGGGACCAGGGGAGGACTTCGTCCTCAACCTTGCTCAAATCAGTGAATCACATACGACCGTTGCAAAGCCTCCAACCACTCAACAAGAGCTAAAAGCCTAAGGGTCAGTCCGAGTGAGTTTGTGAGCTTTGAGCATGAGCAAAGGTTCCTCCAAGAGATTGCTGCTGCATCAGCTGTTACTCTTGGAGTGTCTGCTCCTAGACGGGTGTAGGAGTTGCTGATATCACCCAAGCTTGTGTGGGCTGAATCAGTAAGTTTGTGAAGGAGCATCGAGGTCATCCTGCTGCAAGGCAAAAGGACCTCCACAAGTAAGGAAGAGGCCTGAACGTCAGGTACTCGGAGGACAAGCACGATTCAGTGCTGACTATCTCTTCGGAGTAGTCTCTCCAACGGAGACGTACCTCTCTGAAAAGAGTAGGGAACTTCGGGATAAATCCACTTGTCTTTTTCAGAGTGCTTAGTCTATTTCCTCTAGCAGTTATATTCATTGCATGCTTATATGATCTGAGACTTTCTTGTTCACCTTATTCAGATCTGCTTTATACCTGCTTAATCAGCTTTCTGCCTGCTTGTTCTAGCTGTGTCTCAGGTGTTATAGTTGTATCATCTTTTATACCTGTCTTAGTCACCTGTGTCGGAGCCACATTACTAGCTTACCTGTGCTATTTTATTAGATCACCTGCGTGACCCACCTGTGTGACAGCCACGTGCTATTTTACTTGTGATATTTCACCTGTGTTAGGAACCTGTCACACAGCCAACTAAATCTGATGATCTGCTAAGTCAATAACTGATTAAAAAGAATAAATCTAAGTAATTTTAATTAGCCTCCTATTCACCCCCCCTCTAGTCGGCACCCTTAGTCCTTTCACTTGTCATCAAAGAAGCATTGTTGTATCCCAGGTGAACCCTCACTCTCTTAAGTTTTAGGAAATAAATGTGTAAATGGTTTTTCTTGTAGAAACAAAAGATGAGAATGAGAAAGAATATCTCCTCATCACCGAGCATGAAGAATATGAGAAAACAATAGTGGAAAGGCTTCCTTTATATGAATCTGGGGTATAGTACACTAAGATCAAAGCACATGTAATAGTCACTGTTCTTAAAATTGACTTTAGGAGCTCTAAGTTAATCTATCTCTAGCATGACAGATTGGAAATCTAGGTCTACAAATGATAAGGAAAATTACGAAAAATACGCATGGTCATGGCATAAGTGTGAAGAATTTCCCTAATAAACAAGATTATGTGTGCGCTGCATGTGCCACCAAAAAATTGATCATTCAGCCCTCCACCAGGAAAGTGAGAGATGAAATGTCCGCATTCCTGGAACGAATTCAGGATGATACATGTGGACCTATAATGTCCATATTGGCGGCTGTTTAGGTACTTTATGGTACTAATTGATTCTTCCTCGAAATGGTCACATGTGTGCTTACTTGCAACTAGAAATCATGCTTTCACAAATTTCATCTCGTAGACAATCCAAATAAAGAATAATTTCCTAGATCATCGTATTAAGTCTATTAGAATAGACAACACCGGGGAATTTACCACCAAAGTGTTTGATTATTATGTTATGGCACTGGGAATTAAAATTGAGCACTCAATACCGCATGTTCACACGTATAATGGACTAGCCGAAGCACTTATTAAAAGAATTAAATTCATTACTAGACTACTACTGCATGGTAGCAATTTGCCAACAACTTTGTTGGGGACATGGGCAGTCTTACATGCAGCCACCCTCTTCAACTATAGACTATCAGCCTACAACATACATTCACCATTGCAGCCGGCACAAGGGATTCTACCTAGAATATCTTATCTTTAGGAGTTTGGATGCATGGTCTATGTGCCTATACCTCCATTGTAAAGGACTTTAGAGATTTATTGAGGATATAATCTATGTATTTAACCAAGTACTTGGACCCCTTGATAGCGGATTTGTACATGATCCAATATGCAGATTGCATCTTTAACAAATATGTTTTCCCAACATTAAGGAGAGGAAATTTTAACAACCCAATTTTCTCAAAATTTTAAAACCTCTTAATTACTTTTAATTAAGAGTGAAAATTATTCTTTTACATGGATTACTAAGCTTAATATTCATAAATTTAGAGGCTTTAATTTGAATGAAGTCCAATTCAAACTAAGTTTCGATTTATGTTTGGATTTGGAATTCATTTGATTTTGGCTCAAGCCCACATTCCTTCCTCACTTTACTTCTTATTACTTCTTCTCCTCTTTTCTTTCCCCTCTCAAATAGTTATCCTAACACTATTCGAGCACTATCCGGATAATATTATGGTCGGATATTGCTCGTACCATATTATTTTATTGTCTCTTTTTACCTGAGCAACTGCTCCTCCGTCAGTAAATACGATTTTCCATGGTTCATCTTCTCGGATGCATCAAATCACTACCTGCAGGCAGCACAAGACTACATATACAACAAATACATGCAGGATCCCTGATACAACACACTGATCAAATCTGTAACGAGGTTTAAATTATAGTTAGTGACATATGTTACAGTTACTCAATTACACGAAGTAGCAGTACCCAGCAGGCAACAGCCAACAAGTGCCACTATAAGTCTATAACCGTAGCAGAGTAGTTCAAGCGACGCACATTAAATTTTCTCCCTCCCTCAAAAATTTAATTGGTAGCACAAAGAACAAACAATTTGTGATCGAGAGAAAACCTATCCATGGACACAACATCATTAGCTAGAGTATTGATAGCCAGATGAAGGTGTCGCAGCTGATTGCAGCGGCTGCTGGGCTTCTCTCTGCTTGGCGTACTCTGCAAATATCACCCAGCCATCGAGGAACTACAAAAAAAAATAGACTAGTGTCAAGAGCAGATGAAAACTAAGCCAATCGCTAAGCTATGGTGTGGACAATGTTTAGTGTTCGACTAAACGGGATAAGCAATAACACTAACAAAGATTAATAACTGATCATTGACAAAGATTACTAGCTGATCCATTGTCACTTGAGTTTCCATGAGAACGCCAATACATCTATGAATTTTCCACGACACAATCATGCATATGTTACATCTTTCAAAGTTGCAACAGTGTTCCCTACAATACAGCATGGATTATCATGAACCTTCCTTGTAGAGCATACTCTGATTAATAGAAGCACTCACCTTTCCATCCATGCCTTTTATGCCCTCACCAGCTTCTTCTACAGTTGCATATTTAACAAAGCCAAATCCTCTCGAGTATCCAGATATTCTATCAGTGATGACCCTTGCTGCAAACATAGTTATGATGTGTCTTAATGGATTCAGAATTAGTACAAAGAGGAAAAAAATTAGAGGTCAGCACAACATACCTTCAGTAACCTGACCAAATTTCAAGAAGGCTTCTCTAAGTCCGTCAGTAGTCGTGCGTTTATTCAAACCTGCATAGATACACTTGTTACTACCATAACATACAGCCACGTTCATATTGAAGCTTTATGTATAAAACAAAATTGAAAAAACAGGAAACTTTGCATCACAATATTTTTCAATACAATACAATGTAAAAATGTATCTGTAAAAGATGATTTATATTCATTACTTCAACTTCATGGGGAAGAACAAATTTCAAAACAAAATGTCATGTGGGTGACGTATAGGCACAAGAAGGTCATGGCTGCACCAGACCAGCCAGCAGCCGCACCAGGCAATCAAGCAAGGGACGTTGGCCCTTCAGGATAAGGATCCCATGAGATCATTATTTCTCTATCTTAGCAAGTTTGGGTCTGCACGTAATTTTCTTTCCTAAGTTAGTTTCCTTGATTCTCAAGTTGATTCACGTTGGATTGTTTACCAAGTTGGTGTAAGCCATGGCTATATAATGCCAGGCCCTCTATCTCAATAAAGCAAGCAAGAACTATCAATCTCTCTCTATTTACTCTCTATCTCGCTCTCTTTCTCCCCTACTGCTGACGGGCGCCTCGGCGCCCTATCCTCATGGCAGGAAAGCAACGAAGTCCTGGACCTCGCCCTCCTGTTGAGCACCCCTACAACCTAAGATCCAACCCAGGTCCCCTTAGTTCCCTAGGACATGACACAAACATCAACCAAACTATAGGGCAAATTATGGATCTCATTGTCAGTCTTCTGTTCATCAAGAAAAGATGAGTTATTGACGTTTAAAACCAGATAAACTATTGACATCTCCAAAAATGAAATTTATGGTTTAATTAGGTGTTTACGAGCTACGACTATATTATTTTTTGAGATGTCAATAGTTTATCTGGTTACGCATAGAGAACAGACAAAAAGGACACAACTAGAATACCTGGTAGATGATCAATAAGGTGCTTACGAGTTACGACTATATTCCCTCCGTTCAGGAATGTAACGCGTATTTTGATTGGTTAAGAAAAGATTTTGACCAACAATTACTTTTAATATGTGACTTCTGTGATATAAAATCGATATCATTGGATTCATATTCAAAATTACTTTCTTATGATTTTGATTTTGTATTACATAAACAGCATTATCAATAAAGTAATTATTGATCAAAATTTTGTCTTAACAAATCAAAATACGCCTTACATTTCTAAATAGAAGGAGTATTATTTTTTCCTAGATCTCCAAAATGTATTTCTGAAAAGCAATGGAAAAGGCCAATTATATGTTATGAACAATAGCAAAACCTCATCTGTTTAACTATTAATTGCATACTTAGTTCCATTTCAAATAGTATGGCTGGTAGAATTACATATAATTCATCTCTTGCACAATATTAATTAAGAAAATAAATGAGTAAAACCCCAATAGGACCTACAGAAATAACATTAGTAATCAGACTAATCCAAGAATCCAACATCTCACAAACTCACTGCTTAAAATTCACATAGTACTGTTCTCCACAACCCAAGCAATTAGCAATGGCAAGTTCATAACTCTCTCTTTCAAGCTCTAGATTCCAAGACAGTTAAATAAAGGCTAAAACCACGTTTTCTTGTGCCAATAATCTGTTTTGACTTGTAAAAAAATGTGAATTTAAGCAAAAAAATCACTGTTCAAATTTTAATTCCAGACAGCATATTATAGAAACATGAACATCAAACATGCAAGAAAGATGCAAGCATATTGAGGGTCATGGGGAGGTTGTGGTGTTGTATCACCAAAGGAACGATTAGCAGACGATGACGCCATGGGTGCCACCACCAACGCCAAGGGCTGGGAATGTGGACGAGTGCAGCTCTGGGAGAGTGGGAGAGCTCATGGCTGGTAGAGTGGCAGTGGAGGTCGAGGTGTCACTCATGCCACTGGCGGAGCCAGCGTCCCTCCAGCCCGGGCACTTGCCAGGGCTCAACGGCCGGCTGACGCTGAGTCGCCAAAAGCTTCATCGCAGATACGAAAGAAAAATTCACAGTATTACACTTGTTTGCCCGGGCTTCAAATAATTTCTGACTCCGCCATTGACTCGTGCTGGCTGGGGATTTGAGATAGGGTCAAGAAAGGTGGCGAATGGTTTGTTTTGATACAAAGATAGATTATGTAACTCTCACAATGTATATCCATTCATGTATACAGGTATTTATACAAGAATACATAAGCAGAATAAGAGCAAGAATACATGAGAACATGCTGCTAGTCATGCGCTAGACTCAGTCATGTTTGATACAACAGCAATCCAAACCACGTGCTAAGATCATGTAAAAACCGCTCCTGGTAGTTGAGGTGCATGTGTCATTAGTTGTCCAACATAATCTATCTTGCCGTGCTTGTCTTATTCCATTTGTTGGCAGCTGGTTTAGAAATAGCAGATGGTTACTTTTGGTTGTGAATTAAACACTTTCTAACCATCTACACCAGTTTTAATCTACTATTATCTGAGAACTAGAGGATCCCCAAGTGCACTTACGATTTATCCTTGTGTAATCTGCTGTCAGCGGTATACTAGTTCTGGACATGGTATTCAGACAATTATTCTCAACAGCATCCCTTTGTTTGCCCTACTCCTATCTCTTCAATTTATAAGCCACTCATTTGTTGACTATTATGTCCATGTGACAGAAATTGCACAGTGGTTGATGGTTAACCTAGTGAGCTGATGAATGGATATACACGTATGTTGTTTTACCATTGGATCCAATACTTGGTATCCTTCATGTATGTTGTACGGTGATGTTTCCATAATACATTTTATTCCACAGAAAAATAGGTGTTTGAAATGTTAAAACGTTGTTTCTCGCCTAAATTGCACATTTCCTTCAACACCAAAAGTTGTAGTAATAATCGGCTCCTAATCCAGCACGATAACAAATTCACAACGTCCCATCAAATCCTACCACAGGTAGCTAATAATCACAACCTCAAAGCCAGGAAAAAGAAGAAACAACGGGTTTTACAGCCAAAACGAAAGGGAGACTAGAGAGACAGGACAAGAGGAGTTGCCTGAGACGAAGAGGTTGTTGCAGGGCTCCGCCGCGGGGCGGGCAGCGGGCGGAAGCGGGGGTGCGAATGCTGAGACGGAGAACATCCGCCGGAACCCGGCGCGAGCAGCGACCGCCGCCATGTATCGATGAGCCGGTGACGGGAGCGCCGCTGCGAATGGAGGTTTCGCTTGTTGCGACTTGCGACGGAAGGGTTTGAGGGGTTTTGTGTTTGTGGTGACGGCCGATTTGGATGGGCCGAGAGTGCGGCGGCGTCCTAGCCCAACAAAGCTCTGCTCGTCCGTTCACACGTTGAATTAGCCAAAATCTCTTCTACTGCCACTTACTCCTTTCGTCCCAAAATATAAGACACACATATATTTCAAGATTTATGATTAGATATGTAATATTTTAATTATGTGATACAAAAGTGATATTATTAGATTTGTTTTCGAAAGCACTTTCCAATGATATCATTTTTGTATCATATGACTAACATGTTATAGACCTAATTATAAATCTTGGAATACGTGCGTACCTTACATTTTGGGACGGAGAGAGTAGATCGGAAAATTTCTAAAAAATAAAAGAAAATAAAAATGTACCCACCACCCTCCTAGACCTCACCCGTGGTTAATTACCTAAATCTTAATCACCATATAGATGGTCTATAAATAAATGAGATGGTCTTTTTTATTTACACAATTAGAGACTTTATATAAGTGAGATCCAATCTAATAAAGAGAAGAGCACCATCATTTTCCTTGTGTCCCCTTTAGTTTTCATATTATGATTGTGTTTGACCTACTACTAGTTGTATAACTATTGGATCACACTTCGTGACATTGGTTTTGCAACACGTTATTAGCACGCGGTAAGCCTATGGATCAGACTATCTTTACATCGGATTCGAGGTAATCATTGTATCGATGACCGTAAATTTTTAGAAGATTAAAATTCGATGTTTAGATTGCTTTTGTTCCTCTCTTGCTTTCTACATTGAATTTCTGATCTATTATTTTGGTGTTCTTGATAAACTGGAGATCAATCTAGTTTGACTTAACGGACGCCACCTGTCAATAAGGAAGAGTTGACCGATGGTGCTAGAACCATCACTAATCCTGCATGTAGATAGAAACCGCATGCAACTGGTACCACACCAAGACAATGCCAACATGGCACATGTGCACGCGTGATCCCTAGCCACGCTTGCTAACTTCACAGGTCCGGCGGGTGGGCAAGCCTCAGTGCACACACACTTACAGGTCCAACCACGCTTACCAAACCAGGCAAGCTTGTAGGCCGTGACGTGCACAAGTCGTGCGGCCCAGCCATGCTTGCCGGTCACGTGGGCCGAGCAGGCAGGCTGCAACACGTGCGGGTCAAGCAGCCCATGCCACGCTTGTCAACCACGTGGGCTAGACAGGCAGGCGGGGTTGAGGAAGCTTTAGAAATATACCCCTCTAGAATTTTACTTTTCACATTTAATTTTCCGTGAACTATCCGTTTTTTGACTTATCATTTATTTTCTTCGCTTTATATTATAAATTGCTTAGAAAAATGCTAGAGTTACTTGAAAATTTGCATACCATTATACATGTATCCTGTTCATATGTTTTCCACAAAGAGAAACTTATGGATGTCCTGAATGAATATGCAGGACGTCCGGTTCATCAAACAAAAAGCTTGTCAACTATGCTCGACACACTTCGCATCACTCCGGTGGCAAGGATAGGCATGAAGCCAGACTAGCAGACCACAAAGTGAGAAAGTCATACTTCAAGAAAGGCAATGGAGAAAAGCAAAGGAGGAAAATCATGGCACAATTCATTACCCAAGCTCAAAAGGGGAGTGGAAAAACTAAGGAAGGTGAGATACCATATGGTTTGCAGGACCAAATTTGCTATGTATGTGGCCTCTGGGGACATTTATCCAAAAAGTGTCAGATCTAGATACATTGTTGATGCTTTCCGCGCCAAGAATGGATGCGAAAGAAAAAAGAGTCTCAACTTGTCGTGTACCAACCAAAGGAAATAGAACATGCAACTCCAAAACCTCCTCCACTCTTCAATGAAAATCCCATCATTATTGACAGTGTTCCTTTGAATGTGAATGAGGTCACTCTATTGGATATTGGAGTGAAAATAGCAATTGAGAATGTGAACCTCACAGATGAAGAGATTGATGCAAACCTTGATTCATATCTTGCAGAAGAAGACTTTCGGCAAGCATCCTTCTCATTCCAAGAACAAGGCTACTGCAAGAGCCTATGTAGGGCAAGCCTGGGTTTCAGATGACTCTGGTTCAGATGGAGAATCAGAAGAAGAAGAAGTCCAGGTCGCTGGGATAGCAATCTCCATGGCTGACACACCTAGCTGTGTCACAGCCAAGTCAGACAGCTCCAAGCTGAACTCCAAAGCTGATCAAACTTCATCCACTCCTGCTCCCCTATGCCTCATGGCTAAGGACTCTAAGATATTAACTGAAGATGATTTCTCTGACTATGCTAAACTAATGGGTATCTTAGAGAGAACAGAGAAGGGATACTGCAGGGAGAGGAAGGAGAACATATCCCTTAGGGATAAGCTGAGGGAGCTGAAAGAGACCTGTGATGAAATCACAGATGACAGGGAGGATCTCAGGCTGAATCATGAGAACCTAGAGATAGCTCATGAGAAGCTCAGATCAGCACATGAGCTCCTTCTCAAGGAGCATGAAGAGTTAAAGACAAAGCATGCCTTATGCATTGATATTTCTGATAATGTTGCTGAAGCTGTGCCTTTACCTGCTCCTACTGTCATTGAATCATGTTTAAACTGTGCCAGCAGAATCAATATTCTAACATCTACAGGTGGAGTGGTAGACAACTCTAAAGAGGCATCAACCTCTATTGTTACTAACTCTATGGATGCAGCTGAGCACAACAAGCTCAAGGAAGAGCTAGAAGAGCTTAAGAGGCTCATGAGAAAAGGTCTCTGCAGTGTCAACATTGGCATGCAAAACTATCAGCTTATAAGAGCTGAAATGTTGAGAAAGAATGAAGGCCGAAGAGGCCTGGGTTACTCTACCTCTACTGCTAAAGATAAACTGCCTGCTGCCACTAACACTTGTCTTGTAGCAAAATTCGTGAAACAGACAGGAACTAATGACAACAAGAGTGTTGGTCATGAGCAGAGAAAGAGGAATGAAGCAAGCATTCCTTCTAACCCAGGCTATGTTTTGCAGAAGGACATGAAGGAAAAAATAGTGGCCAAGTACATAGGTCGCAGGCGCCTGAAGAAATGGTTGTCTACCATCTGGGTGCCTAAGTCTACTCTTACCGGTGTCACCGGTGGCTCACACAGCTGTGTACCCACCTGTGTCACAGGCAGATCTAACAGGCCACTAACCCATGTGTCTAAGGTTGCAGGTGACTGTCAGCCAAAGAGTATCAAAGTCATATCATCTGTTACTGATGCTGCTAACCTTAAACACAAATATGCTATATATACATCTGCTACTTCTGCTTATGATAAAACTGCAAAAGGAACCAAACATGTTTGGGTCCCTAAATGTCATCACTAATCTTGCAGGAAACTGTCTCCAGTGGAACTGATTGGATTGTGGATAGTGGATGTACACAACATATGACTGGAGGCAGAGAGGAGTTTGTAGAGATCACAAGTGAAAATCTTCCAAGTAAACATGTGATCTATGCAGACAACTCTAAAGGGAAGGTAAATGGCATTGGTAAGGTTGCCATATCTGAGAATCACTCCTTATCTAATGTAATGCTTGTTGATCAGATAGGCTATAGTCTGATGTCTGTGTCACAGCTGTGTGACACAGGCATGAAAGTTACTTTCTATCCTGAAAAGGTTATAGCTTCTAAACTATCTGATGATTCTCAAGTATTTGAAGTATGCAGGTCTGGTAAGCTATATATTGTGAACTTCTATGAACAGTCTGCAGCAGCTCCATGGTGTCTAATGACCAAGACCAGTCTTGGATGGCTGTGGCACAGACGGCTAGGACATGCAGGGATGAAGCTCCTGAACAAGCTGAGCAAACATGACTATGTCATAGGCTTGGAGAAGGTGAAGTTCGAAAAGGACAAACCCTGTAGTGCATGTCAAGCTGGCAAACAAGTTGGAGCTGCCCATCGACCTAAGAACATCATGACCACCTCCACTCCCTTCGAGCTCATTCACATTGACCTCTTTGGTCCAACAACCTATGAGAGCTTAGGAGGTAACAAATATGGCTTTGTCATTGTAGATGATTTTTCTAGGTATACTTGGGTGTTCTTTTTGAAGGAGAAGACACAGGTGTACAAGAAATTCAAGCATCTCATTGTCAGAGTACAAAATGAGTGGAAGGTGAATTTTGTAAAGGTCAGAAGTGACAATGGGAGTGAGTTCAAGAACTCCAAAGTGGAAGCATTTCTGGACAAGCATGAAATCAAGCATGAATTCTCAGGTCCATATGCCCCACAACAAAATGGAGTGGTGGAAAGGAAGAACAGAACTCTGATAGAGATGGCAAGGACTCTACTAGATGAATACAAGACTTCACCAAGATTTTTGGCTGAAACTGTCAATACTGCCTGTCACTCTGTCAACAGGATATACCTTCATCCACTACTCAAGAAGACTCCCTATGAACTGCTCACCAACAGCAAGCCTAACATATCATACTTCAGGGTATTTGGTTGTAAGTGCTACATTCTTAGGAAAGGTAAACGCCTAACTAAGTTTGAAGCTAAATCTGATGTTGGTATATTCCTTGGTTATTCCACTAACTCCCATGCCTATAGAGTCTTTAACACTTCCTCTCAGGTTATTGAAGAATCTATAGATGTGGATTTTGATGAGTCTTATGGCTTCCAAGGAGAGCAAGTTGCTATTGATGTAGGAAATGAGGATATTCTGAAGAAGTCCACTGGTGAGATCAGACCCACCATCAAGGAGGAGCCTGTCCCACCAAGTGATCAAGAACCCTCTACTGCATCAATCCTTGAAGACACTAGAGATCATGATATAGAGTTCGAGTGCAACCCAGCCAATGATCAAATTGACGCAGAAGCCTTCATGCACCCAGCTGTGTCACAGGAAGAACTACCGGTGTCACAGGCAACTCCATCAGCTGTGACACAGGCAGTTGACCCCGATCCCCTTGTGATCAGCCGGCTGTAGAAGGATCACCCTGTGGACAATATCATCGGTGCCATTAATAGGGGAGTGACCACTCGATCTCGAATTGCTAATTTTTATGAGCATTACTCCTTTGTCTCAAATGTTGAACCCAGGACCATAGGTGAAGCTCTAAAGGATGCTGACTGGATCAATGCTATGCATGAGGAGCTCAACCAGTTCGAGAGAAATGAAGTATGGTCACTGGTGGAAAGACCTAAAGACCACAATGTGATTGGAACCAAATGGGTCTTCAGGAACAAGCAAGACACTAATGGACTGGTGGTAAGAAACAAAGCCAGACTTGTGGCGCAAGGATTCACACAAGTAGAAGGTCTGGACTTTGGAGAAACATTTGCCCCAGTGGCAAGACTTGAAGCCATCAGAATCCTTTTGGCATATGCTGCTCACCACAACATCAAGCTTTACCAAATGGATGTCAAGTCAGCATTTCTAAATGGTAAACTTTCTGAACTTGTCTATGTTGAGCAGCCACCTGGTTTTGAAAATTACAAGAAACCATACCATGTCTACAAATTGCACAAAGCACTCTATGGTCTAAAACAAGCACCAAGAGCATGGTATGATACATTGAAAGAATTTATAATCAGTAATGGATTTAAAATGGGCTTAGTTGATACAACTCTATTCACTAAAAGAAATGGAAAAAATTATTTGTGTGCCAAATTTATGTCGATGACATAATATTTGGTTGTACTAACCGTTCCATGAGTGAAGAGTTTAGCAAGCTGATGACCAAGGGATTTGATATGTCTTTGGATGGAGAACTCAAGTACTTCCTAGGACTTCAGATCCGTCAACTGAAGGAAGGCACTTTCATCTCACAAGAAAAGTTCACCAAAGACATCATCACCAAGTTTGGCATGAAGGATGCAAAAGGTATACACACTCCCATGCAAACTAATGGCCATCTGGATCTAAACACTGAAGGTAAGTCTGCTGATCAGAAGGAATTTAGATCTATGATAGGTTCCTTGCTATATTTGTATGCATCTAGGCCTGATATCATGCTTAGTGTTTGTATGTGTGCTAGATTCCAAGCTAACCCTAAGGATTGTCACAGAGTGACAGTCCGCAGGATTCTGAGATATTTGATTCACACTCCAGGGTTTGGCTTGTGGTATCCTAAAGGTGCAAACTTTGAGCTAGTTGGCTATTCTGATAGCGACTATGCAGGGTGTAAAGTTGACCGAAAAAGTACCTCAGGTACCTGTCAATTCCTAGGGCACTCATTAGTGTCCTGGTCATCCAAGAAACAAAATTCAGTGGCCCTTTCCACTGCAGAAGTCGAATATATTGCTGCTGGTAGTTGTTGTGCTCAATTATTATGGATGAGGCAGACCTTAAAAGATTTTAACATATCTTTTAATCAAGTACCCCTCTTCTGTGATAATGAAAATGCAATCAAGCTAGCCAACAACCCAGTACATCACCAAAGATCCAAGCACATAGAAGTGAGGCACCACTTCCTTAGAGACCATGTAGAAAAAGGAGATATACAGCTGTGCCATGTAAGGACTGAAAAACAATTAGCTGATATATTCACCAAGCCCTTAGATGAGACTAGGTTCTGTGCCTTGAGGAGTGAATTGAATATCATTGATGTCTCTAACCTGCAATAAAGGTTCGGCTTGGTATCCAGCTGATGTGTTTTCATCTTTATCATTTGCATCTTTGTACCTGTGCTACCCACCTGTCTCACAGGTGTGTGCATTGCATCATGCTGAAATCATATATTATAGTCTGTAAAGTGCACTCCTTTGTGTATAAGCATTTATCTAGATCAACTCATGTCAGCTTGAGCTTTGCTTGATTGATTTTCTAGCAAGCTGACACTGAGAAGTTCACTTAAGGACTCTCTGATAGTGCTAATGCTTTCTTTCTCATCTAAATCAATCCATCTTGGTGTTCACTAGATGAAATACTTGTCACCTGAGTCTCCCAGCTATGTCTCAGGTGAGTGCCTTGAAAATTCCATAGGCCAGGGTATACATCTCTTTCACCTGTGTCACAGGTCCTTATGTCAGCTGTGACACAGCCACCTTACAACCTCTGGGCCTATATAAAGAGTTGCTGCGTCCACACAGAAACCGCCTCGAACTCCCATACCCAAAACTTTCGCCGTGCGCCAAATTTTCGAGTTCTCATCTTTTTCGCCGGTTTCGTCCTCGAATTTTCTTCAACAAGTTGGAGGAAGCTTTCCGTGGAACTCTAATGTCGATTCTTCCGCAGCAAAGTTTAATCTCAATCAAAGTAAGCCTCTGCAAAACCCTCCTTTGCGCTCAGTTCATGTTCTAGGTCTTGATAGTCTAATCCAGTAGCGCATTGGTCCATATTAGGGTTGGTCTTACTTTCGTGCAATCTTTTGAACTCATCCAATCTAAAATCAACCAGCAAATCGTTGCCAAACTCAAAATTCCATGAATTTGTTGTCCGCCCCCGTACATAGCTGTGTCACCGCTAGGGTCTCACCTGTCGCACAGGTGTGCCTATTCAACAAGCTAAGACCTCGGTAAAGCTTAAGTCCTCACCTGTGTCTTCCCCATCTAACACAGGTGTCTAACACAGCTATCTCTCTGCATCAAATAAACACCGCTTACCTACCTCTATCTTATCTATCTTGTTTCTACAGATGTCTTCAGATTTTGAGAGAGCTGACAGTGCTCTGAAATGGTCTGATCCAGAGGAATCTCCTAAGGAATTAATTATATCAGATTCAGATCAGGAGAAAAAGAGGCTGAGGCTGAAACAGGAGGCTGTAGAGAAAAGAAAGGCAAAGCAAAAGGCTCACAGGCAGAGAGTAGCTGCTGGGAAGAAGGCAGCTGCCTCTAAAATCGGTTCTCAGCGTGCTCCAACCAAAAGGACAAGGTCCTCAGCTGCAGTTGAGCACACTTCTTTGGGAAAAGAGGGTGCCAAGAAGGGCAAGAAGATAGCAAAGAAATCTCCAAAGCCATCCATTGAAGATGTAGTGTTGCCAAGAGGCACACTCACAATCAGAGAACCTACTCCACCACCTAAAGTGTCACAAGAAGATCTTGAGCATGATCAGATAATCCTTGAAGAGATGGATAAGTTAGCAGCTCAAATAAGAGAAGAAACAGATGAAGAAACCAAGAAAAAGCTGACCACTATCTATACTGCCAAAAGCTTTGAGCTTTCAGAGGCTGCAATGCCTGTTTCAATGGGCATTCCTGTTCCAACAGAACAAGATAAGGAACTCTTAAGAGAAATTACAGATTTGCACAAGCAGTTGCAATCAACATCTTCTCATGATGCTGCAGTTGAAATCAGAAAGCAAATTCTTGAAAAGCAAGATAAGCTCTCAACAAAATGCTTGTTGCCAGGGTCTAAGGATCAGAAGGGCTTATCTAAAACTGATGCCAGAGGTAGTCATCTACTTCAACAGATAGCAGAGCTGCAGAAGAAAGCAAATTCTCTGCCCAGAGGTCTTGATAAACAATATCTATTGGCTGAAATCAGACTCAAAAGAGGTCAGCTATCTGAAGATTTCAAAAAACCTCCTCCAGCTCGAACTATCCTCAAGCCAGGCCTCAGCAGGGATGATGTTGAAATAATTCTCGGTCAGCAGATCAATGAGCTGCTTGGAAAGATAAGACAGACACCTCCTGGTGCTGAGAAACAAGCTCTGCGTGCTGAGCTCAAAACCAAGCAGGGGATGCTTTCTGGTGCCATTCCTATTCCTAAAGCTAATGCTCCCCTAGCTGTTCTTCCAGCTCCAGCAGCTCCAAAGAGAAAGAGATCTAATACAGTGAAAATCACTGAGGAGCCTGCTGCAAAGAAGACTGAACAAGAATCTGAGATTGAAATAATCTCTGAAACAACCCAGAACTCTAAGCCATCTCTCAAAGATCAGTTGGATCAACAGAAGCAAGATCTTCAAGGAATCAAGAAGGAGAAGCTACCACTTGTGTCACTGGTGGCTAGCTCAGGCAAGTCATACCAGAGGAAAGAGAGAAAATCTCAGAGTTCAACCAGCATTGACTCTATTTCAACCCTGGATGTTCAGAAACCATTGTCTCCTTCTCAGTTTCTAGTCTCTGAAGCTGAAGAACAAGCTGCACCAAAGGCTCAAGTGCCTTCATCTTCAAGACCAGCTTCAGTAGAGTCTCCAGTGGCTGCAAAACCATCAAATCCACAGCTGTCTCAACCAGCTACGTCTCAGGCAGGAGAAGAAGCTCAGACCCAAGTCTCTCACTGGTCTCCATCACCTGTGCCACCGCCAGCTGACCCAGCTCAGTCGGTTCAAGCACCTGTGCCATCACCTGTGGCACAGGTCAGTAAGTCAGCTGAGCAAGAAGAAAAAGAAGAAAGCTCCGAGAGCTCATCTGATGATGGAAGAGGTGTGTCTGTGACTCCTCCAAGGCCAAGAGCAGCCAGAGCTGATTCTGATGAAGATTATCAGGGAGAGAATCCATCTCTAAGTGACAAATCAGCAGAAGAAGCTAATGAAGAAGAAAAGGAGGAAACAGTGGCAGAACATGAGGACAGCTCTCCCAGTCATTCAGTTAGAGAAGAAGACATGGAAGACAAATATCATTACATCTTCTCTCATGCTCTGAGGACTGAGGCCAATCAGATGCATTTTATTTCAAGAGCTGCTGCCAAGAAACTGCCAAAGAGTGATCCTAAGAGATCCAAGAGCAAAATTGCCTCAATGAGACCTAGTTCATTTATCAAGATGAGGTCAACAAACCCATACTTCTCTGAAGATCAGGAGTTTATAGCTCTATCTTGCTCAGACCCCAGATTTCACAATGATCATCAAAGGGGTGTATACCATGAGATTCTTGCCTCCAAAGGTTTTGTAGATTGCAAGACAATTGATTGGTCAGCAATGACAGATTCAAGACTGAGAGTAGTTCCTTCTCTGATCCAAGCCTCAGGTCTTGAATTCTTATGCAATCTCCAGCAAGATTATGATCCTGAGATCATCAAGGAGTTATATGCCACAGTTTGGATAGAACAGGAGAATCAAGATGTTATGCTCTGGATGACAAGAAGTCAACTTCTTTCAATCACAGTTCCAGAGTTCAATAGCTTAATGCATGCCCCTTTGGAACCAAGCATGCCTAATCTATTCAAGCTTGCACCAGTTCCTAATGAAGTAAGAAGAAAATTCTATCCAAAGAACTTCAAATTCCCTGCCAAAGCCCCTTCAGATCATGTCTATTTCAAGGGTATAACTATCACTGCCAAGCATCTGATCAAGATTCTTAATGTCTCTCTTCAACCCAAAGGGGGAAACACAGATGCTGTCTATAATGCAACCTGGCAGATATTGGTGCACATAGCTAAAAATCAGCATTTTGATGTAGCAAGATATATCTTTCATGAGATAGATGCTGTCACCAAGGACAAAAAGGCTAAGCGACGGTATGGATCGTACATCATGTACATGATCCTTCAAAGAACAGGTCTTCTGGATTCTACTCTTGATCTCTCTGTGAAGACTATCAAAACCCAGCTTAGACCTCAGGCAGATGATAATCCAGATGAGGTTGCAGTCCCTGCTTTATTTGGAGACTCACCTGGACCAGCTGTGTCATCTCCCAGTCACACAGCTGCTCAAACTGCTCCTCCCAGGTCATCACATGTTTCATGCCAAGCTCCCACTGGTGCCACAGCTGGTGCACCTGTGTCAGAACCAGCTGATGCTGAAGATGATGATGACACCTCCTGCGACCCTGCCATAGCTTATATGAACAAGGTCATGCCTGCTCAACTTACTGCTCTGCGCAAAGAAAATCACCAGCTTCGAGAAGAAGTCTCTCATCTGAAAGCCAACATGGATCAAGTGCAATCTCAGCTCTCAGATATGTCCAATCAGCTCTCAGATATGTCCAACCAGCTCTCAGAGGTCCTTCAGCTGCTGAAGAGCAAGTCTTCTTGAAGCATCTCTTCCTCCTGTCTTCCTTTTTGGGTGTTTTAGTGTCAAAGGGGGAGAGAGTGTAGAGTGAGCAGAGTGGTGCAAGGGGCAGGGGAGAGAAAAGATAAAGGGGGAGAGCATATTGGGAAATTATTTTCAAAATGATGTATCAAGACTTGGTTCTTCTGTTGTATCTTATGTCTTGATAACATTGTATCTTTTATGCAAATCTTTTGATCTGATACATGTCTTATACATTCTTATGCTCACTTTTTATTTGTTGGAATGCTCTGATATACACATATTTGGTATGCTCTAATGCACATTTTGCTCTGTCAAACATGTGTGAATGCTCAGATTCATAGTTTGCTCTGTTATACAAATGTATGATCTGATATATGCATGTCTGTCATGTTTTGATATCATTATCAAATGCTCTGATGCATGTCTTGCATATTTTGTGTACTTTGTGCTCTGATATGCATATGTTTGATATGACTTGCTCTGATTTATATGTATGCTCTGATAAGGAATATAATGCTCTGATCATTCATCAACATACTTAAACTGATAAGAATGCAAGTCATCAGAAAATACTTCACATGCTTAAAACATGTAAACTGTGCATCTCTTGTGAAACAAATCTTTTATGCACAGATTCAGGGGGAGTATATTCTACCAACATTCACATGTTTCAATATTTCAATTCTATATATTTGAATGTGTGAAGCTTGGGTTGCCACTAACCACCAAAAAGGGGGAGATTGAAAGATCATCTAGGCCCTAATTTGGTTTTGATGGTTAATGGCAACCTAAACTGGAATCTAATGTTTACATTGAGTGTAAGTAGAACTTACAGGTTCCAAGAAGAAGGGTTATCCAGAGAAGGATGGCCACCAAAAAGGGTACAAGGTGGTTTCAAGGACAAAGAGATGGCTGTGCTAGGCAGCTGTGCCACAGCTGAGAAGAAGCCGGTGCTATGCAGGGAGCTGCAAGCAGGGTGATGGTGGCTTGATGCGTCAAGGGCCGTGACTTCAGTTGGTGGCAAGTAAAAGCCTAGATTTGCTAGTTTCTTTGAGTCCATAGGAACCACCCGTACTATCAAGAGGGATGAAACAGTAGTAGTTGTCTAAGGGAACCTTGTTCATTGCTCAGAGTGTTGGTCAAGGGGATTGGTGCTTTGAGGCTAATTGCCCTGTGTCAATAGCTTTGCACAAAAGTATGTAGCTGTGTGAAAACCCTAGAGCTTTAGGCACCTGTGTGACACAGCTGTGTCACAGGTGGACTTCTGCTCTATAACTCAGGTACATCTCTGTACCAGGGGAGAGCTTGTAAATGCTAAGGTACCTGCACTGCGATAGGCGGTCTGATGAGTCAGAAGTGTGTCGGAGGTTCTCTCCTTATAGGTATTAGAGTTGAAGTATGCTGAGGGCATGTCATGTGCCAGGACCGGGCTGAGTAGTGCGGCTATCAGCTAAGGGTTCACCTGTGTGCGCTGTCGGTGACACAGGTGTCGGTTTGCCTGAGCCGGGTACAGTTGGGCGTAGGGTGTAGCTGTGTCACCGGTGGTTGACACCGGTGGCTCACTTAATCCTACGTGGCAACAGGGTAACGGTCAGGTGCCTGTGGACCCTATATATAGGGGACCAGGGGAGGACTCTGTCCTCAACCTTGCTCAAATCAGTGATTCACATACGACCGTTGCAAAGCCTCCAACCACTCCACAAGAGCCGAGAGCCTAAGGGTTAGTTCGAGTGGGTTTGTGAGCTAGAGCACGAGCAAAGGTTCCTCCAAGAGATTGCTGCTGCATCATCTGTTACTCTTGGAGTTTGTCTGCTCCTAGACGGGTGTAGGAGTTGCTGGTATCACCCAAGCTTGTGTGGGCTGAACCAGTAGTTTGTGAAGGTGTTCTGAGGTCTACCTGCTGCAAGGCAAAAGGATCTCCACAAGCAAGAGAAAGAGTCCTGAAGGATCAGGTACTCGGAGAAGAAGCACGGTTTGGTGCTGGCCAGCTCTTAGGAGTGGTCTCTCCAACGAAGACGTACCTTCTCTGCAAAGAGTTGGGAACTTCGGTGAAAAACCCCTGAGTCTCCTTTACTTTCCTGTATTGCATGCATATCTGCTTATACTTGCTTGCTTGTGTCTCTTAGACTTGATCTGCTAAGTTTACCTTTTCACCTGTGCTAGTTTACCTTTATACCTGTGTGTGATCATCTGTTGCACAGCTGCATCATTCACTTGTATTCATCTGTATCAGCACCTGTGTCACAGTCAGTCTAAGTAGAGCACCTGTGTTAGGTTAACTCTTCACCTGTGTCATTCACCTGTGTGACAGCTGTGTGTTAATTTACACATAGTTTCTACCTGTGTCACTTACTTGTGTCACTGCTGTCCACTATTAACTTGTGAAGTTAATCTGACAACTCAAACAAAAATTTAAAAGAGGAAATTTTATAAGCCAACTATTCACCCCCTCTCTAGTCGGCATCTCGGTCCTTTCAATTCCAGACTTGAACATCCCTATGGAGGAAGAGACCAACGAAGGCATGTGCGCACACATCGGCACCAAGAGACTAAAGGATCATGTACCCATAATGGGAAATAATGGGACTCGAGATGAGCATAACGAAGAAGCTCCTCATGAAGAGATTTCCATCAATTACATTGACACAGGAGAAACTCTTAATCAAGCAGAAACAAGTATGAATAATTGCTTTGCTACAAAAACTTCCACCATCATAAATCTTGATCCAGAATGCTCAAATAAAGATCATATTGGGAAGATTAGAAGAAGGCAATGCAAGCAGAATTGTAATTTGATATGCCGATGGCCTGATCTTTTGTTGCGAAGATGGTAGCTATCGATTAGGTGGAGCTTGACCTTGAAGACCCGACTATACCATACTAGACGATACGCCTTAGCAATCGCTAAGCCAATCTCCGATGGTTATTGATCTTGCCGTAGACATGATCAACTTGAACAACGAGGTTCAAGTTCCTTCAAGCAATTGAAGAACCGACAAGAATTGTGATAATTTACAACTCAAAATTGTGAGTAATAAATTGGCACAAGAGCTAGAAGAATAAGTTGGGATTCCACTGGCGATCTGAACAAGGCGATAGTCGTACACGACTTGTAGATGCAAAATTGTAGAAGCAGCTAAACAATACTCAATGAAACCTGAGCCCTAAAGTAAGCGCACGGGGTGTATTTAAGGAGGGGTTGATAGGATTTCGTGCACCCTAAGGTAGGGGTCCAAAACAACCTCTAAAACCTAATTCTCCTCGAATACAGACTCTAAAACTTGCCTACTTTGCCTAAATCCAAAATTACATAGGCCTGGCCCAAATTTGAGGTGGCGTGGCACCATGTGCTAATTATGATCGAAAATAAAAAGTGAAAACTGTATATTTCGTCCAAGTCTTCATATTCCATCATGGTGGCTTCAAAGTCTTGTAATGGCTTGACATCAACTCAACATCTCCCTTCTTGTCCCTTGTAGTGCTGTCATCCTTCTCCTCACTTGACCTATAACATCATCTCCTTTAGGCAGCATCAAGGAGTTCATAGAAAATGATTGAGTCCAAGAAACATATTTGCCTAATAATTAATTTGGTGTACACGAGCTCTTGTCACTGGACCCTGTATATCTACTTGACAAGCTTGGTCAGTAGGTAATGGTGGAGGTATGATTGTATCGATGTTACAAATGTCCTCATCACAATCCCTTTATAAAAAGGAGGTATTTTGGCAAATAGCTCGTACCCCTTCCCATGCATATCATGTGGGATACAAGTGAGTATTTGTTCTTAAGAGGTATAAAGCGAGACTTGTTGCTCAAGGTTTCACCCAAAGAGAAGGGATTGACTATAAAGAAACCTATTCTCTAGTCATGGATGGAAATACATTTAGTTTTTAATCTCAATGGCAGTAAATCTGAACTTAAGAATGGTATTAATGGATGTGGTTACATCACATTTGTATGGTAATCTAGATTCAGAAATTTACATGAAGGTATCAAAAAGTGTACCAATTCTAAATCAAGACTGAGCTAATCGAGGCTGAAGCTGAGTTGCTGTTGCCAGTTTAAACTGCAGTTACAGTCGGTCTGACCGCTGCTTGTGGCTTAAGCCAACATCAACAAAACAGGAGCAATGCCATTCTCTTTGAGTCAGTTTATTTAACTTCCACCTTATAATCAATCTGTCACCTGAGCTATTGTGTGTTGCTTTGATAGTAACCATGCCTCCTCCATGCAACCCTTGTTGTCATGTCGTTGTTCTGGATCTAGAGCCTGAAATAGAAGAAGAAGAGTTTGAGAATGAAGATGAGTATGATGGTGCTGATGGTAGGGAATAGAATGATGAGGTGGCTGAGGAATTGGATTATGCAGAGGAAGAAGAATAAGAAGCTCATGTGAATATGTCGGCAGAATGACAACATTGACCTATAAGCACAGAAGGTTCCATTATCAGTTCACTAAGGAGCCTAACTCTAATGATCCCAAGTTCCACACTCACTTTCAGGAGAATGTATGCAACTGGATATATTTGAAAAAGAATTTTGCTTCACATACTTGGTTCCGGTGGAATTCAGTGGACAAGAAGAGAGAGTATCTAGGTTTGGATACACGGTTCACTCGGATGGCTTGGCAGACTTTCTGGTTCTGAGGCAGGACTACAGTACAGAGCTAATCCGGTAGTTCTATGCCACTCTGTTCATTGATGTAGATTTTCATATCATCAGGTGGAGGACAAGTACTGAGAACTACATTGCCTCTCGCTCAGATTTTGCTCATGCTCTAGGAGTAGCTCACTTGATGGGAGAGGCCAGGATTCATGATGAACCAAAGTTGTCAGTCCAGGAGAAGCTTGCTTTCTACCAGCCTGATTATCATGGACAGCCAGGGCCAGTCACAAGCTTGTACACCATTCCCGGTGTGGTGCACAAGTTCATCAAGTCAACTATCTATCCTAGGATGGGGAACAAGGATCACGTGAGGCATCCTGTGTGGAACATCACGGCTCATGTGATGAGAGGACAGCTGTCGACGTACAAACGCCGGCGTCCGTGGTCCGGATGGACCCCCTTTGGGATTCGGCCGAGGAGGCGTAGGAACAGAAGCTACGTCGATTTTGAGTGGCAGGGATGCCAGAATGGAGACCGTGATTTACCCAGGTTCGGGCCACCTTCTTGGTGTAAAACCCTACGTCCTGCTTTTTGTGTATATCTGAATATATCGAGGATTACAAAGAGCTCGAGCCACACTTCCTTTTTGTCCATCTCTTAGGTCTAACCTCTCTTTTTTCCCATCAATCCTCCTTTCATGGCCTTGGTTCTCCCCTTATATACGCGGGGGTCACCACAATGGCCGAAAGGCAAATACACTGTAGTAGCACCGTTGCTGACGGATAGGGCGTGGGCGACCCACACCGGCGGTTGAGGGTTGCTGTAGCGGAATAGCGCCTGTCACGCTGCGGTTGGAATTTGGGTCGTCATGACGTGGTTGGGTCAGAAGACGAAGACTTCCTGGGACGCCTTCTGACACGGACCATGCTGCACCTACCCTGGTCCCACAGATCAGGGACCAGAGGCATGCGCCTGGGCACGCGGCAGCGTGTCCCAAAGTCAAAAAGGTTTCTGACCGCTCCATCCCCTGCCAAGGCCGATAGCTGATGGGGCTTTTGACTTGTGGGACAGGAAACGGTCAGGGCACCGCGATCTTGTCCACAGCGGACTTGGAGTGGGTATGCCTGTCAGACAGGCATTAAATACGCCTGTCGGGCCACGTGTACTGAGAAAGGCCCCACGGGGGAGCTCGGGGGCTCCCGAGCACGCACCCTGGGCCATCCCACCGTCTAGGGGAGGCACTCGGCGTCCCGAGTGGGGGCCAAGTCGCCTTGGGTGCTCGGGGAGCATCCTTAAGGGGCGACTCGGGACTCCCCTCGATAGGCCGCGTGGATATGGTGTTCGGGGTGATCCCCCGGGCACCTCTTCTTGACTCGTCCCGAGCGGGGGCCAAGTCGCCTTGGGTACTCGGGAAGCATCTTTAAGGGACGACTCGGGGCTCCCCTTGATAGGACGAGTGGGTACAGTGCTCGGGTGAGCCCCCGAGCATCTCTTCTTGACTCATACGTCCTTGGTGACGCGGTGTCAAGTTGGGCCTTTGCCAGCGGTTTAGGGGACCCTGGTCCCCGTATCGCCGACAGTAGCCCCCGGGCCCGCGACCAGGCGATGGCCCAGAAAGAGGATGAGGCTGGGGGCGGGGCCTTCTCTTCATGGGCCAACGAAGACGCCGGCCCGCTCTGAGCGCCGTGCGGGGGAAACGCTCCGATTTTTGCACCTCGTGGGGGAGTGCACTCTGCCAGGGAAACAGAAACGTCCGCCCACGTTCCGCTATTCGCGCCCCGCGGGCCCCCCATGTCTGCTTGCACGTGAAACACTTCGAATTCTTGATTCTTTCCTTTAATTGCTCCGCCGCTGCTGCGCCTCCTCATCTTCCTTGTTTGCTCATGCCTTTTCACCTCCTTGCACCCTTTCGCCTCCTGCTTCCTTTCGCCTCTAACTTCCTTTCGCCTCCAACTTCCATGCCGTACCGGCACCATGCCGAGACGCGAAAGACGCCGCACCTACTCGCCGTCCACCGCCACCAACGCCATTCTTCCCAGGTCTCGCCTCCTCAACGAGGAGAGCATGGCCAAGGTGCGGAGGATGTTGGTCCCGGAGGGCCAACAGGGGGCGTCAACAGTGAGGCCGGCCACATTTCCACCGGAGCCGAGGCCGGAGGAGACTGTGATTTTTACAAGCATCATCGCGGCGGGCCTGGTGCCGCCGTTCTCCCCGTTCTTCTTGGAAGTGCTAGCGGAATACCAGATTCATCTCATCCACCTCTCCCCCAACTCCGTGGCAATGTTGGCGATCTTCGCCCACCTCTGCGAGATGTTCCTAGGAGTGATGCCGTCGGTGGTGCTCTTCCGCCACTTCTTCGTGCTGCGGTCCACGGGGAAGAGCAGGGGCTCCAATCGGGTGGAAGCCGCGGGGAGCTGCAACTTCCGCCTTCGAGAGAAGATCGGGGACAGCTACATCCCGCAGGAGACACGGAACAAATGGGACGACTGGCGCAACCATTGGTGCTCCATCTCCACCGATCCGCATGCCCAGCTGCTGCTTCCCGATAGGCCGGCACCGGCGCAAAAGAGGACGTGGTAGTTCCTGCCAGAGGACGACGACCTGCTGCGACTGGCGGTGGAGAGGATCTCGCAGCTGCGGGGAGCGGGCTTGACGGCCACGATGGTGATCGGAGATTTCCTCCGGCGGCGGCTGGCGCCACTGCGGGAGCGTGGCCACCCGGCCTAGACGTACACCGGCGTGCGGGACATCGGCCGAACGGAGATCGGCGAGGCGGGGAACCTCAGCCCTGACACGGCGAGGGCCATGCTGCGGATTCTCCTGGGCGTCGGGGACGCCGCTTCCGCCGAGCTGCCCAGGCGGGACCTTGCTCTTTGCATGAACCCGCAGCGCAACACGATCCGCGCGGCCCTCCCCGAGTTCGACTCTCGGGGGTCAAGCCGAAGGACCCGGCTAGGGCGCCTGGCTCGCTGACGATCCCAGGAGGCGGCGACGTCGAGGAGGAACCGACCACGAGGACCCCGGGGACTCGCATCTTCGGCGAGGACCCCGCAGACCCGAAGGGCAAGAAGGCGCGGGCACCTTCGCGTCATCCTCATCATCGCCGCTACCCCCTCCTCCGCCCCCCGGCCCGTGGGCGAGCACCGGGGGCGGCAGCTCGGGGCGAGGCAGCGCCCAATCAAAACCGGCCGAGGGCGGCAGCTCGGGGCGAGGCAGTGCCCAATTGGAACCGGCCGGGGGCCCGGCGCAGCCGAGCTCGAGGGCTGCCCAGCCCCCGGCAGCGAACAAGAAAAGGAAGGAGTCGTCAGCGCTGACGAGCCCGGGATTCAAGCTCCCGACCGCACGCTGGCGGTACAAAGGGCCCTCATCAGGGTAAGACAACTCCCACTTTGTTTTGTAGGGTTAATATAATGCTCGGGGATTGACCCGAGCTTCGTTGTGTTGCTTGCAGGCCGTCCAAGAAAACTCGGACCGCCCCAAGCGCGGAGTCCGCCCCGAGCACCGAGGATACCCCGAGAGCATCCCGGGGGCCGAGGCCGCGCGGACAACGCCGAGTTCAATCCCCGACATCTAGGGCACAGTGCCCGAGCGGGACGCGGCAGCGTCGGAGACACCGGCGGCAGAGGCTGTGACAACTGGGACTGCGAGGGCTGAGACTGAGGACGCGCTCCCCGAGGGAGAGCTCGGGGACCCAGCCGCCCCGGAGCTACCCGAGAGCCTACCGGAGGTTCTCGGGGGGAGCTCAGTGCCCGATGGCGGGGAGCCCGTCCTTGCCCTCGTGGAGGCCCCCAGCCGTCCCGGCGCCGGAGCGAGCTCGGGCTCGACCGCCCTGCCGGGGGGGCCGGGGCTCCATGCGCCAAGCCGGGACACCTCAGGGGCTCCTTCCTGAGCTGTTCGAAATGGTGCACACCATGGTGGACAAGATCCGTGCCACCGTCGCGTCAGAGAAAGCGGCGCTGCAGGAGCGGGAGGCCGCTCTCGCGGAAGCCGGAGAAGCCTTCCTCGCGCGGGTCCGGATCACCAAGCGTGAACACGAAAGAGCCACCGCAGAGATTCTCAGGGAAAAAGAGTCCCTGGAACAGATGCACGCGGAGGTCATCGATGAAGGTGAAGAACTGATCCTGCGGGAGGAGCAGGTTGCCCTCCGCGAAGCCGAGGCCGCTACGCGGGAGATCGTCCTTAATCAGCGAGAGAAGGTGCTCAATGAAGGGGAGGTCTCTCTGGTGTGGCAAACCCGGGAGTTGGAGGGAGAGGTGAAGCGGCGCATCAAGGCCGCTCGCAAAGAAGTCTCCGACCAGCTGGAGGCGACCAAGGCGGAGGCCCGAGAGCAGCTCCGTCGAATTGAAGAAGACAGAGATCGCTGCATCCGAGAGGTGGAACAGCACCTCGAGGATAGCAATGTCTCCAAGCAGAGGATGTCAGAGCGGGTGAAGGAGCTGCAGGAGGAGCTGCAGCGACTGGAGTCGACGGCCGCCGAGGAGAGGGATCTCCTCGTGGAGATGCGGTCCGAAAGGAACGGCGCCACCAAGATGATGCGCAACATCTTTGACCAGGCGCGGCGCGCGGCGGAGGCTACGAGGCTTGGCCGCATAACCGCGAGCCAGCAAGGCCTGGAGTCCCTGGGCCAATTCGTCCTTCCCTTCGGCACGATCGCCGAGCGGCTGGAGACGCTACCGGCGGCCGTGAAGGACGTGGCGGCTCGAGAGGGGCGCGAGCTGGCGGCCGCGGTGGCAGAGCATGTGCTCGCACGCTACCAAAGCCGCGGCCAGGCTCGGGGTCACCAAGGAGGAAGAAGACACCACTCGCGAAGCCGTCTGCGAGGTAGCCGGGGAGATCGCCCAACACTTTACGCGGGAGGAGGGCGAGAGCAACTCCGATGATGACGACGACGGCGAGGACTAGCCCGCTTCCTTTGTATCTGTTTGCTTTTTTTTTCAAGGCCGAAGAGCCTTTTTGTAAAGAACTTATAGCTGATGCAAAGCTAGGTGCGGACTTGGCTCCACACCTTTCTAGCTCCACACATTTCTTTCTTTCCCTTTTTTTTGCAGACGCGTCCAACTCGCGCCAGAGCAGGCCGACCCTTGGGGGGCGGCCCCGAGGACCCCAGCCCCCGAGAGCTGGATGCATCGAACTTGACCTTGAGCAAGCCGCGCCTCGGGGTCCCGAGGGCCCCTCGGGACCCCGAGGACCCCAGGCCACCAAGAGGCGGGCGCCGAACGCAAACCCCCGCACCGCGAGTCATCTCCGGTGCTCGGGGCTGCACGCCTTCAGGTCTTGGCGCTCCTGCAGGTTCGCCCGAGCACTTGCTCGGGGACGGTTATGCAGATAGCTAGGTGTTAGCGGAAGTTTGATTGTGCCAACTTTTTCCACCTAGTTCCACTGACTTTCCCTCTCGCGCAGCAAGGATCCCCTGCACCGCTAGCCCTTCATCTGTGGGGGAGCCCCCGAGCACGTGTGCGAGCGCGTAGGATACTCGGACGGCTTTTTGCCAGGCTGGTGCCCAGGGTTTAGAAACCAGGCGAGGCGACCAGGGCTTTGAGCGACAACCCGGAACTTCCCCGTGACTCACACCGTTACCCTGAAACGCCCCCACCCTATGATCGAACGGTGCACGGGATTGCTGACACGAGAGACTACTCGTGGGGATGGCATAAAAGATTTAAAGCCGAGAGGATGCGGCAGAAAAACTTAGCTGATGAGTAGGATCGAATGATGTCAGAGGAATCCATTGTGACTTTTCGCCCTGGGACTTCGCCTTGATATTGTTGGCGGCGCCTGGGAACTTCACCATGGTTAATCTGTAAACTCCTGAGCGATTATAATAACTTGCAGGCAAAAGATGCCTTTGCCCCGAGTTTTTCCGAAACACCCCGCTGTCAGGACCCGCGGGCTTTCGAGTCATCCGACTGGTCATGAGTACGAAGGGTAGAGTTATCCGAGTACTCTGAGGCTTGGTAGCGCTCGGGGCGACTGACCAGTCCGAGCACGTATGGTCTGGGGCTTATTTACCCAGACTCTGGAGTGCTCAGGGTACAGTCGTTAGCCCGAGCGCCGACAGCTCGCCACCAGAGACTAGACTACCCCAACTCCTCGTACCACAGACTAGTAGGGACCTATTTGCGCAAGGGAGACATGGGAGCTCGATACTCGTGAGAGTGATCTCTTTTGCGAGCAAGCGAGGGGGTAGAAAAACTTGACCAGTAATTGAAAAGGTGAATATTACTTATATTAACATTATCAAAGCTATTGACATAGCCTATGGTACAAGGGGCCCCCGAGCATGTGTGCGAGCGCGTGGGATACTCGGGCGGCTTTTGGCCAGGCTAGTGCCCAGCGTTTAGAAACCAAGCGAGGCGACCAGGGCTCTGAGCGACGAACCCGGAACACTCCCGAGACTCGCTTTGCTACTCGGGGGTCTGACCCAAAGCATAAAGAGAAACTTACTCGAGCTTTTTATAGATAAAATTTGTGCAGGTGCTCGATGTTCCAAGCATTCGGCACTGACAGACCGTCATCCATGGCCAGCCTAACGGAGCCAGGTCGGGAGACGCCGGTCACCCGGTAGGGGCCCACCCACATGGGGGAGACTTTGTTCTTTCCTTCCCGCGTTTGAACGCGGCGAAGTACTACATCCCCGATCTCCAGCGACCAGACCCGAACGTGGTGCTTATGATAGCGTCTCAGGCTCTGCTGATATCTGGCGGCACGGAGGACAGCTCTGCATCGGTGCTCTTCTAGGTAGTTGATGTTTTCAAGCCTTCTCTGCTCCTGATCACCCTCTGAGTAAGCTCTGACCCGAGGCGAGCCGAGAGTGATTTTGGAGGGGAGGCGCCACACCCCGATCTTCCAAAACCTAAAAATTAGGGCTAACAAAAAAAATTTCGCTAATAATGTCAGTCAAATATACCCAACTAAAACTTTAATTCAGGTCATGATACCAAGACACGAAAACCCTTACTCCTAACTTTCTTGATCTCTGTTTTGTTGAAACCCCATTTCCCAGAACCACGCTCGATGACACGAACAACTCTATTCAACACCTTGTCTCCATATGTGGCTACTCGCTCCTGCATTCCCGCCACGAACACCCCCTCGGCATCCCTTTCCTCTTTTTCCTAAGTCGGTGTAACCCAGACCGACCTTTGTAGTTGAGCACCCACTCGGTACTTTTATGAAATCGAAGCATATACATGTCTTGAATCTTTCCCGATTGAAGCAATCTTCTGCCAGCTACTTCGCCACGACCAATCATGAGTATGCGCACATTTATACTGCTTTTGTATATACGCATATGCGCAAAACCCTAATCCATCCCTCCTGAGTTACGGATCAGAAACCTAACCCACTGTTCGGCCCTGCTATGCGTATATACAAGCCTATCGACAATACTTTCCCAAACCCTGGCCTCCACGATCTCGTATGTCTATTCTAACCTCGTTGCCACCACATATACGCTTGAATTCCCAGCTGCATGTGGACACATACACTCTGAGTCTTAGCCCGCTTCTTCCAAGCCGGTGTAAACCCCAACACCTTAACTACCGTATGACTGCCCATATATGCACGTATAAACTTGTGGCTAATCCATGTCTATACCATCCGTTATGGTATGTCCCTGTATCTGACTGAGCGACGCACGTAATCCCCACCTTCGCACATATACCCAAGAGGCCACCGGAATGTGGCACGTACCCATGACCATGTCAAAAGGCCCTGACTACACCTGGCTATACACAATCACATCTGCCACCTTTTTCATTGAGAACACCTACTCAACTTATGGGTGTATAAATATACACCTACACCTGCTGCAGAATAGGCAAGAATCCTAACTCTTTTCCATCCAGCGTAGGTGAACATTTTTAATAAATCTCTGCACCTATAGTATCTTCCTTATTTCTCTTTAGTACCACGAAACATCAGCTCAACCTACAGCCCTTGCACTGTGAAACATTTCCATCTACACTGCCGACCCAAACCACGCAGTCACAGGTTCTGAATTCGGTGCCTACCTTTTCCTACGCACCATGCCAGCTCACTTCCCTCTGCTCTCATTCATTTATTGCTGAACCCTGTGCGCCCAGGCCACCTCCACACCATGGCAGAATTGGTGCCTAACTCCTCTGATTTTGCTGCACAACTACAGCACCAGCACCAGCACCCACGCATTCCTCCCTCCTGGTCCTTCCCTTGCTCTTTCCTCCCATCTACATCAGCAAGAGCTTCAGGCCACGTTGCTCATTCCAGCACAGCTTGCCATTAAAACCCTGCTAGCTACCTCCATATTTCTACACCACCTTCACTAGTTCCTTCCCGTATGCAGTTTGTTGTCTCTGTTGCTCTATTCTCATTTCTGCTATAGCCCCCAAACGTGTACCAACCGACTTGCAGATCTTCTTTACCATGTGGGACCTTGGCCCACAAGTCATATTCTCCTCTCCAATCCTTATTCCTCTACTTGTCTCACCTTTTCTTCCTCTGTCAAATACCTGCAACCGAGCTGTCCATATATATATGTCACTTCTTGTGGACCCCTGAGCCAGTAGACAGCTCTTGTGCTCTTCTTCATTTCTTTTCCCTTGCGTGACCTGCTACTACCAATGAGCAGCATATCACCAGCACATGCATGCTGACCGTGCACATGCGTTAACAGCACTTGCTGGCATCTTCTCTCTCTCTCTCTCTATTGCAACAGCAGCCGACACAGCTCCCCATCACTCCATCTCTACCGAGCTCCCAACTCCCCTTTGCTCTCCTTAAAAACCAGCTGAGATATTTTACCATTCTTTCACCCACTCCCTCTGGTCCATCCACATCACTCAAGCTCTGCCTGAACGCCTCATCCGTGAGCTGCTCCGAGACTCCATTCTCGAGCTCCCCTCTTCCCCTGGTTCTTCCTTCTTCAACTACCCGAGCCCTCTCTCTTCCCTCAAGCCGAACCGCCCCTCCTCTCCTCCCCAAGCTACTCTCGAGTTCCCCCTGCTCTAGAACCGCGCCGCCCCTTGCCGCTGCTCTTCGTCGCCCCAGGACCATCGCCGAGTACCTTGGCGAGAAGTTCCTGAGCTTCCTCTTTCCGGCTGCTGCGTGCGCCACCAGCCCCTACCACACCTGCTCATCAGCACGCCGCTGTGATCCTGCCAGCCAGCCACCGGTCGTCGGTTCACCACCGGTAAGGCCCCGACGCCCCATCCTCTCTGCGCCAACCCTCGCGCCGCACTCCTCCTGCGCCGCTCCTCCCGAGCGTGCCATTCGCCGCCAGGAGCCGCGGCCACAGCTCCGCAAGCCCCGCCACTTGGCCGCTGCTCCGCCCCACCTCTGCCAACGCTACCGCGCCGCCGAACAACACCAGCGACCTTCCTCTGTTCCGAGGTTCCGCCGCTCCCTCATCACTGCTCCGCTCGCCGCCAGGCCCGCCACCGCCTCTGGCCTCCACCGGCTGCGACGCCGGACTCGCCGCTAGTGTGCACTTCCGGGCACCGATATACACCCCGCGGGACCTCCCTTGCTCACCTCGTCCCCCACCATCGGACGCGTCGCCCCTGTCAACCGGTGGGCACCTCCGAACTCCGGCAACCCCGCCACCCCGCACCTGCCGCCAGACCAACCCACGCCGAGTCGCCGCAAGACCCATCCCCATCGTTCCCCAGCACCGGTGGCCGGCCCAGCACCGCCAAACCTGGCCTCTGCCTCTAGCTAGTCCGCCTCGCCTGCCCGCCGAGCCGAGAAGCTCCCGAGCAGCCACCGAGCCGTTGCTCATCGCCGGTGGAACCTCAGCCGCCCGTGCTCGCCATGGTGGCCGTGGGAGATTAGCTCGCCACCACACGCTGCCGGTGGGAGGTACCACCAGGGGCGTACCCATTCCCGTTGCGCCGCCGCCCAGCTCGCCCGGATTGTCTCGCCGTTTCCTCTCTCTCCCTTCACGGGAAGCACTCGATTAAACTCAGCTAACACATAGCAAAATCAGGGCAGCAACCGTAATCCTCAGCTTCATGTTCCTCTGAACTGAAGACGCCTCCACCTTGTACGTTTTTGACATCATCCCCTAAACCATCTCAAGGCTAATCAGTGAACGTCCAGAACATTTCACCTAAGCCCTAGAATATTTTCCAACAAGTTTTGACCTCCAACATATTCTGAAACCTCTGGTTTAATCCCAAATTTTGGTTCAAGGAATTCTGAATTTAATAAAGTAGTTAAAAAGCCTTAGCGGTAGGAGTTAGAGTTAAGGCATTCTTTTCTTCTCTTTAAAAATCAAACATACACTATATACGCCATATTCGGTGCAGCCCCAAGATAAATCTCCCGGCATGTCAAAAACACAAATAGCAAGAGTAGGTCAGTAGGGCAAATAATTTTGAGCTACGACCAAGGTTACCCGACTTCCCGCCAAGCAGACGAACCTTCATTCTATGTCGTATCCCTTGCCGGGTACTCTCTCCCTTGATCTAAAGTTCAAAGCCCCGGCAACTTGCCATCACCTCAAGACCCACATATATCCCTCCTAGGGTCCATCTTGAGGTGCCCACGAGCTCAATAGCTTAAAGGTTGAAACGTCGATCAAACTTCTAGAACCCTAAACCCTAGCTCGACAAGATCTTCACCAAAAACCCTAACGGCAGGTGTATGCAAAAATCTCCCGAAAACCCTGAAATCCTAACGCGACATAAACTTAAGGTAGATATTTTTGACAGGATAACTTAAAGCACCCGACTCTACTATTCTAAAAGCCCCATAAAATCACAATAGCTAATCCAACGCACTGTGGTTGCACGAATTGATTATTCGGGTTTTGCGTTTAGTGTTCTTGGTTCTTCCTTGCATCGTTGATTTATTCACCGTTCTTTCAACGTGTAGATACTGACGTTAGAAATTATCGCGCGAAGAAATTCAGACAAATGTCGAACCAGGTTCAAGACCGAGCCCCGGACAGTATTGCCAGGCAAGCTTTCCCACCTTGAACATGTTGAATCCCATACTTGCTAAGCTTAATTATCTTGTTTGTGAACCTTGCATGCTATTTTAGTATTAACGGTATTTTATGCTAGTGTAGATATGTCCAGTAGATGCATGTGCCATAGGTTTGGAATCCGCCCCTTTGTAACCCTAAGTTTATCTAGTCGGTTGTAATTGACCGGCAAAATAGTAGGAATATAGGCTTTAGCCGTGCTTAGACCTGCTGTAGTTAAACTAAGTTTTATCGGTACGACGAGTATGGGAACAAAAACCCTCGGTTTGTTTATACATTCCGGGAAATCTTTTTAAAAGGAAATGTTTACCAAAATCCCAAAAGAAATGATGGAGGATTCGGATTCGGGCAAGAATGCTAAGGGTGTTTGGGGTGGTAGAGTAGCCGGTCGCTACTTGAGGCAGGAAAGGGTAGGGTAGCCGGTAGCTACCTGAGGCATGGAATGGTAGGGTAGCCGGTTGCTACCTGAGGAGATGGTTGGACATGGAGTCTTGCTCGAATCAGTTAAGGACCGAACCTATGTGCCGCTGAATCAGTTCCCCTACCATACGTCTACATGTCCTTTATGGGAAGGACTTGACTCGGTACCTCGTCTAATACTGGAGCTCGGAACCGTGGGAAGTTAGGGTGATGTGCTAGGTGGATCCGGGATCCCTAGAGGATCTTCATGGGACTACGTGGGGGTAAAGCCCTCGATGAGTTCCACGCTGTGGAGGTAAAGCTCTCGGTGGGTCTCATGAGTACGTGAAATTATGGTTCGACACAAAGGTGGAGAGTCCCATTTTTGACATCCGGGATGCAAAAGTTGGGTTACCCTCCTAGCGGGTCCGGCTCTAATGTGAACACGGGCGAAAGGTCTCGTTGTAATAACCCTATCAGTATACGTCGCGAAGTATACCCAGGGTGACCTACATCTTGTGGGTAAAGCCGTACAACCACTGCAGAGTGTTAAAAACTATTCGAATAGCCGCGTCCTCGGTCATGGACATGAACTGGCAAGGCCACACATTTGTTAGACTAAGTTTTGTTTGTGAAAGCTGGGAAATGGGATTAAAGACGTGGGCATGATGTGTCCACAGAGTGTAATTTACGCTACAACGGATGGTAGCCAGGAATTGCAGAAGAGGAGGCTAGCTGCACTGCCCAGGGTGGTACGAGCGGGAGCCAAAAAGGGTAGGCGTGATAGGCGGAGCTATCACGCTGAGGAAAGGAAAAAGGGAGATAGCGGATTCTACCTCATGATGATTGTTACTGCGAACTACTTCTGTTTTCAAAATAGCTTTGAAACTTACTATCGTATTTACGATGAAAATTTACATTTCCGCACAACTAGCAACATAGGGTAGAGCTATTCCTTGAACTATTCCCTGCATGAAATATTGCCGTATATTTCCTCCTGTGGGAATAGCTTGTGAGTACATTCCATGTACTCACCTGGCTTGTTGATTTGGCCAGACGAAGGAGACATCAATTCTGTGGATACGACCTCGATCGCGAAAGCTAGGGCGTAACCCCAGTCAGTTGCCTGTCGGGTATGGCATATTGATGGGCTTCATCACCGCTTGATTTCCGCTGCAAGTTCATAGCCGTTGGGCTACAGCTATCAGACAATCGACCTTGATGGTCTATTTACTCTTATACGTGTGTATGACAATGATATACAGGTTAACTTGTATGTACCGGCTACTGATCCAGGGACTGGTACAGTAATCACAAGGGAGTATCCGGCCTTAAAATCGGGTACGCCACAGGAGGACCGCCTCTGCCCCGTATACGAGGAAGAAATGCGTTTCTCCGGTCGCCCTGCTGGGCGAAGTTCAGTTTGACCAAAGGACGGCAGGGAGCTCATTGATCCAACCAACACCGCATTTCTTGAGCCGATCGAAGGTTCTAGTCTTGAGGCCTTTGAGGACTTGAGCATTGGCTCGCTCAACCTGCCCCGTTGGCGCAAGGGTGAGCGACCGACGCGAAGCAGATCTTGACCCTGATGGCGTCGTAGTACTCGAGGAACGCGTCGCTTGTGAACTGCGTGTCGTTGTCAGTAATGATCCGATTGGGCACACCAAAGCGGCTCACAATGCCTTGGATGAACTTGATCGCCATGTGCTTGTTGATTTTGACGACCGGCTCGGCTTCCGTCCACTTGGTGAACTTGTCAATGGCGACATAGAGGTACTCGTAGCCCCCGACTGCTCGGAGGAACGGACCTACAATATCCAGCCCCCAGACCGCGAAGAGCCATGATAAGGGGATGGTTTGGAGGGCCTGAGCAGGCTGATGGATCTGCTTTGCGTGGTATTGACATGCTTCGCAGCGTCGAACCAGCTCGATGGCATCCTGGAGGGCTGTTGGCCAGTAGAAGCCTTGCTGAAAGGCCTTCCCGACCAGCATGCGGGACGATGCATGGCTACCACACTCGCCCTCGTGGACATCCGCGAGCAAGTCACGGCCTTCTTCCCGGGAAATGCACTTCAGGAGGACGTCATTGGTGCCACGCCGGTAGAGATCCCCATCCACCAGGGCATAGCGTTTGGCTTGTCACGCAATCCTTTCTGCTGCGACATCGTCTTCGGGAAGGATATCTCTTTTAGGTATCCCCGGATCTCGGAGATCCAGGAAGCTTCCTGAGAACAGGTGGCGAGCACGACGTGCTCGCCGGGCGGCAACCTGACAGGAATTCCCACCGAAGGTGCTACCTGGGTAGCCTCGCCTTGGCGCGAGGTTCCCCCTTCGTCTTGGTTGGCGGCCTCGACAGACGGCCGGGAGAGCCTTTCTTCAAAGGTCCCAGCTGGGACCGGCTCCCGAGAGGAGGCCAGTCGCGATAGGTTGTCGGCGAGTTCGTTGTAGCGGTGCGGAACATGTTGGAGCTCCAACCCTTCGAAACGCCGCTCCAACTTCCTGACTTCGCTCAGGTACGCTGCCATTTATGGATCCGAGCATTGGTACTCCTTGGACACCTGGTTGACGACCAGCTGAGAGTCGCCTTTGATGAGCAGGCGCCGGATCCCGAGGGACGCGGCTGCGCGAAGCCCCGCGAGAAGGCCTTCGTACTCGGCCATGTTGTTGGTGGCGCGGGAAAAAGAGCTGCACGACGTACTAGAGTACTTCACCCGTTGGGGAGATGAGAACCACTCCAGCCCCCGCGCCTTTGAGCGTGAGGGATCCGTCGAAGTGCATCGTCCAGTGCTCGGTTCCTTCATGTCCCGGATTCACGGATAGTTCTTCCCCTTCGTCTTCAGGCACCGGCGTCCACTTAGCCACGAAGTCGGTCAGAGCTCTGCTCTTGATCGCTCGGTTGCTGACGAAGCGCAGGTTGAACTCCCCGAGTTCGATCGCCCACTCGACGACGCGTCCAGTGGCCTCCCGATTGTGCAGGATGCAGTCGAGGGGGTAGGCAGTAACCACCAATACCTCGTGCGCTTGGAAGTAGTGACGTAGCTTTCTCGACGCAACAAGAATTGTGTAGAGCATCTTCTGGGCTTGCGGGTAGCGCGTCTTGGCGTCGCGCAGCACCTCACTGACGAAGTAGACGGGGCGCTGCTGGACATGACCCTTAGTCGGGGCCTCCCCGAGCACAGTGCATGGGGGGTCGAGCTTGGTCACGAGCACTCCTGACTGCTCGGGTTCGCCCGGGAGCTCGGACCCGGATTTTTCCTTGGACACCTCGCTTGTCGGGAGCTTGGTCCCGAGCACTCCTGACTGCTCAGGGTCGTTCGGGAGCTTGCATCCGAAGGCTTCCGTCCTTGCAGGAGGGGTCAGGAGCTAGGACCTGACCTCTCGCTCGACCACGAGGACAGCGCTCACCACCCGGGGAGTAGCCGAGATGTAGAGCAGCAAGGGCTCCTCGGGTCTCGGTGCCACCAAGACCGGAGGTGAGGTGAGATACCTCTTGAGGTCCCAAAGAGCCTGCTCGGCCTCCAGAGTCCACTTGAAGCAACCTGATTTCTTGAGGAGCCTGAATAAGGGGAGGCCTCGGTCCCCGAGCTTGGAGATGAATCGTCCCAAGGCCGCCATGCAGCCCGTTAGGCGCTGCACATCCTTGAGAGGAGACAGCGGGCACATCTGGTCGATGGCCCGGATCTTCTCAGGGTTGGCCTCTATCCCCCGGTTTGAGATCAAGAAACCGAGGAGCTTGCCCGAGGGAACCCCAAAGACGCACTTCTCGGGGTTGAGCTTCATGCGCGTGCTGCGGAGACTGTCGAAAGTCTCCGCTAGATCCTCGAGAAGTGTTGCTTGATTTCTCGTCTTGACGACGAGATCGTCGATGTAGGCCTTGACGTTGCGACCTATCTAGGATTGCAGAGTAATACACATGGCACGCTGGTACGTGGGCCCAGCGTTTTTCAAACCAAAAGGCATGTGAACATAGCAATAAGTCCCCGCAGGGGTTGTAAATGAAATTTTTTCCACATCCTTTACCGACATACTGATCTGGTGATAATCAGAGTATGCATCTAGAAAGCACAAAAGGTCACATCCAGCAGTGGAATCGACTATTTGATCAATGCGGGGTAAAGGAAAAGGATCTTTTGGACATGTCTTGTTGAGGTCGGTGTAATCCACACACATCCTCAGCTTGCCATTGGCCTTTGGCACGACCACAGGATTGGCGAGCCAGTCCGGGTGGAGAACTTCCCGGATGAAGCCAGCGGCAAGGAGCTTGTCAACCTCCGCCCGGATGAACTCCTGGCGCTCTGGGGCTTGCCGGCGTACCTTCTGCCGAACGGGCCGTGCGTCGAGGCACACGGCGAGGCGGTGCTCGATCACCTCCCTAGGGACCCCGGGCATATCCAACGGTTGCCAAGCAAACACTTCGGCATTCGCCTGGAGGAAGGCGACGAGCGTGCTTTCCTATTTGGCGGCCAGATGGCCGCCGATCTTGACGGTTCTGGACGCGTCTTCACCAAGGACTACCTCCTTGACGGGGACGGAGTCGTCCGCGGCGATCCTGGCCTTGGTCGGGGGTGGACCCGAGGACTCGGGGTGCTCGCTGATGTCGTCGGCCGCAGCGGCGGCTGCGAACAGCTGCTCGGCCCAGAGGACGGAGCTCTTGAGGTCGGCCGGCACCATGATCGTGCCGTTGGGCCCGGGCATCTTGATGGTGAGGTAGGCATAGTGGGACACCACCATGAACTTGGCGAGCGCCGGGCGCCCGAGGATGCCGTTGTATGAGAGGTCGAACTTGGCGATGTCGAAGATGACGCTCTCCGTCTGGAAGTTGTCCCTGGTCCCAAATGTGACCATCAGGGAGACCTACCCTAGGGGCACGGTGAGGCCCGGGGTGACGCCGTGAAAATGCATCGTTGGCCTCAGCTACCCGGGTGGCACCTGCATTTTGCTAAAAATCTTGGGGGACAGGAGGTTAAGGCCTGCACCCCCATCGATTAGCATGCAGGTTACCTTTATGTTGCACACCGTTGGGGAGACCACCAATGGGAGGCGGCCTACGCCCGACGTGTTCTCGGGGTGGTTCGATCGGTCGAAGGTGATCGGGGTACCCGACCACCTGAGTGGCTGGGTGGAACCGGTGCTCGGGGTCGCCGAGCACACTTCACACGCCATTAGTTTGAATTGGCACCGTGAAGAGGGCGTGAAGGCGCCCCCATTGATGCACGCCACGGCTTCGGGTTCCCTGGAACCCGAGACCACCTTCGTCGTCGCCACGCTTGTCGTCGCCGCCTTCGCGGTGATCCTCACGCTGCTTCTTGTTCCTCTCGGCGAGGAACTTCACCGTCCGGCACTCGGAAAGGTCGTGCCGGTTGGTCTGGTATATCTCACACCACCTGACAGCGCCCCGATCGGGGGCCCTGGGTGGCTTCTTGCCTCCGCTCGATGCGCCACGCGGCGGCTTTTGCGCTTTGGTCTCCGCGGCCGCGACGGGCCCGGACTTGCGCTTCTTGTCCTTGTTCTCCCGCCTCCCGGGGAGTCGGGAGGAGCCTACATCGTCGACCGTCGGCTGGTCGGGATGCGGACTGTGCCACGCGCGGGCCTCCGCCGTCTTAGCGCACTTGTCCGCGACCGCGAACAGCTCTGCCATGGACTGGATGTCGCACGTGCCCAGCTTCTCAATCATCTCTCGTCGCAAACAACTTGCCTGAAGGTGACGATAACCGCTTGAGGGGAAATCTTGGAGATCGTGTTGCGAACCTGGCTGAAGCGCTGGATGAAGTGCCGCAACGTCTCCCCTTTACACTGCTTGACAGCGTGGAGATCGCTCTCCATGCCAGGGCGGTCGAAAGTGCCCTGGAAGTTGGCCACGAACTCGTGGCAAAGGTCCTCCCACGAGCAAATCGAGCTCGGTGGGAGGTTCATGAGCCACGAACGGGTAGAGCCCTTCAAGGCCATGGGGAACCAGTTGGCCATCACTTTTTCGGCTCCTCCAGCCGCTTGCACCGCAGTGGTGTAGATCTAGAGGAATTCCTCCAGATGGAAAGAGCCGTCATACTTCTGCGGCAGCTCCAGCCGAAACTTCTTGGGCCAGCTGACGCGGCGAAGGTTAGGAATAAAGGCTTGGCAGCCCGCTCCGTAAAGCGGGGTGCTGACCCTCCCGACCGGCTACGCGCGGGCACGCACCGGAGAGTAGGCACGATCAGCAGCAGGGCCGGAGGACGATTGGCCCTCGTCGGCCCTTGCCTCGTGCCGCCTCTCCTGGTGGCGCTCGATGGTGACACGCGCATCTTCGCCTTACCTCCACCGGTTGATGCGATGGCGAAGATCTGGGCCGTCCCCTAAAATAGGAGAAGCGATCGAATGGGGGGACCCGCTGCGGAGCTCCTCGCTTCACCACATGAAAGACGCGGCGGGTAGTGGCGGCAATGCCGCTGAGGGGCCGGGTCGGGTGTCGCCAGGCCTTGAGGAGGTATGAGTGCCTCTGGCCGCCACCTGACGGCGAGCGGTGTCCACCAGGTTGGCAACCTCCTGGAACCAAGGGCCCACAGAAGATATACCTTCCACCTGGACTGGAGGGTGCCGGAGGAGGAGCTGCGCTGCATGCAACACGCCTGCCTCACCCGGCTGGTCGAAGTCCAGCCGGCGGCACACCGGCTGGGGAAACCCGGTGACGGTTGGGTCGGCAAGCACCTCACCCTCGCGCGCTAGGTGCTGGGACTGCGATGGGGCAGCGTCCGTTGCTAAGGTGCCGTCGGACACGGCATGGCGCCCCTGCACACGAGGGGGCACCAAGCGTGCTGGAGCGGATGGCTATGGGTGTCCCCGCTGCTGGGGACACAACTGTCGGCCTGCCATGACCGTCGTAGGTTCGGAAACTTGGCCCCCCTAACTGGCGCGCCAGTTGTCGACGTACAAATGCTGGCGTCGGTGGTCCGGATGGACCCCCTTTGGGATTCGGCCAGGGAGGCGCAGGAACAGAAGCTACGTCGATCTTGAGTGGCAGGGATGCTAGAATGGAGACTGTGATTTACCCAGGTTCGGGCCACCTTCTTGGTGTAAAACCCTACGTCCTGCTTTTTGTGTATATCTGAATATATCGAGGATTACAAAGAGCTCGAGCCACACTTCCTTTTTGTCCATCTCTTAGGTCTAACCTCTCTTTTTTCCCATCGATCCTCCTTTCATGGCCTTGGTTCTCCCCTTATATACGCGGGGGTCACCACAATGGCCGAAAGGCAAATGCATTGTAGTAGCACCGTTGCTGACGGATAGGGCGTGGGCAACCCACGCCGGCGGTTGAGGGTTGCTGTAGCGGAATAGCGCCTGTCACGCCGCGGTTGGAATTTGGTCGTCATGACATGGTTGGGTCAGAAGACGAAGACTTCCTGGGACGCCTTCTGACACGGACCATGCTGCACCTACCCTGGTCCCACAGATCAGGGACCAAAGGCATGCACCTGGGCGCGCGGCAGCGTGTCCCAAAGTCAAAAAGGTTTCAGACTGCTCCATCCCCTGCCAAGGCCGACAGCTGATGGGGCTTTTGACTTGGGGGGGACGGGAAAACAGTCAGGACATCGCGATCTTGTCCACAGCGGACTTGGAGTGGGTATGCCTGTCAGACAGGCATTAAATACACCTGTCGGGCCACGTGTACTGAGGAAGGCCCCACGGGGGGAGCTCGGGGTTCCCGAACTCGGGGGCTCCCGAGCACGCACCCTGGGCCATCCCACCGTCTAGGGGAGGCACTCGGCGTCCCGAGTGGGGGCCAAGTCGCCTTGGGTGCTCGGGGAGCATCCTTAAGGGGCGACTCGGGACTCCCCTCGATAGGCCGAGTGGATATGGTGCTCGGGGCGAGCCCCCGGGCACCTCTTCTTGACTCGTCCCGAGCGGGGGCCAAGTCGTCTTGGGCACTCGGGAAGCATCTTTAAGGGACGACTCGGGGCTCCCCTTGATAGGACGAGTGGGTACAGTGCTCGGGGTGAGCCCCCAAGCACCTCTTCTTGACTCCTACGTCCTTGGCGATGCGGTGTCAAGTTGGGCCTTTGCCAGCGATTTAGGGGACCCTGGTCCCCGTATCGCCGACAACAGCCATTTGATGTGATTGACTACATCATCAAAGAGATACATGAATTGAAGGAAGATAAGAAGGTATAAGGTGTGTACAATGCCTCTTACATCATGAAGTTGTTGCTTGCAACTATCCTAGACCTTGATGGTGAATATTTGGATGGGAAGCACAAGTTGTAAACACCTAGAGAGAAGAACCCAGTGGTTCACCTGTGCTAGGAGTAGCTCCTCCAGTCCCACTTCAGCAGCCACAGCAATTGCAAGAGCAAGCTCCATATGAGTTTGGAGTGCCTCCCTCTCGGTACACTCCCTTCATGGGAGCCTTGGTTGACCACTTTCAACAGTTGAGCACCACCTTGGGTGGTATGGCTAAGAGAGAGATAGCTCGAGACCAGATGTATGCCTAGACTATGTTTTCCTCTTTTACTAGTTTCAAGGAGTTTGGAGGGAGATCAAATTATAGGATAAATAGCCATACTCTCAATAGGGATTATCGAACGAATACCTTGATCATGTCGCTTGTCGAGTGCTCAAACCATTGCATGTGTTGCATGTCGTCATGTTTCCTTTGTGGTGAGGTGCTAGACTTGGTGTTCTAACTTGTCTAGAGGTTTCGAGCTGTGAGTGCTTGGAGGTTTCGGTGGTAGTTTGTTTTGGTGTGAGTTATCCCTAAACTTTATGTCTAGGCGTGAGAGATCTTACCAGCCTAGGTGGTTGGTTTGATCAGCCAAGGTTCGGGGACTCCGAGAGTTCCATTTCCGGAGTATATGGACAAAGGCTAAAGTTTTAGGGTGTTCACAAAGTATCCAGAGTTAGTTTCGGAAAGGTTGCGCAAGGAACCTAGCTTGAGAGATGTTGTCCCTGTTGGGCGGTCTAACCAACCCTTTTCAGTGGTTTGACTGGTCTCCATTGCCTAGTTAGCCAGATGGTCGTTACGGAGTATCCGAGGTTCGTTGAGTGTTTTTGGGAAGTTTTCCTGCGGAGTATCTGCGTTGGTTCCGGAGTCTCTAGGGTATAGTGTTCCTACTTAGTCCTAGGTATCCAATGGTCACTTTTCTGACCGTTGATGTGTGGCCAGTGTAACCGGCCTGGGGGTCGGTTTATACCAGCCGCACTGTCTAGAAACCCCAACAACTAGTTTTTGAGGGTTGGCTATAAGTAGCCACTTGGGACGGCATAGGTGAGTTGTTCTTCCCACTAGTCATTTGTTGACCTTCTCCACTTGATTCACCCTTTATAATCCCTCTAGTGCATGTGTTGCCCTTGGTGAAGTGTGAGGGAAGTTTAGTGCATCGGTTGCACTAGACAACTGTATTAGTTGCATCAGTTTGAGCTCCTGACGTCGATCGTGTTCGAGTGAGAGTCCGAGAGTTTGTTACTCTTTGAGGACACTGACTCCTAGATGGCTTAGTGGTGTTGTCTTGATTATCTCCTTAAGAAACTTGTGAAAAGACCCGAGTGGTTTGTGAAGTGATTGTGGAGCTTGACATCTCCAGAGTGGAGTAAGGCATTAGCCATAGTGATCGAGAAGAGCATCCTCGAGAGGAAGCGACTTAAAAGAAAGGATCACCAGTGATCGGGTCCTCAAATGGAGACGTAGGATATCGGTGGATATCTGAACTTCGGTACAAACATTGTTTGTCTCTTGTCTCCTTTACTTTATTGCAATTCATACTTGTGCTAGACTTGTTGCATTCCTTTGTAGAAATTGAATTGTTTGCTTATAACCCTAGGATAGGAAACCTTGACATAGACATAGGGTGTTGGTGCACTTAGTTGAGCCTAGTATATTTAGGATTTGAGCTTGTGAAAATCCAACTAGTTTAATTCTGCATTAGGATTGAGCCAAGTTTGTAATTGTTTTTAAACGTTTGTTCACCCCCTCTAGGTGACATCTAGGTCCTTCAAGGACACTTGATATGGAGGAAGCAAGCTTATACTTGAAGTCTTAATTCGAAATGAAAGACTAGGGAAAAACTAAGTTATGTTTAGGCTTGCATCTTGAACATAGGATATTAGTGCACTAGTCTGCATATATCCAAATAATTATTGGAAAGATTTGGCTACGAAAATTCTTATCTAACAAAGAACCCCTTATCATAAGATCCTTGTAGCAAGACAAGGACCCCTTCAGACTTAAGGAGGCATAATTGGAACACTTATGTACCTTTACAAATTGCACTAGGCTAGATATTACATTTTCTCTAATAGCACTGGACCCACCAAAAGGCATTGGAATGGGGTTGAGAACATCCTCCGCTATCTACAGGGATCAAGAGATCTTGGACTATTTTACAGAAAGAACCAAGACCTTAGCATCACGGGATATGCAAATGTTGGTTTCCTGTCAGACCCACATAATGCAAGGTCACAAACAGGATATGTATTTCTTAGTGGAGGAACTGATATATCATGGAAATCGTCAAACCAAAACATTGTGACTACATCAACAAACCACTCGGAAATAATTGCATTATTCAAAGCAATACGAGAATATGTATGGCTTCGACGAATGAAGAACCACATGGATTGAACATCATCCGAACGCCGACTATTATCTATGAAGATTATGCTGCTTGTGTTGCACAAATCCAAATAAGATATGTAAAGAGTAACCTTACCGAACATATCAACCCCACATGCTTCTTTGTCCATGAATTACAGAAAATGAATCAAGTAAAGTTTTGCATACTAATGTAGAAACTTGCATATTTATTTATTAAATTATTACATGCAACTAGCTTTAAAAGATGTGTTCGTAGAATAGTTATGATAAGACTTAGAGAAGCGGAATCTCTAAACCATCTTGATCATGAAGCTCGAGTTGCACTCATTTCCTTTTAACGAGTTTTTATTGAAGTTTCTCAATTAAAGGTTTTTAACGAGATATGTCGTGCAACATAGTAGGCATATGCTATGCACTCTTCATTTTTTTCCCCTTACGGAGAGGTTTTTTTGAAATTTTAACGAGACATGGGCATTTCGTGGTAATTATACAAGGGGGAGTGTTGTAAAACTGGCCTACCTAGGGGATGACCGTCGCATCCGCCTGGTGCAACCCCTCGGAGCCCACCTGTGGCAGTGGTCAATTACCTAAACCCAATCACACCCTAGGTGGTTTATAAATAGAAGTGGTGGTCATTGTATATTTACACAATTAGAGTTCTATACTCGTGAGATCCAATCTAATAAAAAGAAGAGCACCACCCCTACATCCTTGTCCCATTTACTTTTCCCATGTGATTATGTTTGATCTACTACTAGTTATACGGCTATCGGATCACAACTCATGATGTTTGTTTTACAACACGTATGACAACACGTGATACCTAAGAAAATTTTACCTATTTGACACAACATGAGGACTTCTCCCTGTGATCACAAATGTATGTTACCATGAGATGCGTGCAGTCAACCTTTTAAAATTTGATCACTAATAAGTACAAAATTACATTGATACATTTTATGAAAATAATGTCATTATATTTGTCTTGCAAAATTCTTTTATTCTATGCATTTTTTACTATTTTTTATAACATATTGTAGATGAAAATTATAGTCGAAGTCTTGTATTGGAGACTGTAAAAATCAAAAACAACTTATATTTGCGATCAGAGAGGGAGTACTAAGCAAATTTTACTCAAATCTTCTGTGGGTAAACTATTGCTGAAAATCTGGAATAGGTCCACTTTCCCACATTGCATGACCAAATAATCGCTTCTCTACTAAAAATTAAAGAACGATGAGGACATGAAAATCACAAGAAAAAACGGAGTAGCTGCAACAATCAGTTTCCAGAAAAATCGAAAGAATGTACATAAATCGTGTTTTTTTAATTTCTTTCCTCTGACAAGAACACTTCAGAGGAATGGAACACTGCCCATGGACACTTTATTACATCGAGCAAGCAATAGCTGAGATTATTTATTATACATCAGTTACATAAATCAAATAGCAACAGGATATACTGGACAAAGAATTTTCGAGGTCTTACATTCTCAATCATCGTTTCGCCGTTCTGAAAAACGGCATGTGGTTCTGTGGATCTAACACGTCATAAATACAAAACTGCTTTGTCTTAAGCCTGCAGGAAGCTAGCATACTTCGCGCCGAGGAATAGCCTCTGCACACACAGTAGGGAGTTCTTCCTCACTTCGGCATTGTCGTGGTTCATGAGCTTCATGACTCGGTCCTTCGCCTTGAGGTCTGCCACCACTATGCGGCCAGAAGGGTGGTACTGAAGGAACTGTGAGAGGTCGTAGCAGGCGACTGCGAGAGCAGTGGTGTCGGTTGATGTGTCGACAACTGTCATAAGGACACGTAGGATCTGCAAAATTGAAGGTGTCACTCCACAACAGTTAACCGTGTGGAAGGGCACTAGAACCAGAAGGGTGCGAGTATATGCCATCTAGAGTGTTTCAGTATAGCAGTATCTTAACATGCTGCACTGGAACTGAACTGAAGCATTGGAAAAAATCAACAGACCAAGTTAAATTAAACTATCTTGGTAGTTCACTTTGGATTATATAAGCATTTAGCTCTGAAATGCCACAACAAGATGACAAGCATGAAAAACTCCTGATGTTCTGCAGGTAATTCGACAAGAAATTTTTCATTTTTTTAATCTTTTCATTCAAGACAGGACAAGACATACCTGGAAATCATTTTCCTCAAAATTAGTAATATTCTCCCGCCAGAAACTTGGGTCTTTGTGCATTGGAGACCAATCAAGATGGCCAAGAAGAACTTGCTGTTTGTACTTATCAAATGAGCTCAGCCTCTTAAGGTTCTCTTTGAGCCCTACTTCTAGTTGATTCAGAGCATCTAATAAATCCTGGGTGCACAGGTAGCAAAATGTCAGTTCAAAGAGGTAATAACAGAAGCTCAACTGAATACACAAAACACTAAATAATTCCACACAAATTTATGCTTGCATTAGTTTCCCAAGTTCCACAAAATTTCTAAAATCCTCCAAAATCTCTCTGATGCTACAATCACGGCACCATGCATATCATATCATACTAGGAAACGTGTGTGCTTGGCAATGTCTCAGCAACTCTTTGTGGAGTTAATAAGCAAATAAATCCATCCAATTACCCATGGTTGGCATGGGGAGTTTGAGACCAGATCATGCAAACGTTCAGCAAACAAGAAAATAAACTAAAAAAATAGGGAACTCATTTTGCAGTTTACAGTAAAAAGTAATAAATACAAGATCGATTATGAAACTTGAGGGAAATTAAAAACATAAATCATTTTACTTTATTGGACTCTTAAAAGGGAATCTATTTCAGATGGTTCATTCTTAAGAATGCATATACCTGGAATTTCAAAAAAAAACCGCTGCAAACAATGCTTTAGGTACAAGGTTCTGTTCAGTTGTTCACAGTTTCTAGGTAATGCTTAAAAATCAAAAGATTTTGTAACCTCCTCACCTCATCACTCCATGCTTGAGCTTTCAAATTCTGTACTATGTGCGGCAATCCAAGATCAATCATTTGCGCAGCAAATGCGCCCTTTGCCAGCAAATTACGGAAAGACATCACAACAACTCTGACAACCTTCAAAAATTAGAAAATAAGAAATGATTATGTTAGTATTTCTGATACGAGAAAAATGTGATAACATAATAAAACAAGAAAAACTTCAAAGCTCACCTTCTCTTTAGTAGAGCCTTTGACAACCTCTATAAGTCTTGGCATAACCCTTGTAGTGGACAAATAATCAACTGCTGCATCATAGAAGGATAAAAGCCAGATGCAAAGGCAAGTTTCATAGAGGAGCTGCACAAGATACAATAAGGGGTGAACAGAATATTAGCAAATTAGCTCACAATTTACAGAAGAGGAAACAGTTATGCTTGTTATCTACAATTGGGCTGCTTAGAGTATTGATGAAATGTACATCGCCCCAAAAATGATTGTCCTGTTAATTAGATAAGCTAATTGGTGCTCAAAAAGTGGAATAGTGATGTGCAAGTATCCAACAAATCTAACAGTGTGAGTAATTTGAGCAAAGAAATTTCAACTTATGTTCTTGACATAGAACAATTTGCCTGCTTCCAATTTATATGAAAAAGGGCCTGTTTCTCAAAAAAAAAGATTAAGGGCCTCAGCAATCACCTGAATTGACTGTTGTGTTGAAGCTGGAGATATTAAAGGAATGAGCAGCTTTACACCATCTGCCTGAACAAATAAAGTTCTAACATATGGCTCTCTTAGCAGAGTGGCAAGGCAATGTGTAGCAGTAGGAATAGAACAGTTCGGGTGGGTGGGGCTCCTCAGCTGCAAAACACACCATTCTCAAAGTTTAGAACTCCTGAACACTAGTTTCATTGCACAATATATACAAAGCAATAATAAACTATACCAAAAGACCATTTGGTAAGTTCTGACCTGAGAACATAGCCAATCAACCAAACCTCTTAACACATCATGAATTGATGTAAGCTTGCTCTTTGAATTTGAAGCCTCTCCATTTGGAACCATGCCATTCTGAAGCTTAGGCCTTGCACTGTCATCATAGTAAAGTTAGATTGTCCAGAACAAGGAAAACCACAATATAATCATTTGAATATAAACAGAATATACCTTATTAAGTGAGTCAATATCTTACAGCTTTTTTCTTGTACAAACCAGTTATCTTTCCAGAGCAGTCTGGAAAATGGTAATTTTGTTAGCTAAATATGATAGCCAGAGAACAAACTAGTACAGAAAAAATGGCAAAAGTAGTAGGCATATGAACTATGGGCTCAGCCCATCCCAGCTGAGAGCATGCAAGATGAAGTGTTTGGCTCATGGGCTGGCTTAGGTCCAGGTTTAGTTGAAGGGTTTGGCAAGTGGAATGCAACCATGTAATCCTACAGGGTTTTGTTTGACTAGTAGAATGGATTGGCCCCATCCTAGGACCAATTCATTACAAAAGCATAAGACATTTCTAGGATTTGTGGAAGGGTTCAATCCACAAAATCTGTTGTATAACCCCGTTCCTCTCCACAAAATTGAATTTCTCTATCCAATCCAATATGGATGTACTCATTCTACCATTGAGGGAATTTCTCAAACCAGACAAACCATGAGGTGCAAAAGGTGCCCTGTTCCCATGATATGGTTGGTCATGCACCAAATGCCTTTTCAAAAGAAAGTAATGCACAAACAACCTGTTGTAGCCTATGTTGGTCTATTTGTACAGGGAATGACATGTGCGGAATTTAAGATGACAAAACAAGAAAATAGAATATTAAGAAAATCTAAACTACTTAACTTAGGAAAGGATCGTAAATGTCTTCACCGGACAGAGATTTCTCATAGAACAGTGCTGCTGCTTTAGGATTTGCTGAAAACAAAGGCAATGATTTAACATTATAACACTAACAAAAAGTTTAATCAAGTGGATGAGTAGTTGCACACCTGCAAGCATTTCATCAATGAGAGCAAGCACATATTCCACAGTCTCTTCCTTGGAGATGTTCCGCAAGATATTCAGAAAAACTCGAACATAGGATGGCCCATCCTATAAAGCATAGGAATTTCTCAGAAACCATAATAATGCAAAATTAGTTGAAAAACCAAATTTATGGATTTACTCAAAACAGAAGTGAACAAATTGGCAAAGACCAGTGGAATCATAAGTAGAAGGCACTATAGACAGTCATGACTCATGGTTCTCTTGAAGGAGAAAAAATGCACGTAAGTTCTGTTTAAAAGTGAACATCTTAAATGCTAAACCATTACCTTACCTAACAGACTGAATCCTATAATTTCATGACATGTAACGTAAAGCCAAATTCCTAATGGAAATAACATAGTTCATAGGAGAGTAAGAAAAGGAGATCAATGGTGATCTTAGGCTATGGCATCATGAATCAGCAGTAGAAACTACAATACTAAAAGATGGCAAACAAAAGGCAGAAATACAATGGTGTTTAAGCTATTTACCCAAACAAATTATTTAGGACGATAAAGCTACTCACCTCATCAAGCAATGGACCTCTCTGACTTTCTGGTTTGTGGTCATAGCGCCTTAAAAGCTGAAGGCATGTCGAAGAAATCATCTTGGTTGACATATATGTCTCCCATGGAATGTCCCGCTTGAGAACCTTGAAACACAAAACAAGAATCCAGTTAACTAATACAACACAAAAATTCCCCTTAATGTAATGCAACTCAAAGGTCATGTAACGCTTGCAAAGATTTCATGAAAAAAAAACTTAGCTAACAAGGAGCACATGACAAGTATTATGGCAATGCTAGGAAAGTATGCTTTTGTATGAACTTGATCAACAAAAAATGGTAATATCAGAAGTTCGGGTCCCAGTATTAAAATCTACAAAGCATATGATCCAGGCCATCGTTGCCTACAGCCTAGATTTGTATCTGGAACTGGAACACAGAATTAGGGAGACGGTGCCCAACAAAAAAGGAAACTCATGCCATATTGCCATGCAAATGGTTGCCATTCCCCAATTCTTACTACTCTATCCAATAAAAGTTAAAACTATATGTGTTCTTTTCATAAAAATTACAAACACAAGCAGAGGAAGTATCCATAACGAGCAGGTAAATCTTTCTAGAAACAGAACGAAACTCTGTTCAATATCCACTAATCCACTGAATACGGACAGATTCACATAAGATGTTACAACGGATTCATGTAATACTACTTCACTAGCCCTGCAGTTTGGTTTTCCATCCTTTTGACACAATTATACTTGGTTCCATCCTAGATTATTCCTCAACCATCCTAGAAACAGCACAACCTTTTCTTTAACTAAGAAAGAAGCCCACCATGAGAGCAGCAGTTTGGACAGCACGCAATCAATCCACTTCTTCTTTTGAGGGAACTTAATCAATCCACTGTACTTAGTAGCACAAGGACATGACCATAATAAAATGCCAGCCTAAGTTGTAGCACAAAAGGATGCATGGAGATGAAAAAATCTACTCTACTTGGCTTCTCAAAAAAAAATCTACTCTACTTCGAAGTATCATTACAAAAGAATCTACTTTTAGTTGAATTCCCCAACCGTTTGCTCCGCCCAATTGCAAAAACAGTAAACGTTCATGAAACATCTGCTCAGTTCCAAACAACACTACAGAAGCATCTATTTTTGATCGAATTCCACAGCCGTTTGCACCGTGCAATCACGAAGTCTCAATACACGGAAGCTAGCAGCAAGTCACAATGCACACTGTAACAGATCATATCAGAGCACAGCTAAATCCGTTGTTCAGGCATCAACTGACCTGCTCTGTGGTAAGCTCGGCGCGATCCATCGCAGCGGGTCAAACTCCACCACCCCTGAGAGCCCACCTGCAAAATCAAAACGTTCGCATCCGGATCAGATCAAAAGCCCTTCCGAAACAAGATCCGATCGAAGCGACAGAACCCCCGCAGCCCACGAAAAAGAAAACCACGCGAGAGACCGCACGGATCGAGGGACGGCGGAACCGGCGCAGGCAAGCAATTCGGAGGGGGATAGTGGAGGAATTAAGGAAAAGATCGCGGATTTCTGGCTCACCAGGCGCCGATGGGCGAGCGGAGGGAGGGACGAGGAGGAGGTAGGTTGGAGACGACGAGCGGGGAAGAGAGATCTGAGAGGGACGGAGGGAGGGAGGGGGAGAAGATTAGGACAGATGAGCCAGAGACGAGTGGCCGAGTCCTTATGGGTGTGGGACCCATCCACGTCGCGTACATGGCCACGTGGAGGACGTGTCGTGCTCGGCTGCGCTGTGCCTGCCTTCCCTCTCTATCCCAAACCTCCCGCATCTCAAAAGCACTGGTAAGTGGTAGTAACTGGTAATTTCTCGGGATGGCTCCCCTTGTCGCCGTCGTGGAGTGGCGGCGCCACCACCGCTGCTGCAATTGCGGTGGACGCGACGCCACGACGGGCTGTATGAGAGGAGGCCTCTGCAAGCTTCCGCGAGGCGCCGGTATTATTTCTCTTCTTCTTTCTCTTTCCGCCTAGAAGCGAGTCCTATCAAAATCTTACGATGGTTCTTTATGAAGTAAGTTTTACTTTGCATGAGATTTGTGCACTTATGACAGGTCGCACAAGATTTTAGATTTCTCATCATTTTGTATCGGATTTTGAAGATGTGTTTACAACTTGAACCAGATTCTTTTCCTCTCCAAGCAGCTTGGGTCACATGTCAGGCTGAGGTGTCACATACTAAGAGTAACTCCAAGGGCCTCCCCAAAATGAACTCCAAGCCATTTTTAGGGAGCACAGTAGAAAAACGGAGCTCCTACGGCCTCCCCAAAATGGACTCCATATTTGGCGCTTCCCCATCTTCGCCATCCCCGAAGCCAGAGATGGCGCCTCGCCAAGGCGCCTCCATCCGCCTTCTGCCTCCCCTCCTCAACGCCTCCCCTCCTCGCTTGCTGTTGCTGGAGGACAGAGAAGGGGGCGGCGGCGGGTGCTGCTACTGCTGCTTCAGCCGGAGGAGGAGGTGGCGGCAGATCCGAAGGCGGCTGATCCAGGAGGCAGCGGACCTCGAGGGCGGCCAGCGATGGGGAGCTAGCGGGCGGCGAGGGGAGAGAGGGAGGTCACAGAGAAGGGGGCGGCGTCGGGGGCAGAGGAAGGAGGGCCGCCGGCGTGGGGCAGCTCGGGCGGCGTCGAGGGCAGAGGGAGGATGGTGGCCGGCGTGGGGCAGCTCGGGCGGCTCGGTGGAAGATGGCGGATGGGAAGGCCGTGGGCCGGAGGGGGAGGCGCAGGGGCGGATGGGGGGGGAGGAACGGAGGCGAGCTCGGCTCGGGTGGTGTCGGGGTGGATGGGATAGGGTGAGGGACGGTGGAAAAAGAAGAGAAGTGGGGGATGGGGGAGGGATTTGTAGGTAATTAGGGATTTAGGGATTTGGAGAAAGAGGAATTATAGAAGATTAGAATATGGAGAGTCCGTTGGAGTGCAAAGAAATATGGAGAGGAAATTTTTTAGAGAGGCTCTCCATATGGAGATATGGAGAGGCAAAAATAGGGAGGCCGTTGGAGTTGCTCTAAGATGCCACATTATGTGATATGTGGGCCTTTTTTCTTTCGGCTCTTCATTTTATCTCCTTACTCCTCTGGCTATCGCTCGTTGGTGGGTTTTTATTGGTCACTATAATTTTTAAAGAAAATTGCTCACTGCAATTATAGGTTGTTACACTTTCTTACCCCCTGGTCATTTGTCCCAAGATCAGTTTATTCCTAACTTTGTGACACTCGAGTTGGTTGCCATTCTAATTACTGCAAAAAAGGAAAGAAAATTGACCACGAATCAGACAGCCTAAAGCTTATGGGTAAAGGCTTCCCTATTCGAGACTGCCGCCACGTTCCCAGCATCCGTGGAACGCAGAAGTGCCAACAGCATGCCAAAACTCGAAAATGATTGCCAGTATCACATCACGAAAATATGCTGCTGCTGTCTTTTCTAGCATTGGTTGCAAGGCGTAAAGTGCAATCCCATAGCGGCATAGCAGGAGGGAGGGGATGAAGAGAAAAGAGAAAGAGACCCACGTGTCGCATGATGTGGCGTTTTAGTCTATCTTACGGTTACCTCTGCTTAACATGTGGGCCATGATGCTAGTATGACTTAAAGAATCTAAAATCTAGTTCAAATCGTCAATACATCTCCAAAATCTGGTGTAAAATGGTGATAAATCTAAAATCTAGTGTAACATGTCACAAGTATACAAATACCTGGTGTAGAGTGAAATTTACTCTTCTTTACCCTTTGTATACACAAGAATATGTGGGATAGGGAGAACCCTAGAGATCATTCAGCCAGTTATACATTCGGTTGAAACATGATCTGCACCTAGTCCTTGCACACCTACAGTTTTCAGAGGCGCAATTCAACGGGTAAATATAACTGGTTTCATGCGAAATTGCAATCCCATCTAGTAAGCTCAATTGCTGTATGTCTGTATGCAAGAATTAGTATCACGCAAACCATCGGTAGACAAGCTGAAAGCAACGAAAAAAAGATGATGGCAAATTATGGCATGGTTCACAACTCACAAGTTCATTCGCCTCTGTGTTCAACTTCGACACAAAATTCAGTCTTTTTCCCGTCAGTTTTGTCAGTTCGACATGTACCTCTGTATGCTCCTTACACAAACACTTTGCCACACGAGTTATTTCTTAAAAAAAAAGGTGTTTGATTTCCACAGACAGATATATGCTCTCTAATTATGAGAGCTGTGAGCTATTATTCTCAAGAGCCTCAAATGCTTGGAACCTCCACAATTCTGGACAGGAGGTTCCTTAGCTCCACCATCACAACATCCTGCTCACCCTTCACCTGCACATAGAGACATTCAGAAGTAGCCAGCCGCCTTATCAGAAGACTAACAAGAATAGGTTGAGCAGTTCAGTAAAATGTGCCACATTCTGCTGCAGCCAAAACTTTTTAGTGTAATTTACCTCAATGGAGAAGAAACTCTCTGCATAGCCATAGAAGGTGATGGTGTTCAGGCTAAGCACTTGCACATTGTAGCTGCAGAGTGCCTCCAGCACCTTGGTGAAGATGCCTGCCTTTTTGGTCCAAAAGATCTTGAGGTTATACTTGCATGACCCCAGAGGTATCAACTCCACCTGACCCTGTGAACATGTAAAGTCTGATGAGTCTGTGAGGAATTAGCAAAATATCACAACCGAACTTTGGAAGAAAAATTAGGCGATGAATTGGTATCTTATACTTTTTATTTTTTTGTCTTTTAAAACTACATGTTCATTTTTGTGAAACTTCAGAGCTTGAAATTACATGGATTTACTCGGAAATATTCAATGACTAGTTTACTAGACCCAAAAAATTTGGGCCATTTTACCTTTATTTGGCTGCGTTTAGGAGTATATTGGAATTAAAAGAAGTTAAATAATTTCAAGCATATGCCACTGACCATCAAATGGTGAAAGTTTGTGTAAAAAGAGGCATCAAATGGTGGAGAGTGCTAGATCAGTATAGGGCCAAGTTGAGCATCATATTCTACAGAATGCAGCATTGCTTAATCTGAATTTTAAGTTCAAGATGCGCAATGGTTGATCGTAAATATGTAAATTAAGCCCGATAAAATCTCCTTCCAACTCCCTGAACTACTCTGTTAGTATACATGCCTCACAGCAGCAGCTACTACCTGATAATGGATGTTGTCGGTGGGAGCGAAGGATTCAGAAACACGACGCGCCGCCTTGCTTCTCCCAGGCCTCGTCGGGCGAATCGGCGAGCTGGCTCTGCAGTTCAAGGACCTCGTTCTGGAGCTTCTTGATGTAGTCGATCGCGTCCGACAGGGTGGACTCCTTGCTCATCTGAAAACACCAGGCAAACCATCGGAACATGTCAGGTACGGTAACTGATTTTTTCTCCCAAGAGGAAGCAGGCAGATCAGATACAAAAAATCTCCCGTATGTGTGCTCACATACATGAGACAAACAAGAGATATCCGGAAAAAAAACAGAGACAAATTCATGTCTAATTATTGTCGTGTGTATTATCAGTGCAATTAATCGCTGCCGGGAGGGAGGAAGCAAGCACCAGATGACCTTGGTGATCTTGGGCACGACGGCCCTGAGCGCGAGGATGTTGCTGTTGAGCCGGGCCCTCCTCCGCCTCTCGGCCTCCAGGTTCTTGGACTTGTACTCCGTTGCCTCCCCCGCCGGCGGCACCTGCCCCCCGTCCTCGCTCTCCTCCTCTCCTCCCCCACCGCCACCGAAGTTGAGCACCGACTTGACGAAGTCCTCCACCTTCACCTCCTCTCCGCCGCCACCCCCACCGCCGCCGCCGCAGCGGGCTGCCCTCGGACAGCGCGGCATTGCTCGCTCGCTTGCTTCTCGCTGCTTGCTGCGGCGCGAGGGGGAGGGAGGAAATGTCTGGCTGCCTCCGGTCTCCCACCGAACGAGACGGGAGGGGGCGTTCGGTGCAGCGCGGTGCGGTGCACTAGTGCAGTGCCACTCACTCTCACTCCCTCTGTGGTGCTGTGCCTTGCGGGGCTCGTTCGTTCTCGCGCTTGCGGTAGTGGGTTATACGGGTGAGGATCGAGGCTCGAGGGAATCTCACGGGGAAAGCAACCACAAGGAAGGGCTTGAACGCAAGTGAGATGGTCCTTCGCGGGGAGGGGGAGTTGGTTGGAGCGGCACCTGATGGGTTGCCCCCCCCGGTTGGTTGAGCTGTTGACTGCACTGCACTACTGGGGATGTGAGGAGCTCCGGGTTCCATGGCTTGCTTACCATCTGGTAACTGAAAAAGGACGCGGTTAAGTTTTTTTTTGAAATGGAACGCGGTTAAGTTTCAGGTGTGGTTGGGTCATTCTGCCTCGAGGGGCAGAGTCATGGCCTCATGGGAATTCGCGCGCCCCCCGTGTGGGGGGTGGAAATGGGAGGAAGGTTAGAAGAACTGAGTATCCTGCACTTTGCACGGCATAATCTGGTCTTGGTTGCGCAGAACACTGGGCGTTCGACCATGCATTTCACTTTGATAGCTGCTACCGGACGGTACCCCATGGAGCAACGGGTTCGTCTTCCGCCTCCTCTTCTTCAACCTCTCACCTCCGTTCTTATCGATTTTGGCGGCTGTAGCCGTTGCCGGATCAAACGTTCCATCCAAATCATACTTTTCCCCCTTTTCTTGGTTTCGGTGAACCCCATCCTAACCCCTAACCCTTCAGTAAGTTTTCGCGTCACCACTGCTTCCGCGTCATCACCGGCTCTGGCTCGATGCAAGCCTCACCTCCACATGTGTCGTCACTGGCTCGGCTTCAAGCTCCAGCCGGATGGGATCCCGTTGGGATGGAATCTAACGGGATCCCATTTTCTAACTTTTTTCTCTTTCATTTTACAACAAGTTTCGAACATGACCTAAGACAAACCCCCGACCCTGATAGGCCAAGTCTGCGTGCAATCTCCGCGCAATTAGACGGTGTTGTTGGGGCAAGGGTCGGATAAAAAAATGACGCAAACGGCAAGACGTAGCTAAATGTAATGTTATGTGTAAAGAAAGCAAACCCTGATGTTCTGCGAGATTAGCTTCGAAATATGTGGTAGGAAGTGAATTTTACTCTGAGAATGGTGATTAAGGATATTGATCAGGAAGCAATTAGTATGCAATCTCACCTTTTAGGTGGTCAGTTGCAACCGGTCATCGAATCGAGAACCAAAATGTCACGGAAACATGCGAAACAATTTGACAATATTGACACAATATGTTTATATTATTTTACAAAATTTTAAATCTAAATTTGATTTACACATCGAGAAACAAAAAAGACAAAATATTTAAAGCTTTATATCATGGTATATACATGTTGTGTCAATATTGTCAATTGTTTTTGAAATTTTCGTGATCTTTTAGTTCTTTAGATCATCAGATCGATATATCCACCTAAAGGGTAGATTGTATACTAGTTGCTCTCTATTGATTGTAGGAGGGCCATAAGGATATCAAAGGATATTGCAACGTGCACAGCACAAATGATAGTACAGCAAGATCTCTGGGGCATTTTATCTTTCCTCGTTGTATGATTTATTTCTGGAACAGGATGCTGCAGTGATAGTATTTGGCAGAAGTGCATTGTGTGCCTTCATTGGAAGGGACTCTCTGTCTCTCTCTGCGCGTTTTGGGTAATTTGGTAACCGAAAAGACGTATGCTGGATTGCTGGAGGTGTGGCTGGATGGATCAGTGTACTGTGTACATTCAGGCAGGATCATGGGAATTCTCAAAAGGAAGAACGGTACAGGCATATTGTGTACTATACAAATGATACAGCAAGATCTCTGATCTTGTCCTGATTTCTTTCTAGTACAATAGCTGCATCTCAACGAGTACACAGATGCTGCTTGGTTGCAAACTTGCAATTCTGTTATTCTGTGGTCTATCTTGACTGTGTTGTGTGAGTGAGTGCAGCATATTTGGAACTCGATTTGGGGTGGAAGTACCAGCGAACTTCGCAGCGCGAGAGGAATATTTTGCTTTGTTGGAGCCTTTGTGAGAAAACATATGCTCCAATAGTAAACTGTGAGCAGAGATGTTCTCTTTTCAGGGTTCAGCTCTTTTTTCACCACCGGAGGGCTCACTATGATAGTTCTAGCAAACTATGAGCTACACATTGCTCTGTATGTCATTCAGTTGATCATGACGGTAACACAATAGTCAGGGTGATGTTATTATTTACTGGTCTTCTAAGGTACTTATTGCTTCAGCTCAATTCACATGCAACAAGGGAAGAGTTGTTGTGTCAGTTTCGATGTTCTTTTGCACATTTCAATTTTGTATTTACCTCAACACCACTATTAATAAGAACTCTGTGGTGGTAATATCTTCTTAGAAACCAAAATTAAGTATTTGAAAGCCAAAACTAACTTTCCTGGAGATCATCTATTTTGAATTTGAGACAGCAGCCAGTACGGGGATTCTTATGCGTTTTCTTTACAGTATTCTTATGCGCTTTCTAATAGTGTGTTCAATGACTTGCGATTCTACCTCCGCACGTGTCGCCTCTACTTCTTCGGCAACAACTTCTCAAGCAAAAGAAGCCAACACTTGGTTAGGGTTAGAGGGGGTGGGAGAGAGCTATCCTATGGCAACGGCGGTGTGTGTGCCTCCGCCTCGAGAGCATGTACAATGGTATAGACAGATAGTTATCTATACTATCCTCTATATCATTAGGATATAAAACTAAATATAATATGTGAATGGACTAGTAGGGTATTCGTACGTTGCAACAGAGCAAAAAAAAGATGTCTAAAGACATTAATAAAATGGTCGCTCTATTTTGTGACCAGGTGTGTTAAAAGTGACACGTATGTGATTTTTCACAACAATCGCCGGCGTCTTTCTCTCACTTCCTTACTTCTTTAGCAATCACATAAGTTCTTCCTTCCTCTTTCTTTGTTATCCCCTTAGCTTTGTCTCTAACTTTATCGTTTCTTCGCTCTGCCATCATCCTGATCTAATTCTCATCGCTCCACTAGTATATGCATGCCTTCTCCAACTTCGATGGATCTCTGCCACATTTCCCATTGCCTCCACCTATAGACTATAAGTTTGTTCAAATCAGAATCAAAACGAATTTTTGAGAACCCGATCAATATAAACCATCGGATTTTGCTTATCTCCTAATCCTACTCAATTTTAAAAAAGAAAATAATAAAACAATCTCAACTCGTGCTCTTTATCTCTCCTCTCACCTCACCCTCCCTCGAAGCCACTGCCACCCCTTTCCATGCCGCCATCATTGTGCGCCACCGCCGGTAGAGTTATAGCTATACATGTGTCTCTCAATAAAAATCCTAAATCGCTTCTCAGCAAAATCTGGGTCACTTACTTTTTCTAATATCTCATTATTATTTTTGTATTGTTAATTCTGTTTATCTAAATCAATTAAACGAATACTCTATGAATATCTATAGGAAATTTTCAACAACTTTGATGTTGAGTCTAGATTTTAATTACACGATTAATATCACTTAATCAAGTTCAAAAAATTTGTGCCCAGAAAAACATCATAACAGTAACAAAGTTTTGGCCATAACTTTTGAACCACAACTCCCATTTGTGCAAACTTAGTGTTGTTGGAAAGGTTATGATGAAGCCTAAAACTTCCTCAATTGTGTCAATTCGAAATTTAGCATAGTTTGGACGTGGTTTTCTAATTAAGCTCTCTATTTTGAATTTCAAAACCCTATATCAAATACCAGGCACGATTTCTTCCAATTTTTTTCATCAATTCTCATATATGGACTAATTAGAGACTACCTTTACAGCATGAACCTTGAAGTTGACATGTCGAATTTGACCAAGATCTCGATATTCCGCTTCTTCTTCCTTCTCCTTCCTCTTCTCCTCCTCCTACTTCCCCTCCTTCACTTCCCTTCTCTTCTCCTTACCCCAAGCAATCTCCTCTTCTTGCCCTTGGCCGGTGGCTAGGGCTGCCCGCTAGGAGGGGAGGCAGCTCAGCCGTGCTGGTGGCAACGGCTTCTTCCTCCCTTCTTCTTCTTCTTCCTCCTCCTCCCTCTTCTCCTCCTCCTCCTTCCCCTCCTTCCATTCCATTTTCCCCCAACTAAGCTCCTCTTCCCCTTTGGCGGCTCGGCCGGGGCGGCGGCGTGGCAAGGGTTAGGGTGGATTTTTTTAAATTGAGTTGGATTAGGAGTTAGAGAAGATATTAGAGAAGAGATTAGAGAAGAGATATTTGTGTGAGTTAGTTAGAGAAGAGAGATTTGTGAAAGTTAGTTAGGGTTAATTAGAGTTTTGATTGCAAGGTCCACGTGTAAGAACCATAGTTTTGGAGAGTTTTAGTTTTTTAATGTTAATCTTATCCAAATCACATGATTATAGGGTGCATTTAGAGAAGAGAGATTTGTGTGAATTAGTTAGGGGTTAGTTGGAATTTTGATTGGAATGTCCACATGTAAGAACCATAATTTTGGAGAGTTAGCTTTGTTGTTGAGCGAATCAAAGATTAATTTTTTTAATGTTAATCCTATCCAAATCATATGACTATAGGGTGCATTTTGAATTTTAGTTAGAAGATCCACACATAGGAACCATAGCATTTGTGAGGAGGGGTGTGGATGAACCATCACCACCAACTCTCATATTGTAGTTAGAATGTCTACATAACAAAAACTATAGTTTTATAGTCTGGCACTATAATGCAATGGATTGGACCACCGCGATCTAATCTTTACTTGGCTTCTGCACATCATGCAGAGCCGCATAGATATATACACACATGCATTTACATGTGGAACTCAAGTCAGGGGAGGCTTCATATAGATAATGTAGTCTCTTCACTAGAGTAGTGGGTCACGTCGTCTTCACTGGAGGTGATGTAGTGCCATCGACGAGGGGTTGAGTAGTGGCACGTCGTCTTCACTGGAGGTGATGCAGCACCATTGACGGGGTAGTGGCACATCGTCTTCATTGGAGGTGATGCAATGCCATCAACAAGGGGGATTATGAAGACACAAAATGAGGCAGCGCTGTCAAGGAGGGCAAGTAGACTGTTGTTTGTTGTTTGCCATGCATGGATGACGAGTATTTGTAATGCAGATATGGTGAGTATTTATTTTCAATGTACGGACGTGGCGAGTACTTTGCTTTAGTGGTTAAGATAATCACATTTATTTTGGAGGTGGTTGTGGTTCAGTTGAGATTTTGTAGCTATGATGACTGTTGTTTGTTTTGTTTGTTGTTTGCAATGCATGGATGTGGCGAGTTAAGGATCTTTATAACAAAAATAATATGTTCAACAAATAATAAAAATGCATAGATCTAACAAAAAGATGGTTCAGCTAAGATATTTTAGCTATGTCAAATTGGACGGGACGGGAGGTTACTTTTGTGGATAAGATAACCATCATTCAGTTGAGATTGTTTAGCTGTGAATTAGGTGTCTATTTGTAGGGGTCTAACAAAAAAAAGAGGGAGGGACGCTGTGTGAGAGGGGAGGAGGGGAGAGTGTGGATGAACCACCACCACCAACTCCCATATTATAAATAGTAATAGAGTAATAGATTTGTCTATACAATTATCTGCATAAGCCCCACTGTTTGTAAGTATGAGATACAAACAGCTTGCATACAATCATAATAACACTGCCTGTAAGACATCTATAAGGATTTTATAGGCTATTTATAGAATTACAGACAACTTCATTGTCGCTCTTTCTTCTCTTTCTTCCACTCATAAAAAAGTCCAACATGACATCTCTCGTACAAACAGTTGATATCATCTATTTGTACATGCCCTAACAGATCAGACGGAGGCTACGGGAGACATGGTGATAAACTATTGCTAGATTAATGTTAAGTTGGATAGATGGTGAAGAGACGCAAATCATTGTTCTAAGAAGTCCAAAATTACTTAATCTATACCAATAAAAAAAAGCACCAATCAATCTAGACCATAAGAAATGATTCAATGGTGAGAAAATAAGTTAGATCCTTGCATCCTATAATCACTCACACACTAATTACATAATTACTCTATTAATTATCACTTAATAATTGTCCTTTACATCCCTCGATATTTCAAATTCCATCATATTCTCTCTGTTGCGCTCTCTCTGCCTTCTTATCTTGGTTGTATGTGTCAGTAAATGTTTTATATGATATATACCTCTCTCTTTTCGATTGTATATGTTTATATCACGTAGAAAATGCATTGCACATACATAGTTGCTAGTAGGCTTAGAGCATCTCTAACCCATCCCTCAAAAATTCTTAACTCCCAAAAAACTGTCACTTTTGAGAGTTAACCCTATCTAACCCATCCCCAATACCCCTTTAACTCCCAAACATTTTTTGGGAGCTCCCAAAAAACAGCCCCTCCCTCCCAATAAGTTGGGAGGTTTTGCTTCCTCCCAATCCCACTCCCAATAACCTTTTTTTTAGCGAGAGGACATTTCCTCTCCCAACCGCCACCTCCCGCCGCTGTCTATCTCCGCCGCCGGCGGCCCTCCGGCCACGCCGCCCCCGCCGCCCGCGTCCCCGCCCATTTCCGGCCACGCCGCCGCCTATCTCCGCCTCTCGAGTCGCCCTGGCCACCGCCACCTCCCGCCTCCCGAGCCGGAGCTCGTGGCCGCCATCACCGTGCCGGCACAGCTCCACGCTGCCGCGCCTGGCCACCGCCGCCTCCCAAGCCTCCTCCCGTGCCTCGCCGCCATCCCTGCGAGCTCCACGCCGCCTCCGAAGCCTGCGCCGGTCGGCTATCGCGCCTCCCGAGGACCCGAGCCGTGCCGCGGCAAGCTCCGTCGCGGCCTCGATCGGAGAAGCGGCTGGGGAGGCGGCAGGTCCATCCGGTGCCGGGGGCGGTGCCGGAGCGGCGGAGCCGGTGGCGCTCGGGGCCGCCGACGGCAGCAAGGCCGGGGGCTCAGCGGCGGAGGCGGGGGAGCCGGTGGCCGCTAGCGGCGCACGGGCAGCGGGCCAGGGGCTGAGCGACGGCGGGGCAGGGGCTGAGCGGCGGGGGCAGGGGAGGCTGGGAGCGGCGAGTGCGGCGGTGGGGTCGGGTGCGGCGGCGATGGGGAGTATATCACCCCCACCCCCAACCGACCGCGGCCCATTAGGCTGGGGAAGCACTCGGGCAAAGAAGAAAAAGGAAGGAAAAAAAGGAAGAAAAAGAGAGAAAAAATGGAAATAGCAAAGGAAATTTTATTGGGAGTTAAGTTTAGGGGATGGGTTAGATGCCACCCTCCTAATACCCAGGAATTTTTAGGAGTTAAGTTTTGGGAGTGGATTTTTGGGAGTTAAGTTTTGAGGATGGGTTAGAGTTGCTCTTAGGACTAAGGCATAACCGAAATTAGCTGGGATTCCAAGTGCATACTTATTTTGTTGTTAACTTTTAGCATTGGCAAGCCCATATTTTGACAATGTCCAAAGTTAGCAAAATTTTGACAAAAACAACGATAATTGGATGCCAATTTAATAGGCATAGTAAAACAAAAATTGGCAATCAAGTCCCAAGTCCTAACCCAGACCGGAACCTCTTAAAAAAAAATCCCCATTCGTGGCAAGACCAGGGTTAGACTCAACCACCTCGCCGTCGTCTCCACGGCTCCGCCTCTAAACCCAACCAGCCCAAACTGAGACGAGGCAGGGTTTTGCTCTCGAGTCCCACCCCATGGCGGCCTCTCGAGCTCTCCTCTCCCGCCTCCTCCTCCTCCGCTCCAAGATCCCTCCTTTCTCTTCCTCCACCTCGGCCCACGGCCTTCACCGGAGAGCCCCTATGCCGCCGCCGCAGCCGCGGCCCTTTGGCGAGTGGCGGCGCGCGTTCCACGACGGACGGCCGCGCGGGCCGCTGTGGCGGAGCAAAAAGCTGATCGGGAAGGAGGCCCTGTTCGCGATCCAGGGGCTGAAGCGGTTCAAAGGGGACGAGGAGAGGCTGGCGGAGTTCGTCAAGCGGCACGTGGCGCGGCTGCTCAAGGCCGACAAGCTCGCCGTGCTCGGCGAGCTGGAGCGCCAGGAGGAGGTCGATTTGTCCGTCAAGGTACGGGGTCCTTTTGCTGCTCCCCCCTCTCCATTTCTTATTTCGGCGATTTGTCGAGTGGAGAGCAGCTGCACGCACGCTTTTGTAATTTCACCGAGATGGTTGTCTGGCGTCGGTGAATTCTGTGCTGTGGAGCAACATTTTTTACCAGCAGAGTGAAATTAGGGTGTTTATGGACAATTTGGTTGAAATACTTGAATGTTTGTTTACTTGCTTGAGATTGATGCGGACAGAGGATGTGATGAATGAATTGGACATGAGATGCAGAGGGTAAATTTTGACATCAGGGTGATGCAGAACGTAAGGTTTGGTCGGTTTCTGTAGGAGGCTGTGTTTATGCTTTCAGGAATGGGTTTGAGAAGTAGAGGAAGGTGGATCCGGTGCTAAGGTAGGCCTGTGTGCCTCAAATTGGATTATTTGCCGAAGCCCCTGGTGGAATTAGTTTTGCTCCAAAAGGTGGACAATTAGCTTCTGATTGGGTGGAAGATCTTCGTGATGGCTCGAGATAGATTACAAATTATTCCTCTTGTGGTCTGAGAAGTGGAAAGAGGGTGATTTGCTCATTGATGAGATTCCATAGTGATTTTTTTATTGTCAACTTTGCTTTCATTTTTGCATTTTCTTTTTCATGGCGCAAGATAAACTTTGAAAGTCATTAAACTACCGTAGTATTTTATCACTCTTCCATATGTTGTGTGTGTGTGTGTGTGCTTGTACGAATGTATGTATCTGTTTGATCGTGTAAGGTGGATCCAATTTGAATAAGAGGTCAAGTAGGTTCTCAAGTAATCAATTAGTGTTATCTGAACTATATTAGAGATATTGTGCACTGATTAAAAAAAAGGACACTAATACCATGGTAGTTAATTAAGTTCGCAAACTCTAGAGTAATGTTTGATCATTGTTCTTGATCGAATATAATTGATTATGCTAATTAGTCAAGTAAACAGAAAAGGTACTGTTGCAACACTGAAAATGGACATGTTCAAAAAACAAAAACACTGAAAATGGATGTATACCTGTTCCCCTACTAAATATAGCGCGTGCACACAACCCAACCTCATTTATATTCAGATTTGAATTTTTTTTTCTTATGCCTATCTTTGTTTTACTGATCACTTCCATTTGTTTTGCAGATGTTTAGGATCATACAAAAGGAGGACTGGTATAAGCCAGATGTTTTCATGTACAAGGACTTGATTATTGCTCTAGCCAAGTGTAAGAAGATGGATGAAGCAATGGAAATCTGGGGGAACATGAGAGATGAGAACCTGTTTCCTGACTCACAGACTTATGCTGAAGTCATAAGAGGATTCTTGAGATATGGTTCCCCATCAGATGCAATGAATATTTACGAGGACATGAAAAAGTCACCTGATCCACCGGAAGAATTGCCTTTCAGGGTATTATTGAAGGGTCTTTTACCTCACCCACTATTAAGGAACAGAGTAAAGCAAGATTTCGAAGAGCTGTTCCCGGAGAGGCATATCTATGATCCCCCAGAAGAAATATTTGGAATGCACTGAGGTTGAAGTTTTTGTGGCCACATGAACCTTCTGAGCTTGACATTTAATCAGATGAGCCGGTTCCTCCACAGATTATTTGATTACCTGTATCTCAAGAACATACTCCAGAATTTGATGTTTGGAGTGGAAAATTTTCAGGTGGTACACAGGGAAGTTATGGATGGTCGTGCTGGATAGAGAATGCAATACATGGGCAGGGCAGAAACAAAAAGATCGTTCTGTTCTGTTGGCCACATTACTTGTTCTTATGGTTACACAAACTCTGTTGTTCAGGCGAATTATTCACCTCGACCACTGCTACTTTGTGTCCCTATAATCCAGGATCCCGTGAGAAGTAACATTCAACTATGCCCTTTGGTTGGGACTACTTGTATCATTAGGTTGTTAGAATAGGACACTCCCCACTTTTCATGCTGTTGCTTCCCTAACCACTTTAGAAACCTACTTTTGATGAACATGAACTCATCATTTTTCGTGGTCATGAACTTCTGATTATGGTGAAGTGAGCTCTGAATGACCTGAGGCTAACAGGCTAACAGAATAAAATCGAAGGAAATGTATTACAACAGTAACACAACACTGGCCTACGACAGTGTTCGTATTAAAATGATACAGCAAACGGGGTAGCTATGTGTAGTAACAAAGTTCACCAATTTTATATCTAATTTATTATGCTCTTCAGAACTTTAAAAGATTCCGTTCACCTATGATTTCAGACGTTTGATTTGTGTTACAACTTATATTTGCTCTATCAAGTACAGTACCAAACAAATCTGTGTCCATCTGTAGGTTTTGTGCAGTTGCACCCTCTGCATGCTCGGCTAAATTATGCTCCAGAGTTATGATCCTTTATTTTTCATGTTGCCCTGATCATTATTCCCGACCGAGCTGATTATCGTCCAGTCACTCCCAGTGTCACATTATTTTTATTATTTATTATTTTGAGAATGTTAGTGACGGTTTGTGCCAGTCAGGATTGTGTTAGCGTTGTTTAGGTAGGTGGAGTTTGATCAATTTATTAGCAAATTTCTACTGACAAAGCCACGAGCTTGGGTCTCCGAAGCGCTTACCATAGTTCAGGTACGTGAAGTTTTCTGATAAATATCACATAATTCAAGTGCATAGTTACTCTACTGGTGCTTTTAAGTGGTCAACATATTGGGGGCGTATCTGGTGAAAATGCCCATTTGGTGCAAATTTTACAAATTCTTAGAAAACCATATGTAGAAGTCTTCAAAAATTCCAAAAAAAAATCCACGTATAGGTGAGGGTATGGTCAACATCCCTGCAAAATTTCAACTTCAAATTCGAAACCGTTTGCGAGCAACAAAAAAGAAAAGTCGGGAGCTGTATTTTCACTAGATATTTTGCCAATATATTAGGCCTCTGAATGAAATTTGATGGTCACAACTAATAAACTAGAGAACAACGGTGGTGCTTAGCCTAAAACCGACACTTGCCCAACTTGCGCATGTAGGTTCCCCGCATTCACAGAAATCATTGACAATCTTCCCCTGCTTACAGGTGTTGCCGTTGTAACATCAAGAGTACCGCGAGGAAGATTATTACCAATCTACAAATTCCAGGGTCCGCCGCGAGGAAGATTTTTACTGACTTGAAAACACTGTTAGATGTTAGCTGCAATTTAAGAACCCCAATTTTTATACCTAGTCAAGAGTAACGTGGAATGGATATAGACTTAACTCGTGTTGTCAAGTTGGTCGACTCTATCCTACTTCTTTGCTGTTTAGTACTAGATGGGCTTTCGTGTTGTGCATACATCTCATACATCACAATCGTCCATACAAATATGCACATACAATAAAATCTTAGAATTTAATTCAATTGAGATATAATTACAATATGTGCAATATATGAACACAAAGTATAAAAAAGAAATAAAAGTAGTTACAACTAATGTAATTATAATTGTTGAATACATGATTGTTATATGAATAAATAAAGAAGAGAAAAAGAAAGAAAATTTACATGAGTGAAATTCCTATCTATATATTGCTATCTTAGCTAATTTGCAAGCGTCGACTAAACCCTAGTTGTGGGGAAGGTAACATTGAGATATCGGCACTCGTCTAATTTTCAAACTTATTCATTTGAGATTGTCGAGTTGTGCCATTTTGCTGTAGGAGTCAACTTTTAAAAAAGTGTTTTTGAATTAAGGGTAGTTCTAGTGGCACTATTTCACCTAACCCGTAAAATTTTCATTATATATTTTAACTTTTTTTGGATTATTAAATAAATGATCCGATTGTTTATTTCTCTCTCTATTTTCTATACTCAGAAAAAACACCACAAAATCAAAAAATCAAGCATATTTGGTAATCTTCCGGAGGGGGATAACTTCGTGCGAAAGGAAGCAATCAGTGGGGACCCTTTGGCCCCAGTCGGCAAGAGGGGGCGGCACCCCCTACCGCCTTCCTTTGCCACCTGGTGCCCACAAGCCTCGGCCGCCGCCACCTCTTCTCGATTAGATCCATTTCGTCCCTCATGTACTCCCTGCGGAGTTTCATGAACAGAGAAGGAATAGAGCATCATTGAGAAGACAGAAGGCTTCGAGAGATATTAAAACACCATCGAAATCCGTAGTTTTCATCTTCCACTATTACCACCCATAGATTGGGTCTCCTCGCACTTCATCTACAATATCAACAACATTGGATTGGTTTGTATCATGGTACTTTCTCAAGTTATGAATTCAATCTACTGTGTGTTCTTGATGTCGTACATGATTTGTAAGTAGTCTTGTTGAGGTTACGAGGTGTGCGGTAGTAACTATGTAGTGTTCTCATGATTATTGTGATGACCATTCATCTTCGGCGCCATCACTTTTATGTTTGTGATTACTATCCATCTTGGATGTAATCAATATTGTGTTCGAAATTTATCGTATGCATGCTATGTCTTTAATTGATTAATTATTTGTGTGTCATGAATTGGCCACACATGAGACTTAGCAATGCATGATTAGAAAGCACGGGGCATGGGGTAGAGCAGTCAACCATATGGAATCCTCCTATATTTTGTTAGCGAATTTATTAGTATTGTTCCGCTCAAGCCTTAATGTACGCCTATAGAGTGGTTGGACAAATGGTAGATTGACCTAGTTATTACTAGTAATATTAGCCATACATGTTAATCCTTGCAAATTCGTAGTGGTACTTATATATCTTATAATCCTTATTTTTCACACGAGAATTGCTACTAGTGAACCCATATACCCCATGCCTCAATTTCCATCATTAGAACACCTAAGTTAGCTATAGGTAGCTTGCTATTTTTTATTTATTCCGAAAATAGAAATTGCACCTTAGGTCAAGTAATTTCATATTTAATTTCGTCACTGCATTACTGAGTTGTATGACTATTTGAGAAAGGTAGCCTTACATCTCAACTCTTATGTTTCATTAATTTTAGTGTGATTTCAGATCTGAACCAAGTGATCCAATCAACGCTTCCGCGTGGGTTCAACATCCTTTTTCATTGAAAATTGCTACAATTGATCCCCTACACTTGTGGGTCATCACCATCTCAACAAGAACTAAACCCAGGAGCCTGGTTGCACCTAGAGGGCTAAGAACCAGGAATCAACAAGGAGTAGAGAAGGGAGAAGGCCACCAAATCATGAGGAGGAGAAGTACATAGCAAAGGGAGTAGCAACCAAAATCACCACAAGAACAGATTCAGACAACTTCAAGTGTTCAAGGTATAACCTTGAGTTTTGAGGGCACCATGGACATGTTATTGACATTTAATGTTATTTTCTTGTTGCTTGTTGTTGATCTGATGTTTGAGTTCAGGAAAGATAGAATTAGGATGGGAGGAGAGGAACCCTCAGATTTTTTTTCATCATAGAGTTTTCTTTAGGCAACTAGTGTATAACATTTATTCTTATTAGTTTATTTACCTCCTTTTGAAGCTATTCTCAGGAATAATCATCACATAATAGGTTATAAATCTAGGCAATATATGCTCTCTCAGTTTAATAAACTGACATATATAAAAAACCTACTTTAATGGCTAGAAGTATCATCTATAGCACGAACAGTTAGGATCAGAATACACAGGCACATAAGAACATTGGAAGAAGCTTGAAATAGGCATGGTATGCCAGTAGGTTAAGCTAAGTCCAAGTGCAGCACCAATTCTTATCAGTTTTCTAGAAAAGCTAGATAATAAACATGTACATGAGGTATTAGGGTAGTGCAAAACTATGGTTTAGGTTAGCAATAGAGGATTAAAGCCTAACAATCATATACGGAGAAACATCTCTGAGTGAACCAGAACCATAGCCGCATCATATCACTAAGAAGCATGCAAATTTCATAGCCACAGTTCCATGTCTAGAATCTACTACATACACATGAGCATATGCACTGGATCAAGCATGAACGACCATAGGCAAGTATCAAAAGGGCATTGTAGACCACCACAAGCAATAGAAGGTAGCCCTAGAGGAGAAAACAGTAAAGGGTAGAGAGATCAGGAACAGTAAGGGCATTGTCGTGATTACGTGGTAGCCAAACCCACCACCGTTCACTGGCGGCGACCTCAGACGAAGGGAGGCAACAACAGCACGTGAAGCGTGATGAGGAAGGAGTCGAGCAGCGTTGGCACAACCACGGTGTGCCATCGACAAGAAGGGAGCTAGGAGGAGTAGTGGTAGTGCCGAGGCTACAACGCTGAGGCCGAACCCAGCCTCGTCGGCGACGAGCGGAGTGGCGAGGTGTTGGCAAGGAAGGGGCCTAACGAGGCAGCACAAGCAACCGGCGGAGAAAGCACCAGTGCAACCATTGTCGCGGGAGTCAGCGAACCGAGCTCGGCTTCACCGGCGGTCCAACAGGCATTGGTATGGTCCACTTCTAAACCCTAGGGTTGTTGGTGGTGACAGCAATGTCCAAGGCGGAGAAACGATGCAACAGGAAGGAACTGATGTATGAGGGAGAGAGGAGTGCGGCGACACCATTATTGGTGTCGGACCAAGGTGGACTGAAATTGCATCTTGGCCCCCTAAGTGGATTTTGATGATTAATGACAAAAAATTAAGAGACTAATGTGCGCATCAAGATGTTGATTAGGTATTTATTCCCTACGGCAAGCTAGAATATGTGTTCACGACCCCTAAAAAGATTGAAAAGAGACGGCATTGAATCGAGAGGGTTATGTACCTTTTCTAATCTTTTTAGTGATTCAATGATCACATTGAGTATAGGAAAACCGTACTGTAAAGGGAGGAGCTCGTCAGCAGCATGTAAGGAGAAAACTTGCTAAGTGCTTAAAAGAAATCTTTCCTAAAAGTCTTTGGAAAACTATCTACAACAAACTTTAGTATTCATCCAGAATGTATAGGCCAGTCAGCCGGAATGTCCGAGTGTGTGTGAGAGTAGATTCCAACATGCTAAGTGTTGACCTGGACTCTCCAAGTGATGTTCGTTGGAGTAATCAGAACCTTTCAAAGCTTCTATCCAGTTGAGTTCCTATTGTCCGGATCTTCCGAGTGAAGACATAGCTTATGTCCCATATCATTTTTCACCAGATCTTCCAAGTGAAGGTCATCTGAACTTTCTGAAGTTTATCTAGTAGCTTTTTCCAGAGTATTTCTTGTTTTCCAGAACTTCCGAGTGATGTTTCTTTGTGAGTAATGGCTATATTATTTAGAAAAGACAATATAAGCCATCATCCTATTTGGGTGGAGGCTATCCTCTGCATCCCAAACTTTTGTGTCGCACTCTTGTTTGCTTCTCTCTTGCCTTCTTGTGTGAAACTTTGAGAGGCAGAAATCTTAAGGATTTGGATTGAATTTTCATTAAGCATTCAAGCAAGGGATCACCTATAAGCAAAGATCAAGCTCCTATTACTCTTAGAGGTTGGTGCCTCCTAGATGGTTAGGCGTCACTCGGAAGTCTTCAAGTGTGTGAAGAAGCCAGAAGTTTGTGAAGGTCGGAGTTCACCTACCGTAAGGTAAAAAGCAACCAAGAAAAGAGAGAGGTGCATTGGCAAGCCTATTAAGGAAAGAGCATGTTCTGATACCAACTTCGATTGTAGGATAAAGCTTCCTCAACGGAGATGTAGAGCCTCACCAAAGACTCGAACTTTGACAACAAATCGTCTAGTCACCATTGTTTGCAATCTTTCTTCTCATTGTCACCATATATTGTTGCGTGATTTCTCTTACTTATTTTCTTAGTTATGTGTCACTTTGGAAGCTACTATGCTTAGAGTGTCTTAGTTTTATTTTGTAGAAAATATTAATTAGTCTATTCACTCCTCTTCTCTCGACTAAATTGTTGATTCTTAATAGCAGCGGAGCGGTTGGGCGATGGCATCGCATGCGTGAGGAAGAGGCGAAGAGGAGAAGCCAAGAGGCTCAGGTGCGAGTAAGAGAGAGACACAAAAAGGGTCCGGGGTTGGAAGCATTGAAGTGGGCCGTCGAGTTGGGCAGTCGGGCCCAACAGGCTAGTAGGTAGGCCGGGGCCAGGGAAAGTAAGTTATAGGCTGGCCCAAATCAATTTATTTCTCCTTTCGCTTTAAAAAGGAGATAAAAATCAACTTAAATTTAAGTTGAAATTTAATTTAAATTTCTAGGCTATTTACTTAAGTCAATTAAAATATGTTGAATGATAATATTAACCCCAAGTAAAATAAATCAAGGAATTAATTCAGTGAGTTATGTGATGCTTTATGCAAGCTTTAAAATGAACTAAAACTTAGTTATCTTAGTAGATAGTTATAAATCATTTATGAAGTACTGAAAGAAAATATGTGTACATCCTTGTTGTACTTTAAGTTACATTCTCTTATGCATGCATTATCATGTCGACTATATTCATGTGGAATTTTCTGGTGTTAGTCCTTATTGCACTTTATTTCTTTCTTGAAGCGAGAGTTCAGCAAGCAGACCCATCGAACTCTATTATGTATCCGTCACCAGGAAAATCTAGTTTCTTGTTCACGTCCCTTGGTAATGTTTGAGAAAATATTACATATCTTATATAACCTGCATAAAAAGGAAAACATATTTTCTAATGATAATTAACTAAGATTTTGATCGCGATTCTTTGGGTGTGAACATGTCTATGGAACCTTGAAAAGGTGCTTTTGGAAATATGGAAGGCTGGTTCCACTACAACGGGTTTTCATATAAGATTAAATAATAGTTGATCAATTGTGCTTAAGCGTTGTAGTGATCGCATTAACCACAAATCCTTTATGGGCGAGGTTGAGCTAAAGTAACCTTGTCCTATGTCATATTCCCTCAGGAAGGAAAGGCCCTTGTAGTTAGATCTGAAGTATCAACTACTAAGAATATAGTCTGGGCCTACTGTGCTAGCTACGGTACGCTGGATCTGGAGTATCAGCGTAAGACCGGTAGTCTGGGCCTATTGTGCCATACTATGATGTGGGGTATGACAGAACGACGATAAAAAGGCTTTGTGATCCAATAGTCTAGTGTGAGTGCGACAGCATGAACACTACGGTTGTTGATACACCTCTGATGGTGTATCAAAGTGTGGTATTGTCACTTCATGTTCCTGGTTGGAACTGCGAAGATCATAGCTCTTTAATTAATGATTGGACTCTCTTTCCTCACAAATTGCATTGCTTTTGGAGAATACCGTTGTTTTCTGTAGAGATAGTGCATTAAACATCTTTTACTATTCTTTGACTTTGTTGAGTAACTCTTGTCCTCATCCCTATATTACAAACCTTCTTGTTTAGATTGAGAGCCAATGGCGAATCAAGAAGTAGTCTATGTGGAAGTCAAAGAAGAAGTCCCCGAGGAGCAAGTATCGATAAAAAACAGACGAAAGGGTGGACTACTACTTCGAGTACCGTGAGAAGAATACCGAAGAATTATGTAGTTTGGTTTATGTAAGACGTGTGTTGTATATTCTTTTGTTGTACTAAATGGAAACAATTTTAAATTATCCATACTTTTGAGCATTGGATTGTACGACCTTATGTTAGCACTTAAGTTTGTATGGTTTGTAATATAGTTGTAACAATGGACCACTACGGTGTTTGTATTGTACTACTTGGAGTGCTATGTTGTTGATGAAACTATACTTCATCTGTATTATGTCAAAGACTATCGTGTTAATATATGGAGTACATCTGTACGTGGGTCGTCACATACAACAGGTGGATCGTCGCATACAACATTCTCATGGTATCGAATCAGTCCACTCGAACCACATCGATTTCCATACTGTTGACATTGAAACTTCCACACACAAATATAACCAAAGTTCCGATGGCAACTGGCAGTAGCGTGTTACAACAATAGTGGAAGTACATCCATCTGTGTCAAATGTAATTTGATATCTCTGCACACCTAGGCCCTATTTGGTTCAGGATTAAGGGGTGGGTTAGAGACTTGACCCGCCAAACACTCTTGGGTTAGGCAGGGTTAAGTTAATCCGGTCAAAACCATTTAACGCCTCTAACTCAGAATTAAACTAACCCATAAAAAGGTGGAATAACTTAACTAATATAACCAACTCTTTTAAATTCCTTTTTTGTACCGCTAACTCTCTAATCTAGCCAAACAGTAATTTAGGTTAATGGGGTTAGCCGCCAACTATAAAATTAGAGTTAAGCTAATCTACCTAAGTTAAGGGTAGCTAACCTAGTTAACTTAATCCGGAATCAAATGGAGCCCTAACGAAGGAATCTCTTCTCAGATTACCAAGACAAAAAGGATCAGTTACTAACAAGATCCGATCCTAGTGGACATCTTAACAGAAGCCGATCACCTCGCTGATGTTGTCTTCCCATGATGAGCAATCAAGCAGGTGAATAATGCCGAGATCATTGATACGGAAAGTCTGAAACAAGTGACAACTCACGCTCACTGTCCTCTGCTGTTCGACGGGTTCAGAAAAACAATCGGAATGTAGAACTGGACAACGCATCTGAAGATCTCTGCAGTTTCGGCTGCACGAGGGGGTTGGCTGTCGAGAACTGGTCGGTCCAGAGCATGGCGCCTGCAACAGTAGGGAAGCTTCATCTGCGCAGGTTCATCCTGTCTTAATAATCCTTCGTCGTGATAAATCATTTGGCCATGCATTCGTGTTGGCCTGCTGTTTACAGCTAAATCTTGTTGGCCTTAATTTGATCCAGAGACCAGAAGGGTTGCACTCCTTAGATTCTTGCTTGAATAAGGGGACAACTGGACCACCCATAACATGCATGTTTCCGAGCTCAGGCATTGAGATTATGTTTTGAGTATTTTCTGTTTTTTGTTTCTTCCAGGAACAATGGTTATTTAGATAAAATGCATCAAGTTCCAAATTCACTTTTTGGCATATTTAATGCAGTTGTTTGTGTGCTGGTATCGGGTGAATGAATTATCTGGCCGTGATTATTCTCGATTATTACTGCATCCTTTGAGTCACCGCTGAAAGTTTTACTAGGCGAAATCTGTCGGCTGGAAGAGTAGAGTGATCTGTGCTTGTTTTGACTTGCATTCTTCAGACAAAGAACAGAGTAAGAAGCTTCTACTCCTATCCTGTGCTCAGAGCAGGTAGCATCTTTTGAGACCAAATGAGCCAACGAATTCAACAGTTGTGTTCATTGCTTGCTTCCCGTATGACACGAACGGGATATAATTCTGAAGGAGGTATTAATAGTGAGCGCTTGTCTAAGCTCTGTCCGGCGATTCCTCTGCACATGTAGTGGCATGTCGAGATACGATAAACAATGGGAGCATCTGAACTAATCACATGGTCAAAGGTTACAACGGATCACTATATGACGCAGATAATTAATCCGGTAATTTTGCTCCCTGAAAATCATTAGTTGGTGTTTCCATCATATATATTCTCTTGTTTTTTTCTGTTGTTGCACATATATTCTCTTGTTAAGAAACTCCTGCAGCTACTCCATGATTCCTTCCTCATAAATGAGAAAATCCAAGCTGTATTTCCAATGCTGCAGTGTTTAGGAGCAAAGCATGGCTGCATGGAACCTTCCAATGTACAGTTAATCTAGACGAAACCCTAGCCGCTGAAGAGAAACACATGTTGTTTCGCTGCTGGCTCCTCTCCCCTCTTTTCCAGTGTTATTGGAGATGTTGAACAAGGTTTTGGCTACCAGTTTAGAAGAACACCGGAGGGGGGCAAAAGAATTTGCATGAAATTTAATTAAAGCTGGACTTTTTTTTCCACCGGTACCTAAGTTTTTGGGCAGGAGGGGGAGGGGGGTGGTACTTTCTTTGGGGTTTTCCCCATAGACGAAGTGGTTCTAGTTTTGTTCTTTCCTAGCAAATTCTTTGTCGGCTGTGTTTTACCTATGTGGATTTTTATCACACAACCTTACCTAGACGACGGCAGCAATGCCTCCACTGGAGACTGACACCTAGATGAGTTTGGTATGAATAACCTCCTTCGATTTTATTCGGAAGAACAATACCTCTTACCACGTTCTAGGGAGGATTGGTTACCGGGCTGGTAACTACAACCCTAGTGTCGAATGGGAGGGGGCATGTTGATTTCTAAGAGTATTTTAGATTTTTTAAGTTTCTTTGGGATTATTTTTTCATAGATAAAGTGGTTCTATTTTTGTTCTTCCTTAGCAAATTTTTTGTCGGGTGTCCTTTACTTGTGATGGGTTTTTATCACACAACCTTAAGGAGTATAGACGATCTACATCTAGCTTCCATGATCGTCGGCTGAAGACGTTATAAGATTAGAAAGTCTCCGACGAGGAGGACAACGAAGTCCAACATGTTCATCGACATAAGGACTTGATAGTAGCATGTTTTTCATCTAGAATCTTCGGTGTAAAAGCTTAGTACTTAGATATTTGTACTTTTATCTATGGGTACTAATATAAAACAGCAGATGTTTTTAAAAGACCATTTAATGTGCCAATTTGAAATGCGATGATTCTAGAACAATTTCGAAAAATAAAAAGAATTTATTTCCTGCAGGAATCAGGAAGAGTTCCCACGTTCAAAGCGGGGCCTCGCTTGTTCCAAACATGAACTCGTAGATGTTCCCCCACCAACCATACATTGTTAACTAAGCTATACACATTTACACTTTCTCGGAGATGTAGCAGTAATGCCATGCCTCTTTTGAGTTTACTTCTGAATTCAATCAAGGAATACCATTTAGCCGACACTTCCTCCTTTCTGAACTCACAAAAAGCTAGCTCCCCTTCACCTTCCAAGAACCTGCCACCAAATCCAGAAGCTCCTTGTCAAACTGCTGAACACAAGGTCCTGCTAGCTGCTCCATCCAAGACCCCTTTCCTCCCTGGACACAGTTGTAAGCTGACTTGCTGGTTGCTGACTTTGCTCAAGCCTCTACTCCCACAACATTCAGAGAGAGACACTCCATCCAGATGTCAGTTCCTTAGGGCCTCACACGACCACACCCACACCAAATGATTCCTAGAAGCCACCACCACCCCAATCATTTTTTTAGAGCCACCAGCCAAGAGCCTGACAATTTTCAAAAAAATCAAGATCCATAAAGAGTGGGCGCATGCACCCTTTGCGAAACACGCGAGGACACACAAGCAGTTCCCTATCTAATATTAAAGCCCTGGACCATCGAGCAAACTGAACACTGGAGAACCAAACGGCTATAAAAGAGCCCCTCCTGGCCATCATCTTCTCCACATCAACACTAAGTCCACTTGTGAGCTAGCTTCTTCCATCTCCTGCATACCACATCCATTCTCTCTGATCTGAAAGATGCCTCGCCTGCTCCTCTTCTGCCTGGTGTCTAGCCAGCTCGCCGTGACCGCCGTCGTGGCGCGGCAGTTCCCCGCTTTCCTCTTCGTCGATGGCGGCGCCAGCATCGCGGCTGCTCCTTCGGCTGCTGCTGATGCTTCTCGTCTGCATGTGCATTCTCTTCTGCAGTCCGGATTCGCGGGGTCGCCGCTGGCCTCGTCTCACCACGGACCGCGCGGCCCCTTCGACAGGAACTTCGCCGGGGGCAAGATCATACTTGGGGGCCTCGCGGCAGCGATCGTCGCCGCCGTCTTCTGTTACATCCGCATCACGAGGGCGAAGAAGATCATCGTCGCCGAGCCAAAATCTTGAGCCTTTTTCTCTTACCTGGTCTATATCACGTCTTGAATACTTTTTTCTCTTTCTTTGTAGTGAGGATATGGAAGAAAAAAACAAGTGTAACCCACATAGATTTGTTATAACATGCAAAGAACAGTTACTGGTGATGAGATTGGTGATTGAAACCTCTGATCCTTTCTTGCAGGTCCAGATGCGCTATGCATTTCTGAGATCCTTCTCGTAATATTCATGTCTGAAGTCGTAGTGTTCTTGGACCGGATGCATGAATGATGCATGTTGAGTTTCTTTTTCTTAAGAAAAGCTAATGACGCATGTTGGGTTCATATTATTGGATGGTTAAGTAGTACTAGTACTTTGGAGTTGGACGGTGATGAGTTGCTATTCTAGAGCCTAAATATCTGTTGCTTGTGATCTGGAAGTTAATGCATGCATGTGATGTTTTATCTGCTGCTCATGCCCAATGTTACTCCACAGGCCAAATGGATTGCACCACAGGCCAATCAGATTTCTGTTTGCTATCATCTAACTTTGCTCCATTATATGCTGATGACACCACCTAATTGATCAGTTGGGAAAAGGCGGCATCAAAGTTGCACGATTTGTATGAAGTACCACGCACCAGCTTCAGCATGTGCAATAATTTCTTGCAACTAACTTGCCTACCTAGCTAGTGCTGATTTGTGGTAACGAGAGAGAGAGAGATTCTAACAAATACTAACGCTTGCTTTGTCTATGAGCATCGATCATTCAACATTAGCCTTTGTGCTAGTTGCGGGGAAGCCTTTGTGCTAGGGTTAGCGGTGATGAGATCAGACGATTTCTCTTCTGTCACTCCGGAGTGAAAGGAATTAGAGCACCTCCAATAGTAGAGAAGGCAATCTTCTCTTATGCCTTCTACGTTATCTAAAGATAACAACAAAAACATGCTATATAATGGGTTATCCCTTGATGCCATCTCTAGCAATTAATGCATGCATGAATATAGGATCAAAATTAAACTAGAAAACATGGGTCTAAGGGAAGGCATATTGTACAATAACGAAAATAGTGATCTCTTAGGTGTGAAGGAATCATCCCTTCACCAAGAGAAGGCAACATTCTCTTTCTTCTCTCTCTCTCTCCTCCAACACAACAAAAATCATATGTGGCACCTCTAAGAGAAGGCCGACATCACCCTATTGGAGATGCCCTTAGTGACCATTCGGTTTAATCGGCTACTACGGTTCGGTTTATTGAAGGTTTCTAAATTTCGGTTTTTTACAAACTGAGCACCGAATTTTCTAGAAAGTTAATCAACACTAAACCTAATTTCACTGAAAAAAAACTTGGTTCGGTTTTTCAGTTTACCGATTTACTGAATTTTGATGTCTGCATTCCCGATCAAGAAGATGCAAGCAAGATCTGGATGAAATATTTCCAACCAAAAAACTACATGACAGAATAAACAAAGGGAGGAAGCAAGATTTCCAATATATGTAATCAAGAATCAAGAAGAGGAACAGTCAATCAGCACCACACGCAGAACGAGACCAAAACCAGAATAAAGAATCGAGGATGAGGAGAGACTTGTCTTTCTTAGCCTCCGCTAACTTCTCCACACGGTGGCGAAGAGCTTGGCAGAACAGGGAGACGAGAGGGGCCAAGGATGCTCGTTGCGGCTAGGGTTGCTATGTCTAGAATGAATAGGGATGAGATGCGCTTGGCTTTGGGGAGCCTGGAATTACAAGAGCATGAGAATATGTGCTTAGCCCGCGCGAGTCTAGTGCTGGGATGAGGTGGGCGTGTGTTAATATCGATAAAATCGGTGAGTCAGTTTCTGTATGGTTAAAACCGATCTGTACTACGAACACCGAACTAATGTAAAACAGAAACCGTATCATAAACCCAAAACCAAAAAGAACATGAAAATCGGTTTTGCTCAGTTTGGTATTCGGCTTTCGGTTAAAAACTGCCCACGCCTAAGCGGAGCTGCACTCTATTTGATTCATTTTGTTATTTTGACAGAGGAGATTTTATTTAGGATAATAATCTTCTGATGTGGCTTTTGATTTAGGCCCAAGAAGAACCCTGGTTAGCGATAGGCCATTATGTAGGCCTCAAATCTCATATGTGACGGATGAAGGCCGCTATCTCCTGGGCAGGGGTGGAACTTTAGCTAGGTTAAAGGGGGCTGTGGCCCCCTTCAATTCTAGAGAATTTATAGTAATACCCTTCATTTCACCACTTAAATACTATGTTGATAGTAAATATGTCCCTGCTAACAAAGTATTTTAAGCATATTAAGTGGGATTGCCCCACTTAGTATTCACTCCAAGCTCCACCACTACTCTTGGAGGCTGTAGTTCTCCATTGGTCGGTTGAACTGATGGAAAACTCAACAGGTGATTTTTCGGAAATGATATATATCGCTCGTGCGACTCGTATGGTCGCGACGCGCGTGTGGACCGGCTCAACTGGCACTGCTAACTACGTGACGCATACGGGTTCTGGGCTTCTGTAGTTTCGATGCAGTGTGAATCAGGGAAAGGTGGTGTATCATACTTCTCTCAAAGAAAAAAAAGGTGGTGTGCCATAGAGAAAACTGTTTGCTTCGTTGCTACCTTCTTTTTTGATTTATAAAGCAGGGCATGGTATTTTACAAGCATTTTTTTCTTTTATGTGTATTTTACCTCTTTTCGTTTCCCATTTTAATTTAATTTCTAGTTACATTCTATTTTTTGATTTGTTCAACTAATAATTTTCATTTTTGCCACGAGTAGTTATTATTTGTTATACTTTCTATTATTTTGTTGTTTCACCGATAGTGTTTGGATATTTCTACAAGTATTTTCGGATTGTTCCGCTATTTTCTGTCACTAATAGTAACGAATTGTTCCCCCAATCAATTTTCAATTTTTACTTGTTCCGCTAATTTTTCTATCTAATAGCTATGAATTGTTCCATCGTTAGTTCAGACTTGTTCCTCTAATTTTATTTTTTCTCGGCTAAATATCTTTTTGTTCGACAAAAGATATGAATTGTTCCACGATGATTTTCAGTTTGTTCTGCTAATTTTAATATTTTTCATCTATTTTAAATTTTTGTCCCACTGTTATTTGTAAATTGTTCCATGAACACTTTCTATCTTCTCAATCTAATTTTAATATTTGTTCGTCTATTTGAGATTTTTGTTCATCTTATACTCGTACGTTGTTCCAGTAACACTTTTAATTTATTCTGTAAATTTTTGTTTCACTAATTTTATTTAATTGTTTCTCGAGCACTTTCCTTTTGTTCCATTAGTTTTTCATTTTTGTTCTAGTAGTAGTCTAAAATTGTCTCGGGAGGATATTCTATTTGTTTTTATACAAGGGGTGGTCTTGTTAAGAAACGCTATGGTTCAAACTGATGGTGATTTGGATATTTAATTTGTGGAGATTTCAATTTTAAATACGTGCTATTTCAACTTTGTTTTGGAGGGAAAGCTATTTCAACTATGTCACGATTCAATTTATTTGGGCATTCCTTGTTGGAACCCACGATCGGCGCTGCTTCAACTGGGCAATAAAGCGTGTTGCTCTCCTGGGCCAAGTAGAAACATACCACTCATGTGGAAGGGGTGTGCATGGCGTGGGCCGGCCCGCCAGGTTGATAGCGGGTGAATGCCTTGTTGCATCTCGCCCAATCGATATATATTGGCCCTCGTGATCTTTTGTTTTTGGGTCTAGGAGGCGGGCTGGTTAAAAGAAAGGGGAAATGCTTGAAAGGGGAAGGAAAAGATTAACCCGAACCATCCCTAGAAGTTATTGCCTTTTGTCACTTATCCCTGCAAATGATTTTGCTTTATTTACAACCCTCGAAGTTATTTTTCATCGAAAATGCACTCCTGACATTATATTCGCTATCTTTCATTGTTTTCTCATCATAAAATGTCAGTACTCGCTTCAGCACCATAGGTACGAGAGGTGTATCGGATGCACTAGCATTTTTGAGGATGCTAGCGACTAGACCACCTAAAATAACTTCAAATTTGTGAAAAAATATTTAAAAATCATAACATATATATAATATGCATCTACCATGTCACAGGATTTTAAATCAATATTCGATCCATATATAGAAAAAAAAAGACAACTCCAGCTGTGAATAGTACCGATTCAAATCTAGAGTGAACAGTATCATTGGTCAATTTGTCATTTTTGTTTCTTGATCTATTGATCGAATTTGAATTTAAAATTCGTTGCACGATAGATACATGTCAGGTTCATATCATCAATTTTTTTCAGCATTTTTCAAACCTTTAAAGCTAGATTTGGCAGGCGTAGTACACTAATACACCTCAATGCACTAGCGCACCCAATATGCTCCCCTCAATGTGCTAGGCAGCCTGTCCTATGGTCTCCTTTTCTCACCAATAGCTTCTCGTGTTCTTCAATGGTAGTGGGTACCGGTTGTTCCGATTAGGTGATTGATGAAGGAATTTAGAAGATAGCATCTTTGATCCATAGGAATTTCATATAATTTTTGGAGGATTGCAATTCTTAGAAATTTCTTCTTGTTGGATTGTTTGATTTGTAGGATTGCAGTTCGTAAAGACTTTTCCTAATGATTCATTTGGACTACATTTCTCGGGAAAATCTCATTGACTCCAAATTTTCTATATTTTGTCTACGAGCAATCAAACATCTTTTCAATCCTAAAAAAATCAAGATGACTGACATTACAATCCCGGAATGTCCTATTTCTACGTATTCACAATTTTACGAATTCAAAGGAGCCCGTAACAGATAATAATATGGAGGAAACGGCCATGCATAGGTATTTTGATGGTGAATTGACTTGCAACAGAAGATGCAAAGGTCATGATATACAGACTTACGGGGGTTTTCACGTAAAAAAGTCACCGGTGTTAGTGTTTGCTAACTTCAAAATTCTAATGTAGTTTTTAAAGTTTCACGTTGTTATGACATTAGCCCTAGGCATGATGCCATGTGCCAATCTTTTGACATATGTAGCCATTAGATCTACCGAGGTAAATGTACAAGATCAAGAACGTTGAAGACATGATGTTTGTTGACAAGGTTTAGTTAAAGTCTATGTCTCTGGAAGCCCTTTTTGGACGTTCCAATTCTCATATTATAGCAACAAGACAAGACTATCGAACTAACCGATCTACATAGCCACCAATATGAGCATTGTGGAGCACACTACTACAGAAC
>JAGXJF010002942.1:0-18383 GCA_019208055.1 Stipa capillata | reverse complement strand
TGAAAGAGCAAATAGGCCCCAAGTTGGTTTTGATGATTAATGGCAACTCAAATTGGAATCTAACGTTTACATTGAGTGTAGGCAGGTTAGTAGGTTCTAGAAAGAAAGGTCATCAGGGAAAGGATGACCACCAAAAAGGTACGAGGGTGGTTTCTAGGACTAAGGAATGGCTGTGCTAGGCAGCTGTGCCACAGCTGTGAAGAAGCCGGTGCTGTGCAAGGAGTTGCAAGCAAGGTGATGGTGGCTTCATGCGTCAAGGGTCGTGACTGCAGTTGGTGGGCAGGTAAAGCCTAGATTTGTTAGTTTCTTTGAGTCCATAGGAAAAACCCGTACTATCAAGAGGGATGATGCAGTAATGATCTGTGGAGGTTCTAATTGCTCAATGCTCAGGATGTTGGACAGTGACACTAATGCTTTGAGGTTAGTGGCCCTATGTCAATAGTTTTGCACAAGTGTGAAATTGGTTTTGTGCTTGCACTCTGCAGTGCTAGCAGTAGAAAACCCTAGGGGTTAGAGTCACCGGTGTGACACAGTTGTGTCACAGGTGGTCTAGCGCTCTGTGACTCAGGTACATCTCTGTACCAGGGGAGAGCTTGTAAATGCTAAGGAACCTGCGCTGCGATGGCTTGTCTGCTGAGTCGGAGGGTTGTCGGAGGTTCTCTCCTTATTAGGTTTCAGAGAGTGTTGTGCGCTGAGGGCATGTCATGTGCCAAGACCGGGTTGAGTAGTGCTGCTATGTCAGTTTAGGGTTTACCTTTGTGTGCCTCCGGTGACACAGGTATCGGTCTGCTTGAGCCGGTTACAGTTTGGCGGAGTGATTGGCTGTGTCACTGGTGGCTGACACCGGTGATCCACTTAATCCTATGTGGCAACAGTGTAACGGTCAAATTCCTGTGAACCCTATAAATAGGGGATGAGGGAGGTCTTCGACCTCAACCTTTGCCAATCCAGTGAATCATATTCAACCGTTGCAAAGCCTCTTCCCACCAAACAAAAGCCAAAGTTTCCTAAGTGTCAGTTCGGGAGAGTTAGAGTTCTTGAGCAAAGAGCATTGGTTCCTCCAAGAGTTGTTGCTACTGAATCTATTACTCTTGGAGTGTCTACTCCTAGATAGGCGTAGGAGTCGCTGGTATCACCCAAGCTTGTGTGGGCTGAACCAGACATTTGTGAAGGTAAATTGAAGTCTACCTGCTGCAAGCAAAAGGACTTCCTTAAGCAAAGGAAGAGGCCTGAACGTCAGGTACTCGGAGAACAAGCACGGTTCGGTGCTGGCGATCTCTTTGGAGTAGCCTCTCCAACGGAGACGTACCACTTTGTGAAGAGCTGGGAACTTCGGTGAAAAACACTCTGTCTCCTTGAGTATTTTCCTGGATTGCCTTTAACTTCCTGTTGCTTGCTTGCTTGTGAGATCTTAGACTTATTTCGTTTATCTGTTATAGATCTCCTTTATACCTGTGTTCATTAGCCGTGTCTTAGTTGCTATATATATCTTATCTCACACCTGAGTCAGTTACCTGTTACACGGGCACATTGATTGCTCATCATTTGCTAAGTCCTTAGAACACCTATGTTAGGCACCTGTGTGACAGCTGCATGCTAATTTACACATCATCTGTTGCCTGTGTCACTCACCTGGCACACAGCTGGCTAACCCCGGTTCCTATTTAAGGCTTAACCTGTTCAATCAAGTCAAAAGAAGTAATTTTTGTTAGCCTCCTATTCACCCCCCTCTAGTCGGCACCTTCGGTCCTTCCAACTATGTTACAATATGATGCATAAAAAGAAAACTCCCCCTCACACCAGCCCGTGGGGATGTATGATCCCTAATTCTCCTCTAAGTGCACATAATCATGTAGAGGCTAAGGGCTTAGTGAAAATGTTCGCAAGCTGATTTTTAGAATCAACAAACTTGAGCACTACATCACCCTTCTCAACATGATCTCTAAGAAAATGGAATCGCACATCTATGTGTTTAGTTCTAGAGTGTTGCACCAGGTTCTTAGCAATGTTAATTGCACTAGTGTTATCACAGAAAAGTGGAACACTATCAAAGGTCAATCCAAAATCCTGCAAAGTGGAGATCATCCAAAGAATTTGACTACAACTACTTGTAGCTACAACATACTCAGCCTTAGCAGTGGATTGTGCAATAGATGATTGTTTTCTAGAGGACCATGAAACAAGAGAAGTGCCTAGAGTAACAAGTACCAGAAGTGCTCTTGTGGTCTATTTTACACCTGCAAAATCTGCATCTGAAAAACCCCGGATCCCAAGAACAGAAGAGCAAGAATACCAAAGTCCATACTTAGAGGGTGATCAAAGGTACCTCATGATGCGCTTCACAGCTTGCCGGTGGGAGTCTCTTAGTGAGGCTTGGAACCTCGCACACAAGCAAACAGTGAACTGGACGTCAGGACTTGTCGTTGTTAAGTAGAGGAGTGAGCTAATCATGCTTTTGAACTCCTTCTGGTCCACCGCCTCTCTTTCTTCATCAGGACCAAGAGATGTGGTGGTTGACATCAGAGAATTAAGCGGCTTGGCATCGCTCATCCTGAACTTCTTCAAGAGATCCTTGGTGTACTTGGCTTGATGAACGAAGGTGCCTTCCTTTGTCTGTTTAATTGCAACCCCAAGAAGTATTGAAGCTCACCCATCATGGACATTTTGATACAGGATGGCCCGATCTTCTCAGCGAGCGACCTTGATAATTTGTGAGATTCTGCAAATCTTCTGGCTGTTCACCCGTCGCTAGATGCAACGAAATTGCAACCCAATAGAGATTCGCAACACCACACACTTGCGCAGTGATCCGCCGACCACAAGCGGTTTCGCCAACTCCCAATTCCTAGTGGAACGATAGATGAAGCCTGATTTCAGAAGTATAGTACACCCTATTGAAACAAACTTAGTGTAGAGGAAAACCAGATAAATGCTTGGCGCTATTCTCTGGTATTTTTGTTCGATGTCTAAATGTGGTCTGCCCCAATTGTGCGCCTTACCTCTGATTATATAGGGGGGCTGGCGGCCAACTAGGTCTATCATGACCAGGACTCTAACTCTAACTCAAGTCTGACTCAAATGGATACAAACCAACCCAAGTGGGTTTGGTCTAACCAGGCACATAGGCCTTTCTTTGACGACCGTTACTTGTAGGAAAGGAATCTGAGCACAATATCTTATCCATTGGAAAATGCTCGAAATTACCTTTCTAACAAGTACTTATTTGCTCTATTGGAGTTTGTATGAGGAAATGGTGGCTGGTACGAACTCAGACCTATTGGTGAATCCGAACCGAGTCGAAAATTCATTATTGATGATTTCGTGAATAATCTTGAATCTGAATTGGAGGTGACCTTGTTCCTTGTTTGCAGCATGTCTTCCTTACTTGATGATGGCACCACTTCCTCCCACGCCTCCCTCGTGCTCGCCATCTTGATGGTTGTCAACAAGCACCATTCTCTACGCATCTGCTCTTCTCCATGCGTCATGCTCTCTTCTGCTTTAAACCTAATAACACACAAATATAATAATTTAGGTAGTAAAAAGCTCTCATCAATCAAAATATCACATTCAGCTAGGAGTGAATTCACCTGTTGTTCAAGTAACTTAGCGCGTGCTCTTGTCATTGGTCCGATGCATAGATCATTGGGTTTGTCTTGAATAGCAATAGTATCATCAACAGGAGAAGATGGTAAAGAGCTAGGGATACCCTCATCACATCTCAAATTCCCTCATTAGAGGAGCCACCAAAGAATATGTCATCCACATAGATTTACACTATTAGTAGTCATTGCCACGCTTAAGAAGAAACAAGGTCTTGTCTACCCTACCCATTTCAAAACCATTTTGGATCAAGAAGCTCTTAAGTCTATCATACCAAGCTCTAGGAGCATGCTTAAGACCATAGAGAACCTTAGACAGTTTGTACACATGATTAGGGTATTTAGGGTTTTCAAATCCTGGAGGTTGTTTCACATAGACTTCATATTCAATGAAACCATTTAGAAATGCACTTTTAACACCCATCTGATGAAGCTTAAATCTCTTGGAAGCATAAAATGCAAGCAAAATGCGTATAGCCTCTAAGCGAGCAACAGGTGCAAATGTTTTATCAAAATCAAAGCCTTCTATTTGACTAAACCCTTGGGTTACGAGTCTAGCCTTGTTGCGAACAACAATACCATCCTCACTTTGCTTGTTCTTAAACACCCACTTGGTCCTAATGACATTGTGACCAAGTGGATATTCTACAAGTGCCCAAACCTTGTTCCTCTAAAAATTCTCTATTTCCTCATGCATGGCATTGACCCAACTGATACAGGGTAGCCCGATCTTCTCGGCAAGGGACCATGGATAAATGGTATGAATAGATGATCTCGTTAGCTGAACACCCGCGCCAATGCACGAACCCTGGGCTACCCCATATCATCGTGGTATCAGATTCCAGGGCCACTTGGTGAGAGCTATTTACCTGTTGTTTTAGACATCTAGTTTCTATCCCATACACCTAGAAAAAGCCTACAAAAATATTTGTGTTTCACCGTAGTTTTACTTCTACAATTTTCGTGCGTCGTGTTAGGTCCACTTTACTAGATTATAGTGTCAAGTTGCTGATCGTGTTCCTTTTGCATCACTTTAGCTGTTGTTTTTGGTTCCCATCTGTTTGGTCCTTTCGTGCGTATTTGGTGTCAAAATGACGTGTTTCTTGATCCATTCAAAAGCTTGTGTCGTCTACTTGCTGTTTGTATCATCAAAACCAGAAAATACAAAAAAATATTAGCCACAAAATTTTGGAACCATCTTGCTGCATTGTTAGTGAGATCCACCATCTTTGCGCTATCTTTTTCACCTAGTGAGACTACCTATAGATTTACTCGAGGGACTGCTCATTGTTTAGGTTGTGCACCCTACATTATTGTTTCGTCAAGTTATTGTGCTCCCCACTGTTTTGCACGTGTTGTTGGCCAAAAGAAAAAAAAAGAACAAAAAAAAGAGAAACAGAAAAAGAAACAAAAAGGGCCAAGTTCTATTATCATATCAAGTGCTATCTTATTTGGGGCTGCATATCATCCAATTTTTTTTCCACTATTTTGCACAAGTAGTTGAGCAATCTTGTACCCTCTTCTTTCATATTTGAGCAACAGCTAGCGTCTCTCCTTGAACTGTTGCAATACGAGCTTTGCCGACACTCTAAATTTTTATAGCTCATTATTTTGATTGCAATAGTCCCATTATCTTTGTGCATGTGTTGCTGTCCACTCTTCACTTATATTTATCGATCAGCAACTAGGCATTGTGGTTTGGTGATTTGTGATCTAATTCGCCAATCGAGATTCAGAATTTCATAGGGTTCCCCACCAAGCTCCACCTACATCCATGTCGAGTGCTACCTTGCTCTCGGTTATGCTCATACTTTACTTGGTATTTGTTTGTTCGCTGCCATCAGTGTAAGTTTGCTATCTCTAATTCACTTCGGAACGGTAAGCCTGCCTTGTTTCAGAATAGTGAGTTGTGAGTTTGAGAGTTTGCACTTCTATATCTACATATACTTTTCACTTGGTGTTTTCCACCTTTGGTCATGTTAGGAGACGAGGCAAACATTCCTACATTTACAGGAAGCCTGAATGTAGAGGAATATATTACATGGGAGCTGAATGTTGATGAGTTTTTCCAACTTGACCCACTATTCAGAGGAGCGCAAATTGCACCTTGCATCCAATGGTTTGGCTGCTTACGGCAAACATTGGTGGGAGCGCGTTGTCTGCCTACGTACTGAGCGTCATGACTTGCCAATTGTTACTTGGGATGAGATGAGGCGTGAGCTATGTGCACGTTTTGTACCTCGCCACAAGCGCTTACTATATGAAAAGTTGCGACAAGAGTTCCCATAAAATGCTGCTGATCAACATATCAAGAAGACGAAGCTTGGGATGTTCCCTTCCGTCAATGAGATGAGTGCTGCCCATTTATTACCAGTGGCACAAAATATGAGCATGGTTGATGGCAAGCACACCATTGTGGGGATGGGATCAAAACCCATGTGAGGATGGGATCCACATAGCCAAATTGAGCGAGAGTGATGTAATCAAGAGTGAGATGTGTGATTCCACCACATGTGAGGTTGAGAGCATACATCTTCAGAGTTTAAGTGTAATATCAGAAAAATTGAGTTTAGTAGATGAAAGCATATATGAGGATATTTCTACTAATACAATCATCTCTACTTCTGGTGTTGTTTCTTGTAATACGCAGGTTGCTTTTGAAGAAAGGGAGCTACAAGAAACACAACCTTCATTAGTTCAAGAGATTTTTGAGGTACATACATCATCCGAGGAGATCAATAATGAACATTGTACTGATCCAGTCATACAACCAGAAAGGGAGAACATTTGTGAGCATATTCCTGCTGTAGTTAATTCTAATGAGTTTCCTTGTGCAAAACTTGAACAACCACGTGTTAAGTTGCATGCTTATAATTTTGAACATCTAGTACTAATTACACATAAGGATACTTTCCAAATAAAGTCTTGTAACTTAGGGAAGATAGAGTTAGGTTGGATTTCGACCCTAACACTAGGGTGGACGTCCTAGAGTCTATATATACTGTTGTACTTATGGCTTTTAGCCTCAGATAACTTTATGCATAAGGATTGAAACATAGCTATTGCTTGTTCTTTCAAACCAGCGTTCATGCGAGCATAGCTGAGAGTGAATTAGATGATCGTGTTTGTTCTGCAATTCAAGGTCAAGCCGTTGTTCCGTTGGGAATTGGGGACTTGGTGATTGTTGCTTGTGATCTCGCGACAATCATCTACCAATGTGTTTGGGCATTTTCTGAAGAGTTGAGGATTCGTGCATTGGTGTGGGTGTTCAGCTAGGGAGATCACCTATTCATACCATTTATCCACGGTTCCTCACCGAGAAGATCGGGCTACCCCGTATCACCAACTATCATCAAAAAGTGCATGACATATATCTTTGGGCTCAAAAGAAGCAACAAAAGTAGAATGTGCCAAGTCTGAGGACCCTCGGCTATAGTTGAAGAAGTAACCAGAGGATCCACAACTTGCACATGAGAAGTGGAGGCACAACCCACGATACTCTCCAACTCATCTTCCTCTATATTGACTCTGACTCCTTTGTAGAATCTGAAAGATCAGGTCTAGCTGGACTAGCCTCATCAAAAGTCACATCACAAGACTCCACAATGGTGTTAGTTTTAAGATTAAGTACACGATATCCATTCGAGTGTCCAAGGTAGCCTAGCAACATACCATCAGAAGTGCACGACTCAAACTTGTCAAGAAGGCCCTTCTTTAGGATAAAGCATTTGCAACCAAAAACCCTCATATGAGACACATTTGGCTTCTTCCCAAACATAAGCTCGTAAGATGTCACATGTAAGAGAGCTCGCAGAAACACACGGTTGGACACATAGCAAGCAGTACTAACAGGCTCAGCCTAGTACCGTCATGATGTGCCATATTCACCAAGCATTGTTCTAACCATCTCAACTAAAGTCATGTTCTTCCTCTCCACAACACCATTTTGTTGAGGGGTGCGTGGAGTGGAGAACTAATGCTCGATGCTGCGATCAGCAAGAAAGTTTACAAAAGAGGCATTCTTAAACTCTAAACCATTATCACTTCGAACACCTTTCAATGCACCAGGAAAGAGATTCAGAAGCCTCAAAATAAATCTCGAACGAACTCAAATGCTTCAGATTTATGCTCCATGAAAAACACCCAAGAGTATCTAGAGTAGTCATCAACTATGACAAGAACATACCACTTCCCACTCGCCGACCGGACCCGAGCTGGACCTACAGTGTTCATGTGTAAAAATTGAGCAGGTCCATTGGTCTTCACTTGATTGACAGGTGGATGAGAAGCAGCAACTTGTTGCCATGCCGACATGGAGCGCATACCAAATCCTTGACAGGTTTGAGTTTGGGCAAGCCTCTCAGAAGGTCAAGGCTGCCAACTCTTGTCAAGTGATCAAAACCAACATGCCCCAAATGTCGGTGCCAAAGTTGAAGGACTGAAGAACTAGTTGTAAAAAAGCACCTAGACTTAGAAGAACTAAACTCAGCTGCAAAGACTCTACCAGGGCGAGAAATCCCAAAAGCAAGTGCACCCGAAGAGTCAAGAACGCGACACCCATTCTTTTTGAAACAAACCTCATAATCATCATCAATAAGCTGCGAAACAGAGATGAGATTGTATTTCAGTTTACTCATTAGAGCAACATCCTTGAGGATGTTGTTGTTGTTGACGCACACCGTGCCCTTGTGTGTCACACGCCCATGAGAATTGTCTCCAGAAGTGATGAACTCATCATGGGACGCCTTACTGAGGGAAGTGAACCATTTGGAGCTTCTGGTCATGTGGCATGAACACCCGGAATCAACAAGCCACATGTTCACCAGCCCTCGCCGGTCAACCTACACAAAAGACCGAGAGCGAGTGGACTCAGCACTGGGTTAGTAAGCAAAGATTTCTGAATCCAGTACTGAGTCACTCTCTTAGCAAGAACAAAAGGTCATGAGTGATTAGCATGCAATGCAACATCCCAAGCAACACTACAACCTTGATCAAGACCATGCTGCGGAGGAACGTCATGTGCCAAAGTACGCGAGCCACCTCCAAGAGGATGACGAAAGGACTCTAAGTGATCTACACCCTGTTGCCTCCTAGAGCCACTAAGAGTCTCAACATTTTGAGGCCTCGTGTGTTTCTTAGGAACACTCAACGCATTATTGCATTGTTAAATCCCCCTAAGAGCACGAACATGGTCACGGGGCTCCTCCTTGAGACATTGAAAGCAGAACTCAACCAAGTGACCATCCTTGTGACAATGAGTATAATGGTATTTGACTTTTTGTGAGGTGATACCATTTGAACCAGAAGCACTCTTGTATTGATTAATTGGTTCTAAGTAATCACCGTTCTTAAACACTGTCCTCCTCTCCCCCTGAGTGATCTCAATCAAGCCTCTACCTCTAGTACCAATGGGATGAGGAGGGTGGTTCTTGTTTTCTTCTACATGATTAAAACCTAGACCTTTGCCTGAGCTCACTCTAGACTTATCTAGGATCATGTTCAGTTCTTTTCTACCTTCTGAAAATCTCTCCAAAGTTTTCTTGAGGTAGTCTACTTCCCTAAGCAAAAGAGCACAAGTGAAACAAGCTCCTGAAGCTGACACTCTAACAGCCTTCTCCTATTTTTCTTTGTAGGCTCCTAGTTCAAGTTTTAAGGACTCACATGACACACAAGCCACATTACAAGTTTTAGGTACAATTTTCTTAAACCTCTCCCTAAATGCAGCATCCATAACAGAAATATCATTCTCAAGTTCATGGCAAAAAGTGCAGGTAGAGAGAGTAACAAGTGAGGCATCAACAGGTAGCTTAGAAGTAGTAGCATTAGGCAAAGTGAGTTTTCTGTAAAACATAGTGATGTGTTTACCTAAGTTCTGATCTTCTTCTTCTAGATCTGAGCATTTATTACAAGCAGGTCTCCTCATCTCTAGAATAGTTTGATTTAGCTCTCTATTTCTACCTTCCAAGTATTTGCATTTTAAACATGGAGAAGGTTCTTGAGTGCTCTTAGAACTAGTGCTAGCAAGTTGTTTCTTAGCATTTTTAAATTCCTTAACATGAGATTGGCTAGATTGTCCTTATATACCATGAGTTCTTGAATGACTAAGATGTGCATCATGAAACCTAAAGCAAAGCACAATTTTATTTCATTCAATTCATTGAGAGGTGCTATGCTGGAGGGACATCCAAGAGATCCTAAACAAGGCAAGCTAGCATGAGAGGATTTGAGCATTACAAGTTCTTTCTTAAGCAAGTCTAAATCATCATCCTTAGAGACACAAAAGGAGCAAGGGCTCAACTTAAGTTTATCTAATTCAATTCTGGATGATTCAAGCAATTCATTTACACTAGCAAGAGCATCTTTAGTTTCAAGAAATTCCTTATGTAAAACATCACAACGTGCACACTCATCAACATTACTCTTAAGCTTAGCAAGTTCTAGGGTAAGTAATCTACTTTCCTAGAGAGATCCTTAGACTTTTTAATAGAGGCAAACAAAGTGTCATTTTGCAAATCAAACATATCTTGAAGCTTCTCATGCATGACACTAAGTTCATCGAAGGTGTAGCTCACCTCACTCTTAAGATCATCCTCACTCTCCTCTTTATCCTGAGCTATGAAGCACATGCCTGTGAAGCCATGCTCCACCTTCTTGCCCTTCTTTTTATGCTTGGGCGACTCCAGTTCATCCTCGCTTGAAGAGGAAGTAGAAGAAGAATCGGTGCTCACATCACCACCTTCAAAGGCAGTGAGAGCTCGGCGAAGGTTCTTCTCGGCCACTTGCATCTTGGACTTGGATTCGAACTTGTTCCTTCTTTTGTCCTGTAACTTAGAAGTAAACTTGTTTCTCTCATTAGGATTGGGACACTCAGATCGGATGTGGCCTTTCTCACCACATCTATAGCAAATGATGTCCGAGGTCTTTCTTCTCCTATTTCTCACATTTTTGTACGCCCTCGAGAAGCGTCTTGCAAATAACACGAGCTCATCCTCAGGAAGAGATTCAAGTTGATCGTCAGATAGAGAAGACAAAGCTACAAGAGACAAACCCGAAGATCCTGAGACAAGACAAGCACCTGAGACTTCAGAACCCCCACAAGAAGAGATCAACCCTGAAGGATCCAAAGCCGTGTTCCCAACCAAAACAAGCGATTTGATCTTTTGATAGCTTCTGTTCTAAGAAGTGATCTCATGAGTTGAGAGCTTCGAGAAGAGCAAATCAAGTGTGAGAGTACCCAAATTGGTGGATTTTTGGATGGCTATCTTCCTAACCTCATAAGCAGGCTTTAAGGTATTCAATACATGTCTAGCCATCTCCGCATCTGAATAGGTAACTCCAACGCTTCTAAGCTTGTTCACAATCTTCTCAAACCTAGCAAAAAGCTCAGCTATTGTCTCACCAGGGCGTTACTCAAAGCGATTGTATTCTACTTTGAATTGATCCGCTCTCGCAATCTTGACTTGGTCGGACCCCTCATGGTAAGTGATTAAGGTCGACCAAATCTTGTGAGCAGTATCAAGATGAGCAACCCTCTCATGCTCTTTCCTATCTAACCCAGCCAACAAGTAGTTGATGGCTTTGCAATTGTTTTCAACATCAACCAAATTTGCAGGCATCACTACCTCAGGGAGAGCAAAATCCCTTTCAATGATTTGCCAAATAGCAAGCCCCTCTGACTAGATAAAAATTCTCATTCGATTTTTCCAAAACTCCCAATCTGTCCCATTAAAGATAGGAGGACGAGTCGGGTACCCATGGGAAGCCATGGCTTGCAACGCGGGTCACAGCTTATAGACAAGCGAAAACTTGCTCTGATACCACTTGTTGGATCATTGGCTTCCGACAGAAGGGGGGATGAATGTCAGTTTCAAAATTTTCTTCTGAAAACAAGAACACAATGCAATGTACTCAAATCAGAGAATGCAACGGAAAACCATTGACAAAAACGATCAAAGTTGGAGAAGTCAACACTGGGCAGTTCGGAAGTTCCGGAGTAAAAATATCAGAAGTTCTGACATTACCGGAATTTCTGAAGTTACCCTAATTCTAAACTCTCTGGAAAAATCGGAACTTCCGACTTCTGGGTCGGAACTTCCGATGTGGATCAGAACTTCCGGAGTAAGAAAATCGAAGTTTCAGGTTTTGACAAAAAAAGCAGACTATCGCCCTGAAAAATGTTCACAGATTTTGATCTACGCAACGAAATTGAACAAAATTTTGAACAGTGATAGACAAGAAAACTATGAAACTATTCCAATTGGAATCATGTCAAAAGCTTGTCTATGCTAAGAGAAAATGCCAAATTACTATCAGCTGTTTTCTAACTCCAAAAACCAGCTCTAGCTAATAAGTTGGACGAAAATCGAACCCTTGATTCCTAAATTCTCGTGAGGTATGTTAATATGAAAGTAATACTAAATCATCTCACATATCCTAGGAACATATTCCAAACCCCAAGAGATAAGATTGAAACCTCAAAGAGAATCAAAATTGAAAACCCCAAGAATTTGTCTTTCCTCCAATATAGATCTGAAATCAAGATGGGAATGAGAGATTCTTTGGGTATGCTAGGATGGAATTAACATGAACATGATCTTTAATCACTAACTTGCCATATCCAAAAGATCTCAAAAAGAGAGAGGCAAGAAAACGCAAATCCAAAGAGAGAGAGAATCTCAAGAACACGTCCTCTCTTCTTGGAACTCTTCTTGTATTGATTTTCTTGATGTTTAAAAGCCTCTCAACTTAGGCCAAAGCTCTCCTGAGCAGCTTTTCCAAGAGATTGCCCAAAAAGAGTTAGGGTTCCACAAACCCACCATCTCGTACATATAGTGCAAGGGACATACCCCTCTCCACTTGGGCCTTAAAGCCCACTTAAGGGAATAGGGCACTCAGCACACATCCCAAAGCATCTAAGCCACCTATCCACCCTCAAATCTTCCTACCACTACAAGCCTAATCCTAAACTACATCATTGGCCACCACCACGATTTCTTTGATTTTGCTTCGATGGTGTCCGCACTTGTACAAAAGTGCCCTCGCACCAACTTGGTCCTCACGTCTTGTCTCCACCTTTGCCTTGTTCGCTAAGGCTCCGTCTTGAGCCGCCCGATGTCGTTGCCACTACCTTGATCGCATCTCCGCCTTCCAGGCGTCATGCTGATCCTCGTGACCGAACCGCCGTCGCACTCATTTACCCTGCACACTAGTAGACAAGCAAACCGGTTACGAGTACAAGTTTTTCAATTGACCCAAGTTAGTTGAGAAATCAATTCCATCAATTTTTCACGAGACAAATTGACCAAACTCTAATTTACCAGAAAAACTCATGGTCAAAAATTTTCACTATCGAAACATCCGGTTCCTGGAACAGAACATCCAGTTCTCCCATATGCGATCTAAGAGCCGAGTCCAGACGCTGAACTTGGTCCCTCCGGAATTGAAAGTCGGAGCCTCCGACTTCAATTCTGACTCCTCACATACGATCTGGAAATCCGCTGGGCACTCAAAAAAGCCGAGTCCAGAACCTGAACTCAGAGCCTCCGAAAATGGAAGTCGGAGCCTCCAACTTCAAGCTCAGAAATTACGACTTCAACCATGAAACTTCTGAATCACATCGGACCATCCGGTTCGCACAAACTTCGGAGCTTCTAAAAAACCTCAAAGCTTCCGAAAATGAAAATCTGAGACTCAGAATTCAAACTTGGAACTTTCGAAACACATCAGAATTTTTGATCATTAAGCCGGAACCTCCGGTTTTTCCAGAGCGCTAAAAACATAGTCGAGATCGGATCTTCCGAAATACATCGGAAGTTCTGATCAAAATACCGGAACATCCAATATACACATTTCAAAAGTAAACGTTGAATTCTTGCAACCTAACATTCAACTCCAATAATAAACTTTGTGGCAAAGTATTCATCATCTAAAATCCAGGGAAGCAATACAACTCCCTCTAGGTTCTACAAGTTGCATGTTAGACCAGGTATATGCACGTCCTTTGATGGGTAACTCAACAAGACCAAGATGACTAATAATCTCATTGAACAGCATCATATCATGAAGATTGTCCCCAGGTTTATTGCAGTTCTCTGGATATAGAATGAAGTTAAAATCGCCCATAATGAGCTAGAGGTCCTAGGAGGAATCGATAGTCCATAAAGCCATTGAACAAACAAATCTCTTTCAATCCCTTGGCATGGTCAACCAGTGATAAGAGTCCAAGAACGATGATCATGTTTAGATGAAAAGCGAATTTTAATTGCCGATCGAGTAACTTCTAGCAAATCACTAGAAAAAAGAGCACTGTTCCAAAGCACAAGAATGCCACCAGAGTATCCCAGCGAAGGGGAGTAGGCAAAATTATCAAAGCGATGAGGGCAGAAGGTCTTAATAAAAGAATGATCAAAAGACTCGCTCTTAGTTTCTTGGAGGCAGACTATAGAAGAATTACATTCGACAATTTTTTGCTTGATGGCAAGGAGACGAGCTGCTGAATTCATCCCTTGGACGCTCCTGCAAAGTGTTCTTGTCTTTGTTGCTCGATGCGCTGAAATTAATGATGAATGGATTCGTGACACTACTTATATCTTTCATATGTGCCCATATATAGATTGGTTTACTACCTATGAACCTGTTACTGCTGCTAGTTCTGTTTTGGTTTTGATGATTCATCACACAAGATTGAGGGCATGGCTCTATTCAGATCAAGATGTTTGATGGCACAATCAAAACTTTAACATATATTTGAAAGGTTCTAAAAATGAAGAGAAATCTTATCTCTTTAAGTGCCCATCATGATAAGGGCTACAAGTATTCAGGTGGAGCTAGAGTCATGAATGTTTCCAGAGGTTCTCTTATTGTGATGAAGGGTGACTTGAGGAAGGATAAGGGTATTAATTATCTCCAAGGTACTACAATTTCAAGTAATTCCACCTCTGTTATTTCAAATGATATTTCTGATTTTGATGCTACTAATCTTTAGCATATTCATCTTGGTCATATGAGTGCAACCAGAATAATGGAGCTATGCAAAAGAGGGCTACTTTATGGTCAAAACATCGGCAAGTTGAAATTATGTGAACATTGTGTCTTCGGCAAGCAAATGAAGGTGAAGTTTGGCACTACAACTCACACTACAAAAGGCATATTGGAGTATATTCACTGAAATTTGTGGGGAAAGTCCCGCATTCCATCTCTTGGAGGTGCATGTTACATATTGACTATTATTGATGATTACTTGAGAAGAGTTTGGGTATATTTTCTGAAGCACAAATCAGATGCATTGAAGCATTCAAGGAGTGGAAGATTATGATCGAAATATAGACTGGCAAACATGTCAAGAAGTTGTTACCGATAATGTCTTGGAATTTTGTTCTGGAGAGTTTGAAGATTTGTGAAGAGGGAATTGTGAGACATTATACAGTCCCAGGTACTCCTCGACTAAATGTTGTGGCTAAACGCATTAATAGAACCATCATGGAGAAAGTACGTTGCATGTTATCTAGTTTTGGATTATCTAGATGTTTTTGGGCTAAAGTGGCTTCCACAGCTTGTTACTTAATCAATCGGTCACCTAACCTAGCAATTAGGAAGAAGACTCCCATTAAGGTATGGTCTGGTTCTCCAGCAGATTATTCAAATTTGAGAATATTTGGTTGCCCTATTTATGCTCATGTTAATAATGAAAAATTGGAGCCTAGAGTTGTTAAGTGCATTTTTCTTGGTTTTAAGTCTAGTGTGAAAGGTTACAAATTTTGGAATCCTGAAACTAGAAAGGTGGTAATTAGTAGGACTATTAGTTTTGATGAATCTGCTATGTTACATGCTAAGCCATCTACTGATGTTCTTGTTGAGAAGCCACATAAAACAAGTATGCAGGTGGAGTATGTAATTAATTCAGGTGATACATCAGATAAGGAAAATATTATTGTTCATGATGCAACTATTATTGAGGATCCTCCTGGGGTTGTGCAGCCACCACAATGTTCTGTTATAGTTGATAAGCCTAGGAGGTCTACGAGGGAACATAGAGCTCCCAGGAGGTATTTTGATGAATGCAATGTTATTGTTTATGCTTTTAGTTTGGTTAAAGACATTGAAGGCAGTGCTGAATCTTCAACTTATTTAGAGGCTATTATTTCAGTTGATTTAAATAAATGGATGTCTGCCATGCATGATGAGATAGAATCACTTAAGAAAAATGGCACTTAGGAGTTAGTCAAATTGACAATTAAGAAAACCCTATTTGCTGCAAGTGGATATTTAAGAAAAAGGAGGGCATTACACTAACCGAAGAGGTCAGGTACAAAGTAAGGCTAGTTACTAAAGGTTACATCCATGTTCTAGGTATAGATTTTACAGATGTTTTTCCCCCTGTTGCGTAGCATAGTTCTATCCGTATTTTACTCTGCATTGTGGCTATGCACGATTATGAGCTTGAGCAATTGGGGAGCTGGAAGAAGACATTTATACGGAGCAATCGAAAGGTTTCGTTGTTCTAGGAAAGGAGAATTTGCTTGCAAGTTAAAGAAATCTCTTTATGATTTGAAGCAATCACAAAGATAGTGGTACAAGAGGTTGGACTCCTTTATGAGAGTTGTGTTTATTTAAGAAGATTAGATTATGATAGTTGTGTTTATTTAAAGACAGTTCATGGTTCAGCTATATACTTGGTCCTGTATGTTGATGATATGTTGATTGCTGCAAAAGACAACACAGAGATTACAAAATTAAAGGCACAATTGAGCAGTTAATTTGATATGAAGGATCTTGGTGTAGCAAAGAAAATTCTTGATATAGATATTACCAGAGATAAGCATTCTAAAAAATTATACCTAAGTCAGAAAGGGTATATTGATGAAGTACTTCATCCTTTTAATATGCACAATGCAAAATCAGTGAGTACTCCTTTAGCTGCACATTTTAGACTTTCTTTAGATTCATATCCATAGTCAGATATTGAGTACATGTCTAGAGTTCCATATGCCAGTGCAGTTGGTTCACTTATATATGCCATACTATGTTCTCGTCTTGATTTATCGATCTCATGTATTGAGTGTTGTTAGTAGATACATGGCTAATCTTGCCAAAGAGCATTGAAAAGTAGTTAAGTGGATTTTTAGATACTTGTGAGGCACTTCTAATGCTTGCTACAGTTTGAAAAATCTAGAGATGGACCTGTTGGTTATGTGGATTCAGATTTTGCTGGAGATTTAGATAAGAGAGGGTCTCTTACTGGTTACATGTTCACTATTTGAGGATCTGTCGTTAGCTAGAAGCAAGTCTTCAAGCTATCATCGCCTTGTCCACTACAGAAGCCAAGTATATGGCTATTTCAGAAGCTTGCAGAGAAGCTATTTGGTTGAAAGGTTTATTTTTGAGCTTGTGGAAGTACATCTTGCACTACAATATTTTATGACAGTCAGAGTGCTATTTACCTTACAAATGATCAGATGTTCCATGAGAGAACAAAGCACATTAATGTGAGATGTTACTTTATTCAAGGTGCCATTGCTCAGGGTGACATTAAGGTCAACAAGATAAGTACACATGATAATCCAGCTGATATGATGAAAAGCCAGTTCTAGCCACTAAGTTTGAGCTTTGCTTAGGCTTAGTTAGTATTATTCACTAGTCCTATTTGAGCTTGACGCACAAGGTGTTTATGCTTATTCGATGGTGAAGTTCATTGCTTTTTTTGACTACTGGAGAGAATTCGGATCAAGGTGGAGATTGTTGAAAAGTGAAATGAATTCAGGTTATCATGTTGGACATAGCACCGATTCATGCTAGACGTAGCATCGAGTGATGTAAGGCTCGCGTTGGTGTACCGATGTAACCGAGTACAACTCTTTCTCTTGTCCTCTAAGGGCTCTTGTTCATTGCCCCTATATATGTGCCCTTGTAGTCGCACCTAAAGATGACATGTCATCTTGTGCTTGTAGTACTTCTCCGTCATAGTGAAATCATGCCTTCATGCGTCCGTGACCTTTTCACGCAAGGGTTTTCCACGTAAAAATATGTGTCCCTTGTTTCTAGATTAATCTCTAGTATCAAAATATGGTTCACAACCACAGCCTAATCATGTAAAAATAACGAAAAAGATACACAGCTAAGTCCCACAAGGAAGCCAAGTTACACAAAATTGTTTTGTACATTTTCAAATTCTTAGGCTTGCCACAGAGTGTGGCTAAAAAACCTAAACCACAAGTGTGGAAAAATATAGTAAAAACTTAACCCTATGATATGTGAACCATATGTATCGTATAGTGTGGCAAGCCACAACTGTAGTACAAACCAAACACACGCTCTCTCTAGTTCCTAAAACATGTTGTTTGGACCCAAAAAACTGATTTTTACTAAAATTATTCAAGCTTTCAACCTCAACATTACCAACTTCCAACCAAATCGGCCTAAAATTGAACAGATGCTGAAGCTTTCATTTAGTTGATCCACATGTTTCCACTAGTCGGACCAAAACTTTAAACCTAAATTATTTTGAACTGAAACTCAAATTCGACTTCAGTCAGAGCTTTCAACCCCATACATACACCAATTTTTTTTATTCATCCACCACAACTTTCTACCAAAAACCCAAAATATTGGAATAAATAGATCTTGCCTCCCCTACCTATTTCTCAGTGGAGGTATTAGGTGGAGGGTTGGGGCGGCAATTGGAGAGTCGTAGTATCACGTGGTGTTGTCAACGACCCCAACTGTCGGACCCCAGATTCCATAACGGAGAGCTTTAGGATAATCACCCGCTAAGTCGGAGCTTCA
>JAGXJF010002940.1:0-36673 GCA_019208055.1 Stipa capillata | reverse complement strand
CATATGGTACACACGTGTATTTGTATAAATGCTGAAATAGGTGAGAACGGTCACCCTTGGAGACCGGCGATGTTGGTCGTGTGTAGACGAGTGGCATACACGGTCGTCTTCTGCGCCAACGGCCTTGGCAGCGGTGGTCGTCAGGCGGTGACAGGCGATGCACAGGACCGGAGGTCGGCGGCAACAGCACGCGGTGTGGTCGGCACGACGCAGCGAAGGCACGGCTGAGGTGACGGTGTGGGAGGGCCAGAGGCGAACAGTCGGGTGCGGCAGCTGCAGCCGGAGCGGAGTGGCGCACGGCCGGCAGCGGCGTCCGATCGGTGGCGCCGGCGCGCAACACGCCGGCTGGCGGAGCACATAGGAGGCGGCGGTGCCAGCGGTGGGCCAGATGCCTGAGCGGAGGCGGCGGGCCAGAGGCTGGAGGCGAGTTGGCGGCGCCAGCAAGGAGGCAGCGGCCGGCGGCAGCAAATGGGGAGTTGGGCGGCCGCAAATGGGGAGTTGTGGGCAGCGGCAATTGGGGAGTTGGGGGCGACGGCGGTGGGGGGTATTTTACCCCCACTCGAACCGACTTGGGGAACCCAGGATGGGCCGCACGGCCCATTAGGGTTGGAGGAAGTCGGCAGGAAAAAGAAAAGAAGAAAGAAGAAAAAAAAGGAAGGAAAAGAAAAAGAAAAGAAGAAAGAAGAAAAGAAAAAAAGAAGGAAAAGAAAAAGAAAAAAGAAAAAAGATAAAAAAGGGAAAAAAGGGGGAAGGAAAATAAAAAAAGAAGAAAAAAGAGAAAAGAAAAAAGAAAGGAAAGGAAAAATAAGAGGGGGAGGGAAGTCGTCGGTCCGGCCCGCGCGCCAACCCCTCGGAATTGGTGCACCGGCTCGGACGGGCGTCGCCCGACCACCCAAACCAGCAAGGGGCTACTGTTGGGGGAAGGGTCCCCGCGCTACCCCGAACCGACGGGCTTCTCCTCGACGATGTCAAGGTCCCTCTCGTTGTGTCAACACGTTGTGCTTGACGTCATCGAGTTCCGCTGGCATCGCCAGCTACGTCGAAGACACGCTCTGTCCCGGCGTACGTCGAGGCCGTGCTCTGTCCCGGTGAATGTCGAGGTTGCACCCCGTCCCAGCGTATGTCGAGCCGTGCTCCGTCCCGGCGGACGCCGAGGCTGCGCTTCGTCCCGATACCCAGGACAAACACATCAAAGTAACCCGAGCACTGGGATGTTAAAGTATTGAAATATTTTGTAAGAATCCTTGTAAAAAGACCAGAATACTCCTAGGGGTGTGTGTTGCCCAAGGGCATAATTATAATCTCTCACATCCCTCCCTCAACCCCTATAAATAGAACCTAGGGGGAGAGAGAGGGGATCCACTTTCTAGGAGAAAAACTGTAATGCCTGAAATCAATATGAGAGTTTCACTTCGCCCCGACACGGGAGTTTCCATTTATCCTCGAGACGAGCGTTTCACATTTCGGCTCGTTGGTCGCTGTAACACGCGCTCCTCCTCGACGGATACCACACTTGCTCATACTCTTTCGGTACTCCCGGAGGTCAACGTAATCGATCGGGGGTGCCTCAAATACACTGCCTAGTCCCGTATCTACAACACTTGGTGAACCGGAGGAAGAAGATGTAAGGTGAAAAGCTAGGAGTAGGAGTGGTGAAAAAATCTAGACCCCACAGTCAGTCTTTTAGAAACCAGGAGTAAAATCAAGGATCCAACGGTTGCCTCAGCCGCACCTACTCTGCCATGTTCCATTGCAATAAATGCACGCTGTAACTTTCGACGCACGATCTCTGGTTTCTGCTGGAAAACAGGGGCAACAGGCACATGACGCACGAAGGCGTGTCGTGGGACCCCCCCCATGTTCACCACCACAACGAAATTTCCTCCGAGACGGTTCAAATCTTTGAACACCCGTTGAATCCAGATGAGTTTGGCTACAGAAGTCACGGGCTTGCCCTAACCGCCCGGTGGGGTGCTTGTATGTTCCTTATTGAAAGAAGGATGACTCGGGGGCGAAAATTGCTCGGGATTGTCCATTGCCCGAACAGAAGAGTAAGCTACTCCGAGTAGGTAACCCAGCTTACCTAGAAGGAAACATCGACAACCCAAGGGTATTCCTAATCGGATGCACTTCTCGACTAGACGTGTTCTTGGTTAATCCATCTTGGCCTCATTTTCATGTACTGATGGAGAGCTTGATGATGAGTAATATCTTAGTACCGTATACAGGGTAGTACCTGCATACAAATATCCTGGATATCCGGAGCAGCTGACGTAGTAGCCCAGAAATCTAGAGGATAAAGAGTCCTTACGTCACAAGGGCAAAAAACCCCTTGAACTAGCAAGCCAATCCCTATGTTTGAGGAGGCAGAATCTCGGCTAGAGATAAGTCCATGATCTCCACGACTCGGGTCACCCCATATATAAGGACCCGAAGACCCCCTCAAGGAAGATCAGATCCAATTGAAGCAAACAAGCTATACACAAGCGAGGAGCCTCCAGAGGTTGAGCCTAGCCTCCGCAAGAAAACCTCACAAGACATCTAGATCTATTCGGAGAAGATCTCGAGTAGGTTTAGATCCCATCTAAAATAGCCACTAACATCCCCCTTTTGTAAAGCTACTCATGATTCAATATATTCCAATAGGACATAGGGTTATTATCCTAGGAGAAGCCTGAACATGTATAAAAATCCTAGTTCGTATCCCCTAATACTGCTAGACAACGATTCCAGGGGTCCCTACCCTTCATAAATCTCTCTGTCTTATGACTACCATAAGATCAGCAGTTTACCAATCGTCAACAACTTCTAACATAGATGATTTTTAGTAAACCGTCTATGATTAAATGTCTTTTATGACCCTATCTATAGTAGTGAAAGGATGCCATACCTCATGATCGAACCGGAGTTGTACTTAGGACTGTTTGATTCTTTTTCTTAAGTAATGACACACATTTATTTTTTGAGATATACAAGTACAACTTACAGACTGAACACATGTGCACCACCAGATGCACGCACTCACTCATTCACACCCATGCCTACAAAAGATTGGATTCAAGGAGCTTAAAGATTACCAAAAGTCATCACGTCTCATTATTGATCAATAGGTATGTCACCTATCATTGAAAGTAAATTTTGCATTGGTGAGACATGTATGAAGCAAACCTGGAGTTTGATTCTCGGTGAGAATACATCACTTCCACTAACCACGTAGTAACAACTTGGTTGTCGCAAAGTCACACTGACGTGCATTTCTGTTGCATGTTCCTAGAGAAGGATTTTCACGAAACAGTCCGATCAGATGTATGAATTTCTTTAGTGTGATAGAACTTAGTTAGTACGAAACTTCGCTGAATACAAAGACGGGAATAATTATGAAGAGAAAAACCGAACTTCACGACACGAGCCGTCGATTAGTATATATGATTTCTGATGTACAATTAACCTTCACAGAGAAAATGAATTTGGAGCGACGCGCCTCCAAGCTAACAAATGCAAAGTCAAGTAACACCATGAATACGTACATTGCGGTATATAATACACGTACGTATGCATATACTCTTGATCCATCTCATTTGATTTTTGATTTTGGATCCTTCCACCATGGAGGCACGGAGATGCTGCAGAAGGCACGCGAATTGAACTATGGTGCTGACTGCTCGATCAGTGATCGATGGCATGCATGATCACCTCCCATTCATGTCTGCGAGCTGCGCGAAGAGCTCGCCGGCGGAGGTGGTGGAGGCGTCGGGCAAGGTGGTGACGCCACTGCTGGCCGAGGAGGTGGTCACGACGGACGAGCCGGCGTCTGGCGAGTCCTCGTCGCCGTTGGCGCAGGCGGCGCCCTCTGGCGGGTTGGCCTCCTGCAGCTGAAGCGCGTACTCGAGGTTCCAGAGCACGTCGCCCATGGAGATGCGGTCGCTGCCGAACTCAGCGAGGCACTTCTCGGCGGTCTCGGCAAACTTGTTGAGTGACTCCTGGTTGACTTTGCCGGCGAGCTTGGGGTCCATGATCTTCTCGATGAGGCCCTTGCGCTTCCACTGCATGCCCCACTCGGCGAGGCTGACCTGCTCGCGCGGCAGCTGCGGGTCGATGGGTGGCCGCGCGCAGAGCGTCTCCAGCAGCACGACGCCAAAGGAGTAGACGTCCGACTTGTCCGTCAGCTGCTGGCACCGGAAATACTCCGGGTCCAGGTAGCCGAAGCTGCCCTTCACCGCCGTGCTGACATGCAGCTGGTCCATCCCGGGCCCGTCCTTGGACAGCCCGAAGTCGGCCACCTTGGCCACAAAGTTGTCGTCGAGCAGGATGTTGGTGGTCTTGACGTCCCGGTGGATGATGCCCTGCGACGTGCCGGTGTGCAGGTAGTGCAGCCCGCGCGCCGCGCCGATGCAGATCTCCAGCCGCTGCTTCCACGACAGCGCCGGCAGGTCCTCTTTGCCGCCGTACACGTGGTCGCGGTACGGGCCGTTGGCCATGAACTCGTACACCAGGATCATCTCCGAGTTCTCGTCGCAGTAGCCGATCAGGGACACCAGGTGCCGGTGCCGCAGCTTAGACAACATCTGGATCTCCGTGTTAAACTCGTTGATGCCCTGCTCCGACTGCGGGTTCCCGCGCTTGATGGCCACCTTCGTGCCGTCGTCGATCTCGCCGACGTACACGTTGCCGAACCCGCCAACGCCGATGATGGAGCTCTCTTCGAAGTTCTTGGTCGCCGCTTGCATCTCCGCGAACGAGAAGAACCGGCCCAGCCCCATCGTCGACGAGAAGGTGTAGCCGCTCTTGGACCCCTTCCTGTTGCTGAAGGACTGCCCCGTGTGGATCGGCAGCAGCCATGACGAGAAGCTGTTGCGCCTCTCCCAGTCCTGCGGCCGCTTGTGCCACTTCACCACCATCGCGCCAAGCCCGGCGAACGCGCCGAACATCATGGCAAACCCGACGGCCGCCACGGCCTTGTGGCTGCCGCTGCCGTCGTCGGCCTTCCTGCCGTCCACGCCGAACTCGCCGTCGAGGCTGCCCACCGAGTTGGTCATCTTGAGCACCTCCATGCCGTTGAGCAGCGCGTCGATGCGGCCGGTGTCCTCGCCCATCGGACCGACCTGGATGCTGAGGTGGTCGGTGGTGATGGACGAGTTGACCACGAAGTCCTTGTAGTAGGGCGCCGCGAGCTCCCCGGTGATCGTGGAGAGATCGAGGCCGGAGACGGCCTTGCGGCCGTTGATGTAGACGTTGAAATAGAGGTCGTTCATGGACTTGCTGACGATGTCAGCGAAGAAGAGGCGGACGAAGTAGCCGAACGACGAGTCGACGTCGAGCCTCCACGACATGTTGAAGTTGGGGTTCTGGACGTCTGCGTCGGCCATCTTTGCGGCGCTCGCGTACACCAGCGTCGGCGCGAACGAGCTTCGACGCCGCGTATGTCTCGGGGTACTTGATCGTGGTCGTCGGCACCGACACGTCCTTGACCGCGTCCTTGGACTGCAAGTACGGCCCGTCGACGTCCCACTGCCGGCCAAGCGTGTCGTTCACGGGGCCGATGGCCGGGCCACCGACATTGAGCCGGTACATGACCTGGTACGCCACCTCTGAGAGCCCACTCATCTCACCGAATGGTGAGACCGCCAAGGCCGTGTCAGCGATGAGCTCGTCGGGGCCATTGACCACCTCGATGGCATTAATGAACGCCGCCGAGTTCTTAAGCGGGGTGAACTTGATGGCGAGGTGGTTTTCCGTGGCATTGATTAGGAACTCCTTCATGACTGGCTTGGGGTCCGCGGTAAAGCTGTGGAGCAGGACATTGGTGTCCGTGGATACGGTGAATATCGTCGACGAGAGGTCGGAGTTGGCGTTGTTGAACGGGAAGAAGTAAAGCCGGATGAAGTGCCAGCCCGGCACGGTGAGCGGGAAGCTATAGATAGCCTCTTCTTTAAAGATCCGCGCGGTTAGGTACACCGGCGAGGGCACGTCTGCCTTGTCGACGGCGACCCGGATAGCGTCCTTAGCAGAGAGGAGATGATTGGACTGTGCGTCGGTCTTGAAGGCCTTGCCGTCTTTGGTGTTGACGGATACCGTGCCGCCGCAATCGATGAAAAAGGCATCCTTGGGCGTGAATGTGGACGGCATCGACACCGTCTCGGCGGCGTCGCCTGTCACTGGCCGCCCCTGCCCCGACACGGCCGTCAATGCCGTCAGTGCGGCTAGCAGTGCCAGCGAGAGCGCCTCGCGGCGCATCTTGGCCGTGCTTCTTCTCGTCACCACAGTACTACACCGTGTACGTAGACACCACCGCCACCTCGACGCGTAGCGCCAGATGCCGGGACGTTGATGAACTACTAATTCTTTTTTCTTAAAAAAAGAATCAGTACTAGTCAAACGGGATATTAGGGCGTGGTGCCCTCTCGCCCTCTCCCTGGTTGGTGGGGGCCAATCGGACGAGAGGGAGGGGGAGGGGGGCACTTGAGGGGAAGGGAGAAATGGGCGCGTTTTGGGAGCAACGGCGTGCCAAGTTTAATCTGCTTTGACCCGGGCGTTGCTGCTCTATGTTTAGGAGGTTCCCACCCGAGCCGCGCGCTCCGCCGTGGGGTCGGTGCCTGCATTTCTACATGATCCCAACCAGGGCTATTATTGAACCTTGTGGTTGTTGCTGAACGATGGTCTTTGCTACCACCATGCATGCGATGCAAACAAGAGAAAATTGGTCGCCCAGATTTCGGGCCAATCACCCCATTACCAGCCATTCCTAATCATGTCACAAATCTTCCGGAAGCCCAATCAGCCCAGTTTCGAGGTTACCTTTCATTGTCAATGTACTAGCTAGAGAGTGCCGACCGCCGAACCTACAAATCCGGCGTGCCGAACCTAGGACGTCGACGAGTGAAACAGCCTTGCAGTGGCAGTGTTCTGGTTCTGGCTTCAGCCTGCCAATCGTCCTCACCATTCACCAATCAGCAAATGTTGCCGTCATACCGGAACTGATCGCATGCATGCAACCTTGACCTGCTCGGTTTGCATCTGCTGCCGTCTTGAATGGGCGGCTGCTGCAGTGCTACTGCCGCGAAGCAGGCAGCTTTGCATCTGCGCCCTGAAGAACTGATCCGGTTTCCCTTCACTACAAATAGAGGGAGCCAGGACACAGCACACGCATCTCAGTCTCAGCCCTAGGCCTGCTCAGCCCGAGCCAGGAAGGGAGCAGATACATTTCGTACGACGCTTTAAGAGGGGATTGTCTGAATCGCGTGATCCCCCCGTACTGTCACTGGGTTTCGGCGGCTACAGCCGCCGGGAAGTAATTACTTACGCCTGATGAAAACTAATTAACTCTCTGACCTCCTTCCTTCAAGGGTCAGTAGTACGTACGTACATACGTACATTTGTGAAAACGCGTAAGGCAGGCTTGATCAACATGAGATCGAAGTCTCTACTATTAACTGAATCAATCAGTGGATCATGTTTTTCATTAGACTCTGATCGAAGTCTGTTGATGACGTAATTTGGCAGTACCCCGAGTAGCCTGGTGTGCCACATATTTCGCAGTGCTACCAAGTCATGGCTCTCGCTGAGTGGCCTGCGGTGTCTCCGAGTACAGAGGTGCCCGCAAAGGATCCCGATCCCCGGGCAGCGCTCCGGGTGCCGAGTGTATCCGAGTACTGGATCCCGAGTTCCCGTATCCCCGAGTACTCATTCTCGAGCACTCGTGTTCTCGAGTTCCCGCGTTCCCGAGCAGTGTGCTCGAGTGGTCTGTAGTGCTGCCAAGTACTCGTGTCCCATATCCCCGAGTACATGCGTTCCCGAGTACTCGCGTCTCCGAGCATTCGCGGCCCCGAGTAGGTCTGAGACGGGTTCTAAGTAGCATGTCCGAGTTCCAGCGGTGCCGACTCGTCCGAGTCGTGATGCTCCCGAGTTATCCTGCAAGTGGGTCAAGGCACCGAGTTGTTTGTTGTGAAGTCTTTTCTGATGCCAGGAACCCTAGCTTGAAATATAAGAAACAGTAGCTAATCATGATGTTTAAAGGAAAGTACGAGATTTGGAAAGATTCCCGGATCATATGGAAGGATATCTCGTATACAGGGCAGAGTCCAGATCGCGGCGGTTAAGTTGATTAGATTAGGAAAGATATCTCGTGTGCGGGATGGATTCTTGATTACGGCAGGCAAGATTATCAGATTAGGGAAGTAATCTTTGTTTGTATGGAAAGCTATATCATGTATGATACAGAGTTGTATTCCAGCCCTAAGACCGGGCGTACCCTATAAATATGAAGGGTATATGGCCGATTGAAAACAACACACAATCGAAACAATCAATCTATTATCTTTTCATCTACTATTTTCTTCTCATTCTTGTTTATGCTTTTTGTTCTTCGCTGTTTTTCGTGTTCAACGGCAGTGAACCTCGAAGCTCTAAGGGCGGTCAGGCCGACTTAGAGCAGCCCATAGCCGCCGCACTCCCTGACGGGGTCCCTCCCGGGGGTGTGGGGTTTCAGGTCCTAAAAGACCTCGCCGGCGTGTCTTGCGTATCGCGCTCCCGGCGAGGCTCCCCCGGTTTCGTGTCCTGCGCATCGCGCTCGGCGTCGGGGGTACACGGTGACGTGTTCGTGTGCGAACACACTTTTGGTGACTCCGCTGGGGAAAGAAATCATCATGTCTAACAATCAGATTCCACAACTCGGCGAGATCAGCACCGATAACATATCAAGCCAGGCTACGATGAGCTATCGGAGGAACATCGCCAAGCTTTCGAAGCATACAAGAAGAAGCGAGAGGAGGAGGATCTGCAGACGTTCCTCGCGAACTTCAAGAAGGATCGTCAAGGAAACATTACTCCAGTCGGAGAGATCAAATTCCCCCCTCTACAAGGCAAGAAGGCTCAAACCCCGGTAAGCAGCATGTTTTCTCTAGAACAGATAGCCAAAATACAAAGTTATATTTTGGAGAACAATATCCTTGTATATAACTCGTTCGTGGAGAACTCAAACACTAAGAAGAATGCGTGTCCATCATCTAGTGGTATCGTTGGTACGGTTGCAAGTGTGGTAAACCCCAATCCGACTTCGGTAGTAGATTCATCGGCGCCCCCCGTGCCATTGAATTTACGTCCTAGCCAAGCCAACCAACTCGTAGCCCTACCCGCAAGCCTTAGACCGATTATGAGCATACCCGATTTGGCGGTAGAGCCGAACCAGAGCCTGATTGCACCACCCATAAGCACAGGCATGATTTGGCCAATGCCGAGTCACGACTCGACGAGTATACCACAAGTCACACCCGTGGCCAGCCATCACATCAATCTCACGCCACTCTCATCTACCTCGGATGAAATTTTAGCTAAGCTCAAGGAGGACGTAAAGAAGATGTTTTCAGAGTCCTTCGGACTTGAGCCAAAGTTTAGAAGTCGGCTGTACCAAAAACCGTATCCCGACTACTTTGATGCAATCCTGTACCCTCCGGGTTATAAGTTCCCGACTTTGCTAAGTTTAGCGGAGAAGGAACAAGGACTACATGGAGCACATCAGTCAGTACCTAGCATAGTTAGGCGAAGTGAGCTCCATAAATGAGCTGAAGGTACGTTTATTTCCTTTATCTTTGACTGGCACCGTATTCTCATGATTTTCTGCTTTACCGCCTGGCCCTATACTTTTATGGTCACAATTGGAACAAAAATTCTATGATCATTTTTATAGTGGTGATAATGAGCTCAAGTTGTCACATCTTACATCGGTTAGACAAAAACATGACGAATCGGTCACCGATTATGTCAAAAGGTTTAGGGACCTAAAAAACCGATGTTATAGCTTGGTGATAACCGAAAGAGACTTGGCGACCTGGTGCTTGCCGGCTTAAGAACTCACATTAGAGAGTGACTAGAAGGTTATGAGCTCTTGAGTGTCAACCAAGTTTTGCAAAAAGCTTTGGCTCAGGAAAGCCGAAGTATAGAGTTCAAGGAAGTCCACAGATCTAAACTTGAGCGTCCCAAGATGCACATGGTTGAATATGATAGTAGCAGTTCGGGCGATGAGGGTAATGTATATACTACCGAGTTCGTTTGGTCCTCCAAAGCCAAACCGTATACTTGTGATGCTCTTAAACCGATTCGTAGGAATCGAGAGGAGGAGATGAAGTTCACTTTTGATGTGGCTAAGTGCGATAAGATATTTGACTCTTTATTACAGGATAAAATTATCAGAATATCGCATGCTTTACCACCATTTGAAGAGTTAAAACGGTGGGCTTATTGCAAATATCATAATTCTTTCTCCCATGCAATTAATGACTGTAATGTCTTTCGGCGGCAGATACAATTGGCTATCAATGATGGACGATTGAATTTCACCGAAATGCAAGTGGACAAGCAGCCCTTCCCGATGAACGCTATGGATTTGGAAGGGAAGAAAGTGCTAATTCGGCCCGATGTAGCCGAATCCGCTAACAAAAACAATGTTGTTATTGGTGAACCCAGGAAGGAAAAGGAAAGTGACAAGATCTTGGGAAGGAAGGTCTTACTCGAGAAGCAACCCGGCGGCAAGGAGACTTTGAAAATTACCATCAGAGATCTTGCACTCGGGGGGCAACCACAAGCGCCAGAGGGTACCCGGACCAAGTTCATCAAGCCCAAGAGTCCGGAAGTCGGCAAGTGGAAGGCTAATGAAGCTAAAGTACAACATAAATGAGTAAAGCCGACTTTCGATATGTTACTTTCTAAGTATGCCAACCAAGCGGCCGGTATTATCTCTAACCGGCCATCACGATTGAAGCGTCCGAGATCACCTCCAAGGCTAGGGTTTCAGCATCAAGCAAGACTTCATGGGCCATGGATGCCGACTCCATGGACGGCACCGCCTCCCTGTATGCCTTATATGAATGACTTTAACGGAAGGTGGGGGCAGCACCCAATGGCTCCTTATGCTTTTCATCCAGGATGGACGGCACTAAGGAGATCTAGTTGCGAGAGGCTCGTTTATCCTACTCGGGGCCGACTAGGTGATGATGTCAGTCGGCCGTCGCAGAAGCTTGCCTATCCTACTCGGGACCGACTAGGTGGTGACGCTAGCCGGCCTCTACCGACTTCTCCAAACAAGTCGGTCAAAAGGGTGTGGCACGCTAGTCGCCGAGTACTGACGTCCCAAAATGGGAGATCAAAGAACTTGGCGAAGAACCGATTACTATCAGTAATCTAGTCAGTTGTAACGATAACGTAATTACTGCTCAGCAGGGATCCATGGCCAACGATCATGAAGCCAGCACAAGCAAGAGCAAGCCTAGAGACCCCAAATACACTCAGCCTCAATGGTGTCCTCCTGGATTGTCCAAAACCAAGAAGAGGAGATTGCAACAGATGAGGAACCAAGAAAAGGCGGAACAGGAAGCTGAGAAGCTAAGGGACGAATCTTTCAATGAGACTCGGCCCATGGTACCTGTGAAGCAAGCATGGAGGCCTAAATGAGTAAAGGATATGGCAGCTTCCAATGACGTGGCCACATCCCCGCTACTGGGAAAGCTCCGAGTTCTCCCACGTCACGTGCTGCGCCACCTGGAGAAATTCCAGAGGCAGCGACTACCCCAAAAGACGATGAGGAAAAGATGGTGGACTACGAGCCCACGCCGGCTAGAGGAGGTATGGATATAAACATGGTGTATTACTTACCTGCCGAGTTCCGCGCTGTAGATGAGAATGGGGAGACAGCCCAGTTTGACTTCGGTCCCAAGAATGCCATCTTCGAGAAGCCGACAGAGCCGGTGAAGCACTTGAAGCCGTTATACGTCAAGGGTCATATTAACAGATCACCGGTGGCCAGGAAGCTCGTGGATGGCGGTGCCGTAGTAAATCTTATGCCATATTCGGTCTTCTAGAAGTTAGGGCTGCATGATGATGAGTTGATGAAGACCAATATGGTGCTCAATGGTTTTGAAGGCAAAGAGAAGATAGAGGCCAAAGGCGTGATGTACGTAGAGCTTACTATCGGAAGTAAGACTTTGGCCACTGCATTCTTTGTCGCCGAGGTGCAAGGGAATTACAATGTCATACTGGGCCGCGATTGGGTTCATGCCGACCAGTGCATACCATCTACTATGCATCAATGTCTGATACAATGGGTTGATGATGAAGTCGAAGTTATTCATGCAGACAACTCGGTTTGTGTTGCCTTAGCCGATGCATTGGTGGATTGGCAACATCCCATGCAACTTGTCTGACAGGACGAGATCTATCCGAGTTCGATTTCCTTAGTGCCACAAGGAGCGGGTTCGTACCTGTCTCTCTAAAGCCAGTCGGCAGCGACCGACTTCGGGACAACTCGGCTTGCGTTGCTTTGGCCGATGCGCTGGTGAGTCGGCAACGACTCGGCGATTCATCAGAAGCCGGCTTCCCTAGCGCTAGAGGGGGTGGCCGAGTACCTATTTCTTTAAGGCCGGTTGGTATTAGTCGGCTCCAAGGCACGAAGTAATCAAATGGATCCTAACTTGGAATGGTTGTAGAAGCGACTTGCAAAATATCGGTCCGACAAGAATGGTATGCACGAATCGATAGAAGAGTTGGATGACATGGACAAGTTGGGACAAGGTTTCACATCGGCCGACCCGTTGGAAGAAATAGATATAGGGGACGGTTCCATCCCTAGGCCGACATTTCTGAACAAGAACTTAAGAGCTGACTGTAAGCTTAAACTAGTCGGCTTGCTAAAAGAGTACATTTGTTGCTTTGCATGGGAATATCATGAAATGCCAGGGTTGAGCCGAGAGCTGGTGGAGCATCGGTTGCCTATCAAAGCCGATTTCAGACCTTTCAAGCAACCGGCTAGAAGATTCAATCCTGAGATGTATGACCGGATCAAGGAGGAGATCGGTCGATTGCTTAAAGCTAATTTTATTAGACCTTGCAGGTATGCTGACTAGATCTCTAATATTGTGCCCATGGAAAAGAAAGGGTCCGGCAAACTGAGGGTATGCATTGATTTCAGAGATTTGAACAGAGCTTCACCCAAAGATGAGTATCCTATGCCTATAGCCGATATGCTTATTGATAATGCTTCTGGACACGGGGTCATCAGTTTTCTTGATGGTAATACGGGATACAACCAAATTTTTATGGCCGAGGAGGATATGTCCAAGACGGCTTTCCGCTGCCCCGGGTTCCTTGGTTTGTTTGAGTGGACGGTGATGACTTTCGGACTAAAGAATGCCGTGCCACGTATCAAAGGGCTATGAACTTAATCTTCCACGACTTGCTGGGTGTTCTGCTTGAAGTCTACATTGATGATATCGTCGTCAAGTCGGATGCTTCGAATCCCATTTAGCCGACTTGTGCTTAGCTCTGGAGAGGATGAAAAGGTACGGTTTGAAGATGAATCCTTTGAAGTGTGCCTTTGGTGTATCGGCTGGAAAGTTTTTGGGCTTCATCATACATCAGCATGGCATAGAGATTGATCCCAGGAGGATAGAAGCAATTAAAAATGTACAAGCTCCGACATGCAAGAAAGAGATGCAAAGCTTTCTCGGCAAGATCAACTACTTGAGAAGATTCATAGCAAACTTGTTAGGAAAGGTTGATGCATTCACTCCCATCCTTCGGTTAAAAAATTATGCTGATTTTACTTGGGGAGCAAAACAGCAAGAAGCGTTCGAGTTGATCAAAAGCTATTTATCTACCCCTCCGGTGTTGAAGGCACCCAGGCATGGAGAGCTCTTCCGACTTTACATTGCAGCAGAGGAAGGCATCATCGGAGCTGTGTTAACCCAAGAGACTGAAGGGAAAGAACATGCTATCACTTACTTGAGTCGGCGTCTATTGGATGCCGAAACAAGGTACTCTTTCGTCGAGAAATTATGCCTATGCCTATATTATGCTTACACAAAGTTGAGACATTGCTTATTATCTAGTGCTTGCATAGTAGCTTGTCAAACCAATGTCATTAAATATATGTTGCATAGACCAATTCTTAGTGGCAGAGTTGGCAAGTAGGCTTATGCGTTGATCGAGTACGATTTGGCTTATGAACCCTTGAAATCTATGAAGGGCCAAATCGTTGCTAATTTTATTGTTAAACATCGGGTTGACGACAAGCATAGCATTGATATTGACCTCGTCTCCCTAGTGTCATGGAGGTTATACTTTGATGGTTCAGTTTGTAGCAATGGCCAAGGTGTTGGTGTTGTTTACATATCCCCTTATGGTGCTACCTGCGAAGCCTCATGCCGCTTAGAGTACTTTTGCACGAATAATCAGGCCGAGTACGAAGCATTGTTATTCGGCTTAGAACTTCTAATTGCTATAGGTGCTACACATATTGAGGCTTTGGTGATTCGTTGTTAGTAGTTCAGCAAATATCCAAGGTTTATCAATGTCTCGATGAATCACTTAATATGTATCTTGATAAATGTCTAGATATCATCTCCACCTTGGATTATTTTAGCATTGCTCATATACCTAGACAAGAGAATTGGGTTGCGAACGAGTTGGCGCAACGAGCATCCGGCTACCACGTTGATCGTGGTGTATTTCGTATTTCTCGAGAGCCGATGCTTGGGTCCGGCCTGGTAGGAAAGGCCGAGTTGGAACTCGCCGACTCGGTCGCTAAAAAAAGACCTAGTATACGTGACAACGAAGACTGGAGGAAGTCCATCCTTGACTATTTGCAAGATCCAAGTAAGAGGGTGGATCGGACTGTTCGACGGATGGCTTTCAAATACACTCTGATCAATGATGATCTGTATCGCCGAACGGTTGACGGAGTTCTTTTGAAGTGCTTGGATGAGGACCAAGCAAGAGTTGCAATGGGAGAGGTACATGAAGGCATTTGTGGCACTCATCAGTCGGCACACAAGATGAAGTGGTTGTTGCGGCGTGCTGGATTTTATTGGCCGACTATGATTGATGATTGTTTCAGATACTATAAAGGGTGCGAGGCTTGTCAGAAATTTGGTGATATTCAATTAGCTCTAGCTGCTATGTTACATTCTATTATCAAGCCGTGGCCATTCAGAGGTTGGGGGTTAGACTTCATTGGGCAAATCTATCCTTCTTCCTCAAAAGGGCATCGGTTCGTGTTAGTAGCTACTGATTATTTCACCAAGTGGTCTGAAGCAGTACCTCTCAAGAATATGACTCATGTGGAGGTAATTCGATTCATAACTGAGCATATTTATTCATAGATTCGGTATACCTCAAACTCTAACTACAGATCAAGGTACATCGTTTATGTCAAGGCAAGTGAAAGAGTTTGCCGAATCTTATAAAATAAAGTTGCTCAATTCATCTACATATTATGCCCAAGCCAATGGACAAGCCGAATCCAGCAATAAAGTGCTAATCAAGCTCATCAAGAAGAAGATTGAAGATAATCCAAGGAGATGGCATGAAGTGTTGTCAGAGGCATTGTGGGCACATAGAATTTCAAGACACAGTGCTACAAAGGTGACTCTATATGAACTCGTGTATGGACAAGAGGCCGTTTTACCTGTAGAGGTGAATCTGAGTGCTTTAAGATTAGCCAAGCAAAATAATTTATCGGCAGTGGATTTTCATAATTTGATGATGGATGGTCTTGATGAAGTCGCCGATAAACGCTTGGATGCATTAAAGGCTATAGAAAGGGATAAGCTGAGAGTAGCAAGAGTGTACAATAAGAAAGTCAAGTTGAAGAGCTTTCAAGTCGGTGACTTGGTATGGAAAGTAATCTTGCCAGTCGGCTCAAAGGATAACAAATTTTGGAAAATGGTCGCCGAGTTGGGAAGGTCCTTTCAGGGTTGCGAGGGTGGTTCCTGGAAATTCGTACCTGGTGGAATCTGTGCAGGGTACATTACTACCACGAGCTCTCAACGGCAAATACCTGAAGAAGTTCCACCCGAGCGTGTGGCAGGAAGCTTAAACGAGCGCTATAGCCGATATACTATATCGCCTTGAGTTAGAGAAAAATGGCCAATGAAAGTTAATGGCATTGTCCTAAGAACTTGTCACAATGTTTGCGGTAAAAATACATCTTTATACCGAAAACAGGGGGGCATGTGTTGATGACGTAATTTGGTAGCACCCCAAGTAGCCTGGTGTGCCACATATTTCGCAGTGCTACCAAGTCGTGGCTCTCGCTGAGTGGCCTGCGGTGTCCCCGAGTACAGAGGTGCCCGCAAAGGATCCCGATCCCCGGGCAGCGCTCCGGGTGCCGAGTGTATCCGAGTACTAGATCCCGAGTTCCTGTATCCCCGAGTACTCATTCTCGAGCACTCGTGTTCTCGAGTTCCCGTGTTCCCGAGCAGTGTGCTCGAGTGGTCTGCAGTGCTGCCGAGTACTCGTGTCCCATATCCCCGAGTACATGTGTTCCCGAGTACTCGCGTCTCCGAGCATTCGCGGCCCCGAGTAGGTCTGAGACGGGTTCTAAGTAGCACGTCCGAGTTCCAGCGGTGCCGACTCGTCCGAGTCGTGATGCTCCCGAGTTATCCTGCAGGTGGGTCAAGGCACCGAGTTGTTTGTTGTGAAGTCTTTTCTGATGCCAGGAACCCTAGATTGAAACACAAGGAACAGTAGCTGATCATGATGTTTAAAGGAAAGTACGAGATTTGGAAAGATTCCCGGATCATATGGAAGGATATCTCGTATACAGGGCGGAGTCCAGATCGCGGCGGTTAAGTTGATCAGATTAGGAAAGATATCTCATGTGCGGGATGGATTCTTGATTACGGCAGGCAAGATTATCAGATTAGGGAAGCAATCTTTGTTTGTATGGAAAGCTATATCATGTACGATACAGAGTTGTATTCCAGCCCTAAGACCGGGCGTACCCTATAAATATGAAGGGTATATGGCCGATTGAAAACAACACACAACCGAAACAATCAATCTATTATCTTTTCATCTACTATTTTCTTCTCATCCTTGTTTATGCTTTTCATTCTTCGCTGTTCTTTGTGTTCAACGGCAGCAAACCTCGAAGCTCTAAGGGCGGTCAGGCCGACTTAGAGCAGCCCATAGCCGCTGCACTCCCTGATGGGGTCCCTCCCGGGGGTGTGGGGTTTCGGGTCCTAAAAGACCTCACTGGCGTGTCTTGCGTATCGCGCTCCTGGCGAGGCTCCCCCGGTTCCGTGTCCTGCGCATCGCGCTCGGCGTCGGGGGTACACGGTGACGTGTTCGTGTGCAAACAAAGTCTCTACTATTAACTGAATCAATCAGTGGATCATGTTTTTTTTGTAGACTCTAAACCAGTGGATCTTTCTTATAAGAACATACAGTTAGACACTTCTATACATGCACTTGTAATAGATATGGGTCACCCTGCATACTGCAGAGTCTCGTGAGTCTCCAGCTACAGTATGCCTGTGTAACCAAGTTTTACCGTGCGTGCAGATGTCCAGGCTCCAGCTACTCTCAAGGTCGGCGCCAAGCCGGCAGCAGCAACCCGACATATGGAAGGCAATGCTGCTTTGGAGGTGCCCCTTAGATTCTCCGATAACTCATCAGTTTTAGGGCGTAGTACAGAAGGATACATCTAACACAGTTCTGATGACCGTCGAGAATTGTTTATTGAGATAAGATGTTGTCATCCTATAAGGTTTCTAGAGTCATCTAGGATTACACACCTATCCACGATAGTTCCTACTAGAGAGCCGTGTAGGATGAGTAGATTCATGCGCGACGGTTATTTTAACGAGCCATGCGAGATGATGTTGGCATCAGTGACGTTTCTATGTATTAGCCGTGTGGGATGAGGTTGTCATGGGCAATGGTTCCACTACTCATCCACGACAGTTCACTGTGGTGAGCCGTGTGGGATGCACTTCTTATCCCAAATGGCTCTTTTGTTGCTATCGTTTCGAATTGCTAGCAAAAAAAATGATTAACTATTATTTTTTAAGCTAGCAAACAACAAGTTCTTCAAAATTTTAGCAGAATTCATATATAGACAGCAATTGGCAACAAAATTAATTCACATAACAGAAAGGGCGCATTATATTCACATGATATTATCCATCTAAAAATAAACTAGGTCGAAATGACATAATTTCATCATAACACAGTTACACAAGTGTAGTAGCTAATAAAGTGGTATTTACATATCTATAAACACATCTATCCATGGTTCGTTGAACTCATATGCAGAAGATAGGACGTTTGTAATGAAAAAGTAGGTGAGTTGCCCTCTATCTCGATGAGGTCGATTTCCTTCAATGCCTTCTTGTCCACTAATGTCAAAACATGTATAAAGTAAGTTTAATGTTGTACGTACATGTTAAATAAAAAATATTAGTAAATAGTTAAGATTGACTAACTATGAGTAGATCCTATAGTTCTTTGATTCTCAAACATGGGATGTGTCGGTGTTCTAATCCGGCAATAATGAATATGGGGCAGCGTACGCACAGCAGATCTAGATGGGTGCACATGGGAGACAAAGTTTAGACATGTTCAGGCCCTCAAGAAGAGGTAATACCCTACATACTGTGTTTGGTGGCTGGTATTGCTTGAATCCCGAGTGCCGCAAGTCCTCAAGAACAGATCTCAAGGTTGCTAGGGCTTTGGTTGTTTGAGAATACGACAGCGTATGAGAGCTTACTCAAACTTATCGATCAGGGGATCCCTACCTGGCCTTATATAGATGACCGGGGTAGGGTTATAAGAGTCCTGATCGGCTTACAGATTGGTTTCCTAATTAGTTAGGACAGAATCCGGGATTGCCGGGTAAGTGTTTATCCCTGTCTTGTACTCCAAGTTGATGAGGCGCCCCCGTGTAGAAGTCGGACTCCGAGTTGTCGGCCCGGCCCACCCTATGTCCAAAGGGCTGGCTTTGTCCTCCTTGACGATACCCAGGTGCCATGCCATCGTCAGTAGCCCCCGAATCCTTCACGATTTGGCTGCTGTCCACCTCCTCCCTTGAGCAAGTCTCTTGAGTGGTATCCGCATGTACCCGCCTTCTGGTCACTTGTAGGGAGATTGTGAGGGACTCATAGAACTCTTGTGGAAAGACAATAACAAGCCGAGTAATATTCACCCGTAAGGCCGGAATATCATGGCAGATGAGTTAATAGCGAGTAAATCCTGGTGATATCTGGTCTATCCTGGCGGACAGAGACCGGCTGATAGCCCAGCGTGGGACATACCATGAATCCCGACTGAATTTCCGAGTAGCACCTGGTTTCTCGAGTGGCTCGGGTCCAACTAGTGTCCCTTTGAAGGAATGCCTCCGAAATTCTCATCAGAACCAGAATACAAGTTACGGTGCATAGGTTCCCGAGTGGCGAAGCCTAATACCTGGACATTCCACTGAATCCAGAAATTTCGGATCCCGAAGTCCCCGGAACAGGTGGCTCCGAGTTGCTCGGCGTCCAACCTTAACTGCCCTTCACTTGGGTGTATTCAAGTGATTGCGTTCCTGCTGGAGGCCAATCCTTGAAACCCTTCAAAACCATAATGTTCGGTTCCGAGTTTATCGGTAACCGACTAGCGGCTTGCGGGAAACACGTTATAGTCGCTCTTCATGGGGGTATATTCCAAATGGCTATTTAACCCCAGAAGGCCAACCGTTGGATCCCTTTCATTAAATGGCGCAAACCGTGGCGATGCCACATTGTGGGCGCTGAAGAGTCGCGACGCGGGCCGTTACTCCGTGTAGTGGAATCTGAAGAGGCGCATCATGGGCGCGGAAAAGTCGCGCACGTGCGGAAGCGGAAGAGTCACGCCGCCCAAACCATTCCCCTTTATAAGACCGGGAAAATGGCGGGGTCGACTCACGCCTTCCAGAGCACGCTTTGTTTCTTTTGCGCCCAAAATCCTTCGTCTTCCTTTTGCCCAAATCGATTCGAGAGCGCCGCCACACACCAAAACCTAGTGTTGCTCCACCAGCGCTGAATGCACACCCCCGAGTGGGAAGCGGATCCAACTGAAGCGGAGGAAAACGCATTGGTATGGAGGCTGTTGAGTGAGGAAGACTCCTCCGTCAATCCGATGGCTCCTTGGGTGAAATCAACGGCGATCGAGATTCGACTGACCACCCTGGTGAGGTCAAGAGTGCTGCCGCCGAAGGAGTTGGTCGAGTGGCGCGCCACTGGAGGGGAGGACTTCCCCACCCCGAATACGGGCGAGATGGTCATCCACGGCTCCTTCTTCCAGCGAGGCTTCTCCGTGCCCGTCCACACCTTCTTGTGAGGGCTACTCTACGGGTTAGAGCTCCACAACCTCAACCCCAATAGCCTGCTCCACATCACGTGCTTCATCACGCTGTGCGAGTGCTTCCTTGGCATCGAGCCGCACTTCGCACTATGGAAGCACCTCTTCGTCGTGAAGCCGCAGCCGAGCAAGGACAGCCCGGCCGTGGTGGGAGGTGCCGGGTTCCAGTTGAGGCCCGGAGCGGTGAAGCATTACCTGAGCCTGCCGTTGCAGACGTCCAATAAGGGATGGCACGCGAATTGGTTCTACTGTGCCAATCCCACACCGTCGCTCCCGGTGTTCACGGGTCAGCCCCCGAAGGTCAAACCAAGCTGGTCCGAGCCGCTGCTAGACCGGGAGCAGGACGGAGTCTTGGTCATCATGTCGCAACTTGCCGAGGCGATCAAAGCCGGGGTCACCGGGGTCGTCGTCGTCTCGACCTTCATCCGGTGGCGAGTCCAGCCCGCGAAGCTAAGGGCTCACCCAATGGTTAAGTACGCCGGCGAGTAGGATGCGACTCGAGAGTCCGCCGAGGAGCTCTCGGAGGAGGAGGTCCGACACCGAGTCGAGAAGCTCATGGCTCAGGGGACGAATCTAGATCTCTCTGGGTGGCCGCCGTCCTTCAGCAGATCGAATCCCCCTAGCCAGGTAAGTAGCCAATCACCCGACTCTTTTTATTGGTCATGCCGCCGAGTCTGACTCGGGTTGTATCTGTGTTTTCTGACCTTGCACGTTCTCTTCGGCTTCTATTCCAAGGCTCCCCTCCTGGAGGATGAAGTCTGGAACCAGCCGCAATATGTCGATGTCCCTAGTGGCGGGCCGCCGCCACAGGGATCGGCTGGCGCATCTTCTTCCGGAGCCAGGTCTTCAAAGGGGAAAGCGCCTGCCAGGGCGGCACCCAGCACTCCTCCGCTGAGTGTGCCTGCTCTGGAAGAAGAGGAGGAAGACGATGAGAACGCCCCGCTCATCATGCCCCGGAGGCGGAGGTCGTCTGCTAGCATTGCCCCAGGAAGACAGCGCGGCTCCTCCGCCCGTCCTAACCTAGTGGTGCCGATTGCTATCTAGAAGGGGTTCCTCAAGCGGCCGGAGATGACGTTCCCCCCAGCCGGGGGGAGAAAAGGACTGCTGACGCTGCCTTCGGGGAGCAGAGCAGCTCCATGGCATCGCCGACCCCGGCGGCCAGCATGACGAAGCAGCAGGCCCCGGGGTCCAAGAAACGTATTCCTGTTCCTCGGTCTGCCAAGTAAGTGATCTGGTGAATATTACCCTTCTTCATTTTGTTTTCTGAATGTTTCTCTGTAGGGCGCGGAGGTCAGGGGATATCCCAAAGGCATCACCGAGTGCCTCAGGGTCCGGCCAAGGCGGGAACCCACCGGGGCCAGATGTCTAGCCTTCGTCTCTTCCGAGGGTGGCTGCGACTCCACCCCCACGGCCTTCTCCTGGGCGAGATGGCGCGTCTTCAGCCCCGGCTACGTCAGGGGGCGTGGGTCCGAGTTCGGGAGCCTCGGAGGAAGCGCACCCGAGTTCGGCGGGGACCACCCCGCCAGATTGCAGGGGCTGTCTCAAGCTGCCGCCCACGATGGAGGAGATTGACCATGTTCCGCCTCCTCCGCCAGGCTCCGAACTGGCGATCCAGCCGCTCTGGATCCGACAGGTGGACCCCCACGGCCGAGCCTAACCATCTGGGAGATCGACGACATCTGAGAGGCGGAGGAATGGGACGATGCGATGGATGTCGTCGCCCAATTTGGGGAGATGCTCCCGGCTCTGATGAAGACGGCGAAGGAAAGTGCCAACCTACTGAACAGCAGGCTGCGCCCTCTGATGCAGGTAAGACTTTTGCCCGTGCATTTCTGCCTTTATTTTTCGCCTGTGGGTGCATTACTAGTACACCTATTGGGGAATAGTCGGGCGGAGGATCCTTTTTGTATTTCATAGACTTCACTCTGGGTGCACGATCAGTGCACCCGGAGCGTGTAGCCCCCGAGCCTTCGGTCGACTGGAATAGTCGGGCGGAGGATCCTTCGCTTATTTTGTAGATTTCTCTCTGAATGCACGATCAGTGCACCCGGAGGGTGTAGCCCCCGAGCCTCCGCTGGGTCTGAGGGACCGAGTGGAGGGTCTTGGTGATTTTCCCCCATGACTAACTTCTTTTGCCTCTTCTTTGCAGAACCTGACCCGACGGTCTAAAGACAAGACCATGTTTCTTCAGGAGCAGCTGTCAGTCTTTGACCGACTCGACCGTCGCAAGGCCAAGTGGGATAAATTGACAGGGAGCCTCCAGGCGGCCGAGGAGGTGGCCTAGAAGCGAGGGGCTAAAATCACCGCCCTAAGGAGGGGCCTGTCTCAAGAAGCTGCTCGAGCTCAAGGTAGGGAATGCCGAGTCCCTTTGGTTGCTCTTGTTTCTCGTTGTGCTGACTCGTCTTCTGTAGCTGCTGAAAATGAGGCCACTAACCTCAAGATGGAGCTTGAGGCAATGAAGGCCCGTGTCCGGGAACTCGATTCCGTTGAGGACAGGGCCTCCAAGCTTCAGGAGAAGCTCGGGGTAGAGAGGGCCCGCGTGGAGCACCTAGAGAGAGAAGTGGCCATCATGGATGGCAACCTGAGGCGGGCTCTGGAGGCCGTCGAGGCGACGAACAAGAAGGCCGCTGAATCCGCCACCGGTGAGTCTTTGACTCAAACTTTGATCAGTCGAGATTTTACTTGTCGTCCTGCTAACGCATCTATCCTGCCTCCGTAGCCTTTGAACTCCGCCTCAAGAAAAATGGTGAGTTAGTTGAGTCCTTGAAGGCGGCGGGTCATATGGCTTGCAACGCCCTATGGGAGGACGACCCTGCCGCGGACCAAGCGGAAGTGATCACGGAGCGTCTCCGGCGAGTGCCGGATCAGGCAAAGTGGCTACAGTCAGATGCCACGTGATCCGGGGCCGTGTTGTCGCTTGCGGTGGCCAAGTCCCACTACCTGTTGCTTGACATGGAAACAATTGGGGAGGGATACACCACCGATGTTCCCGACGAAGACGTCTCGGAGCCGATGAAGTAGGTCGAGGCCACGGTGAACTCCCTCATTGATCGCGCTGATCTGTGAGAAAAAACATGTAAAATATGTAGGTCAGGTGCTCGGGGAGTCCGAATGGATATTTGTTATGTATGTTTTGCAATAGAGTTGACTTTTAAGTTTGTCAATTTCCTTCGCAAAAAGATTCGTTCGTGTGTATGTTGATCCTTTGTGTTTGCTCTTGCTGACCCGTTGTAGCCTCCCTTGCATAGAGATTAGCCATGGGCTATTTCCCGTGTAGCATAAGGTTGTGGCGTAAACCGGCGATCGAGGTCAAAGAGTTAACGCCGAACCGTATACACAGTACTAAAATAGTTTGTTCACAACAAAAAGCCCGAGCGCGATTGGGCACACCCGGAGGGTGTAACCGCCGAGTGTCCACTTTGCATAGCCGTGAGCATGCATAGCGGGCTAGTCAGGAACTCAGAAAGTTGTTTCATGTGGAGCGAAAAAGAAATATTTATTCACATGTCTGAAATATCGGAATATAAAAGTTAAGCATAGAAGTGACGTAGTTGTTCAATGTTCCATGCGTTGGTGATGATGTTGCCGTCACCGTCCTTCTGTCGGTAAGCCCCCGGGCGCAGCACTTCAGCGACCACGTACGGACCCTCCCATGGTGGTGAGAGCTTGTGCTGGTCTTTGTTGGATTGAACTCGGCGTAGGACCAAGTCACCAACGTTGAACGAGCGGCCGCGTACATGTCGACTATAGTAATGTCGTAGGCCCTGCTGGTACTTTGCCGACTGAAGGAATGTGACCCTGCATGCCTCCTCAAGCTAATCAACGGCGTCTTGCCTTGCTTCCTCTGACTTGGCCTCATTATAAGCACGGATGCGCGGAGACCCGTATTCCAAGTCAGTCGGGAGCACGGTCTCGGTGCCATATACCATGAAGAAAGGTGTGTAACCGGTTGATCAGTTTGGTGTAGTTCGCAGGCTCCAAAGTACCGAGGGTAACTCGGCTGCCCACTTACCCGCGAATTTCTTCAGGCGCTAGAAGATCCGAGGTTTGATGCCTTGCATAATCAGGCCATTGGACCGCTCAACCTGCCCATTCGTGCATGGGTGTGCCACGACGGCGAAGTTGAGGCCAATGTTGTAGTCGTCGCAAAATCAGAGGAAGGCGCTACCAGTGAACTGAGTGCCGTTGTCCGTGATGATGCTGTTGGGGATGCCGAAACGATAAACTATATCCCAGAAGAATTCGACGGCTTTTTTTGCAGTGATCGTGGCAACCGGCTTGGCTTCAATCCATTTGGTGAACGTGTCGACTGCGACGAAAAGGAGTGTACAGCCCACGGGAGCCTTCTTGAGAGGGCCAACCATGTCTAGACCCCAGACGGCAAAGGGCCAGGTGATTGGAATAGGTTGGAATGCCTGAGCCGGCAAGTGTGTCTGCTGGGCAAAATATTGGCATCCCTCGCAAGTGCGCATGATGTGGTCGGCGTCCGAGACGGCAGTCGGCCAGTAGAAACCTTGTCGAAAGGCTTTCCCGACTAGCGATTTGGGCGCCGCATGGTGCCCGCAAACTCCCGAGTGAATATCATGTAGTAGTCGTTGTCCTTGGTCTTGAGGTATGCACCGCTGGAGGATTCTGGAGGTGCTTTTCTTGTAGAGCTTGCCTTCAACCACAATGTACGTTTTGGCGCGCCTCGCGAGGCGCCATGCTTCTGTCGGGTCCGACAGGAGAGTGTCCCGCAGGAGGTAATCGAGGAAAGGCGTTGTCTAGTCAGGAGTGATGACTAAGACCGCTGGCGACGTTTGCTAAGTGCTATCAGATTCCTTGCCTTGCTGTTCTTTGGCTTCGGGTGCTGCCTCTGCCTTGATGGAGGGGGTATGCAGCTCCTGGAGGAATACTCCAGTTTCCCGATTGGACCCTAGCTTGGCGAGTGCATCCGCTGCCTCGTTGTCTCGGCGTAGGACATGCGTAATTTCAAGGCCGTCGAACTTGGCTTCGAGCTTGCGCACCTCCTGGCAGTAGGCTTCCATGGAGGGGTCTCTCCATGACCAATCCTTCATAACCTACCTAACCACCAGTTCGGAGTCTCCGCGGGCTAGGAGCTGGCGGATCCCGAGTGAGGTTGCAATGCGCAGACCGTGTAGTAAAGCTTCATACTCAGCGACATTGTTAGATGCCGGGAAGTGGATCTGTAGCACATACTTGAAGGGTTCTCCTTTTGGAGAGATGAGCATGACACCAGCCCCTGTGCCCTGAAGCATCAGTGAGTCGTCGAAGTAAAGTGTCCAGTGTTCGAGGTCGATGACAGAGGGCGGGGTCTAGATTTCTGTCCACTCGGCCAAGAGCTTGGGACTTAATCGCTGTGCGGGGGGTGTAAACTATGCTGAATGTCATTAGTTCCATTGCCCATTTAGCAATTCTTCCCATAGCATCGCGATTATTGATGACATCAGCGATTGGGAAGGAGCTAACCACTATGATCGGGTGTCCCTGGAAGTAGTGGACTAGCTTCTGAGATGTGATGAACACCGCATAGATGATCTTCTATATCTGTGGGTATCGCGCCTTGGACTCGGACAGTACTTCACTGATGAAGTAGACCGGGCGCTGAACCTTCTGGATGTGGCCTGGCTCAGAGCGTTTGACGACCAAAACGGTGCTGACCACCTGGGTGGTCGCTGCGATGTAGAGGAGCAGTGGCTCGCTGGGCATCGGGGAAACCAGTATCGGAGATGTGGTCAGGAGCTTTTTTAGCCCATCCAGGGCATCCTGGGCCTCAGATGTCCATGTGAAGCTGTCCGACTTCTTCAGGAGCTTGTAGAGGGGCAGGGCCTTTTCACCGAGTCAGGAGATGAATCGGCTGAGGGCCGCCATGCACCCGGTGAGTCGTTGAACATCCTTGAGGCCTTTTGGAGGACCCATCTTGATGATGGTGTCGATCTTCTCTGGGTTAACTTCGATTCCCCGTTCAGAAATGATGAAACCGAGTAACTTGCCCGAAGGGACCCCGAATATGCACTTTTCAGGATTGAGCTTCATGCTGAATCACCTAAGGTTGGAGAAAGTTTCTCCCAAGTCACTTAGGAAATCTTCCTTCTTCTCAGACTTTATCACTACATCGTCGACGTAGGCCTGCACATTCCTGCCGATCTGTGTCTGGAGACAGCACTGCATGCACCGTTGGTACGTAGCGCCGGCGTTCTTCAGGCTGAAAGGCATGGAAACATAGCAGAAAGCTCCAAAGGGAGTGATGAAAGATGTCTTGATCTCGTCGTCCTCCTTCATCTTGATCTGATGATAGCCCGAGTAGGCATCGAGAAAGCATAGAATTTTGCAGCCGGCCGTGAAATAAATTACTTGATTGATGCGAGGAAGAGTGAAAGGATCTTTGGGACATGCCTTGCTGAGGCTAGTGTAATCAACGCACATCCTCCACTTTCCATTCTTTTTGCGAACAAGAACTGGATTCGCTAGCCAGTTGGGATGATACACTTCTTTAATAAAACCAGCTGCTAGAAGCTTGGCTATCTCTTCACCTATTGCGCTGTTTGACCGACTTGGCGTCTGGCCGAACGTTCAAAGAGTGCTCGGCAGCCTCCCTCGGAACTCTGGGCATGTCGGAAGATGTCCACACGAAAATGTCCTGGTTATCACGGAGGAAGCCGACGAGCGCGCTTTCCTATTTGTCGCTAAGCGCAGTCCCGATCTGTGTCGTTTTGGAGGAGTCTTCTGGGTCAAGCTGGATTGACTTAGTGTCCCGCGCCGACTGGAAGGATGTCGACGCCAAAGCTTTCTTGGCCGGGGGTGCTTCCTCAACCACGGCTGACTTGAGGTTGTCAAGCTCGGCTACAGCGATTTGAGCCGCGGCAAGGTTGCAGTTTTCCAGGTCACATGTCTAAGCATGCTGGAAGCTGCTTTGCACCGTTATTATCCCGTGGGGACCCGGCATCTTGAGCTTCATGTAGACATAGCTGGGAACAGCCATGAATTTGGCGTAGCAGGGACGCCCCAAGATGGCGTGATACGATCCTGAGAAGTCGACGACCTCGAAGGTGAGGGGCTCGGTCCGGAAGTTGTCGGGAGTACCGAAAGTGACGGGCAAGCAGACTTGCCCAAGTGGACTCGCCATCTTGCCGGGTACAACCCCGTGGAAAGGTGCACCGGTGGGCTTGATCTCCGCGCGGGAGATCTTCATGTCGTCTAAGGTCTTGATGTAAAGAATGTTCAGACCACTCCCTTCGTCCATGAGGACCTTGGTGAGGCAGACGCCACAAACGATTGGGTCTACCACCAAGGGGAACCTTCCAGGGTGAGGTATGTAGTCGGGGTGATCCGAGCAGCCGAAAGAAATTACGGAGTCGGACCATCGTAGGTACTGGGGCACGGCCGGCTCCACTGCATTGACCTCCCGATCTATGAGCTTCTGGCGGCGCTTTGACTCGTAGCCGTTGGGTCCACCGAAGATCATCAGACAGGCGGTCTCTTTTGGGAACTCGTCACCTTCGCCCGGAGGGGAGTCTTTCTTGTTCCGATTGTGGACGAAAGGCTTGTTCAAGTTCTTCAGGAGATTGCAGTCGCGCGTGACGTGGTTGGACTTCGGCCCATGAAAATGACACGGCTGACTCATCATCTCCTCGGAAGTTGCGTTGCCGCGCTGAGGACGCCGTTGCGGGGCACGCTCGGCTGTGGCAACAAAGTCTTCGCCCTTGCGTTTCCTTTGTTTCTTCCTGGACGATTCGGGACGGCCTTTTCCCCTGGGGGACTCGGCAGCTTTGCCTTTTCCCTTATCATCCTTGTTCACGCTACGGACGGCTTCTTCACCAGTGGCAAAGTTGTTGGCGATGTCGAAGAGTTCACGCGTAGTTAGAGGGCTCTTACACGTGATTGTGTGGATGAGATCGGTGCTGCGAACACCTTTGGAGAAGGCGGTGATGATGTCACCTTCTTGGATCTCAGACAGATAGTTCTTCTTTTTGGAGAAGCTTTGAATATACTCTCTGAGGGTTTCACCCTCCTCTTGGGTACAACTGTGGAGATCCCACGCGTTCCCGGGCTTGTTGTAAGTGCCCTGGAAGTTGTTGACGAAGAGGGTCTCAAGGTCGGTCCATGATTGGATGCAACCTTGAGGCAGGTCGGTGAGCCAGGCTCGAGCTAAGTCGGCTAGAAACAAAGGCAGGTAGTGGATCACAATGTAGTCGTTGCCGCCACTGGTCCTGCACGCTGTGTGGTAGTCGGCCAGCCAGATGTCTGGCCGAGTCTTGCCCGTATACTTGTCGATTCCGGTAACTCGGAATCACAACAGGAAGACGGCGTTGCGGATGCAGGATCCGAACGCCTTAGGGCCTACATAGGCCACACCGGAGGGAGCTGGAGAGCTGGACCGGCTTGTAGCGCTGCGGTCGCTACTGTCACCGTAGTGACTGCTGCGGTTGTCCCTCCCCGCATCTCGGCGGGCGTCATATCTGTCATTAAGGATGTCTCGCGCGTCGCGGTCCAGCCCAAGTTGATCGCGTGCCGATCCGGCAGGGTGGACATTTTTGTCCGCACCTTGTTGAGCGCAGTTTCTTGTGAGAATAATCCCCCGTGCGTCACGATTTGGTCCGAGTCGGTTATGAACCAACCCGGCAGGGTGACGATGCTCGGGGTCAGCGTGATGACGCTCCGCGGCTTATGGGTTTCCCGGGGGGGAAGCACGTCGACTCCTAGTACTCGCTAATGAACCCGCATGGTTCTCAGAAATCTCGGCTTGCTGGAGGGCTGCTTCTTCTACTAGGATCTGGAGCCACCAAAGTTCGTCGTCGCCTGGGGTGCCTTCAGGGATGTTGATGGCACGCGCTGCCACCGAGGCCACGACGATGTTGTGACTGGGAAGTGGGAAAATCAGGACGCTGTCCCTTTCACGCATGCGGAGTGCGTTATGGACTTGATGCCCGCGATCTCGCATGTCCTCATTGTGTAACTGCTCGTCGCATTGATGAGCGAGCCTGGTCTGCTGCTCGACCAGTGCCTCCTCTTTGGCGAGGAGGCGAAGCCGAGTGGTCTCAAGCTCAGCAGGTGTTTGCTCCGTGATGGGGATCGGCTGGTCAACGTTGTTGACCAGTGAGTCAGGATTGCCCATGAAGACCTCCTGGGAAGGGTGGTGACTACCTAAGCTCTCGAAGTCATCCGAGTCATACTCAAGGATGGGGAGGAGAGACCCGATCGCACCAACCAGTCGGGATTCCTGCTTGATAGGTGAGAACCCGTGCGCGAACAGCAGATCTGACTTCGGCGTAGCCCTGTCCTTGGGGAGAGGAGCCGAAGGCGCGGACTCGGGGGTGGATCCGAGTGAAGATGTTGGTGAAGCCTCCGTTGATCGGCGGGGAGCTGAGTCGCAGAGGTGAAGCTTGCCAATCCAATCGGCGATGAAGTCCAACTTTCCAAATCGGAAAAACTGGCCTGTGTCAGGGACAACATCCAGGAAAGTAAATTGCATGATGCTGCCCGGAACGAAGCCGCCATTGTTGTTGAAGAGACCCATCTAGATCTGTGTGGATGGATCTATGCGCACAGCCCCTACCTAGCACGCCAACTGTCGGTGTTCTAATCCGGCAATAATGAATATGGGGCAGCGTACGCATAGCAGATCTAGATGGGTGCACACGGAAGACAAAGTTTAGACAGGTTCAGGCCCTCAAGAAGAGGTAATACCCTACGTACTGTGTTTGGTGGCTGGTATTGCTTGAATCTCGAGTGCCGCAAGTCCTCAAGAACAGATCTCAAGGTTGCTAGGGCTTTGGTTGTTTGAGAATACGAGAGCGTATGAGAGCTTACTTGAACTTATCGATCAGGGGATCCCTACCTGGCCTTATATAGACGACCGGGATAGGGTTACAAGAGTCCTGATCGGTTTACAGATTGGTTTCCTAATTAGTTACAACAGAATCCGGGATTGCCGGGTAAGTGTTTATTCCTGTCTTGTACTCCAAGTTGATGAGGCGCCCCCCGTAGAAGTCGGACTCCGAATTGTCGGCCCGGCCCACCCTATGTCCAAAGGGCCGGCTTTATTCTCCATGACGATACCCGGGTGCCATGCCATCGCCAGGATGAGTTTCATTATATTGTGACAAACAGAATATCATAAAGGTTGGTTTGCGTCGGTTGCTGGTTACACTGAAAAAAATAGCAAATAGATTAGTTATGGTTAACATTTTTTTAATGAAATAAGATGATATATAAAATTTTTATCGTTAATTAGGGAATACCTTAAAGCTGAAGTCGTGGTGCAAGCTTTTGATTTTTTTTGAAAAATTTGGATCTCTCTATGAGTAAGGTATGTGGTGAATGTCCTATATGATTCTAAAATTTAAACTAATTTCAACATGAAAAAAGGATACATAAATAAATCCACTTCTCATTTGTAATGTCCAAGAACAAATATATACTACGAGGATTTCACCTGGTGGAAGTCCGTTGTGCTAAGTAATAATCATCATGTCATGTGTCCTCTTTGAGAAGTGAACTGTGTTGCCGGGAATTAACGCACAGCTATAGGTATGTTTAATTACAGCAGGTGGAAAGGGAGCACATTAAACAATCTTCTGCTTGAAATATAATTAAAGGCATTCAACTGCTTGTAACACTCATAAGCACCACCTTCAACTGATGAATCATATTTTCTGGATTAATAATCTTCAGCCGAGAGCGTACTTTTCCCATGCTGTTCTGCATACATAGTCTGCTGCTATAAGCAAAAAATATAACCATCCTTGGTACGTTCGGTCGTCGTCTTTGAGTAGTGTGGGCGTGTGCATGATGGAACCATACTCAATACGTCGAGCGATTCAGAAGTAGTAGCAGTAATTCTGGGGGCTTATTAGGTGCACTAACACTTTTATATGAATTAGTGTATTAGGTCACTTAAGAATTTCTCTAGAAGTTGCGAAAAGTAAAAAAAATTATGATAAAAAATTAATATGTATCTATCATCCCATAAAATTTTAAATCCAAATTTGATTCACAGATCAAGAAACAAAACATACAAATCTAGTTATGAGTAGTATCAAATTCAAATATAAAGTGAATAGTCCCATACTGGTACTATTCACAGTCCTATTTGTCTTTTTTGTTTCTCAAGTTGTAGATTGAATTTATATATGAAATTTTTATGACATGGTATGCATGTAGTATGAATGTTGACAAAACATTTCAAATTGTTTCATGACTTTTTGAATGGTGAATTGGGGGCCTAGTGGTAGATATATTGGGCCTAGCCCATATAATTAATAATTCCTAGATAAATCTCAAAGACCCATTAAATTACAAGGTATGTGTAAAGTGCTTCTCTCATACTGCTAGTTGAGGTGGAAGGATTGTGTGTGACACCTTTTGAAGAAGGCACTACATAAGATCTTCAAGAAATTGGCGAGAAGGGCTCAAAATGAATTCCAGATGAAGATCAAGAACGTAAAGAGTGAAAATGGAACCGAGTTCAAGAACACTAATATTGAAGTGTTCCTCGATGAAGGTGTCAAGAACGAGTTCTCCTCCGGCTACACACTGCAACAAAATGGAGCGGTGGAGAGGAAGAACCACACGCTTATTGAGATGTCATGGACAATGCTCGATGAATACAAGACTCCTAACCACTTTTGGGCAGAGGCCATCCACACCGCTTGCCATGCCGTTAACCGCTTGTACCTTCATCGACTCTTGAAGAAGACGTTGTATGAGCTCATCACTGGGAAGAAGCCCAATGTATCCTAGTTCCGCGTATTTGGAAGCAAGTTATATCTCCTTAACAAGAAGCAGCATCTTTCTAAATTTGATCCTAGATGTGATGAAGGATTTTTTTCTTGGATATTCTACAGGTTTGTATGCTTATTGAGTCTTCAACAGTACATCATTTATAATTGAAGATTCCTGCAATATACAATTTGATGAAACTAATGGCTCCCAAGTAGAAAGATTTCCCATTGATGTAGGTGATGATGAGTTGGCAAATGCCATCGAGAATATGTCACTAGGACAAGTGATGCCAATGGAGGTGAAGAAAAGCATGTCATCAACTCAATTGGTGCCTCCCACATCAACACATGATGAGATCCAAATTTAGGAGGTAACCCAAGTCTACAATGACGGTGCTCAACCTCAAGTGCAATCTCAAGTTTCCTTCTCAAGACCAAGTGTACCATCCAAGGATTCATAGAAGTTTGCAACTTGATCATCTGGTCGACCAAATTCTTGGTGACATGTGTAAAGGCACTCAAACCTGTTCTCACATTGCTAATTCTTGTGAAAATTATTCTTTTGTTTCCTCTTTGGAGCCAACCAAGGTAGATGAGGCTCTTGAGGATCCGAATTGGGTGACTGTCATGTATGAAGAGCTCAACAACTTTGAGCGCAATCATGTTTGGATGCTTGTGGAACGACCAAGCCAAGATTTACCGGCACCAAGTGGATCTTCTGCAACAAAGAAGATGAAGATGAACAAGTTGTGAGGAATAAAGATAGACTTGAGGGCACATACAAGTTGAAGCAAAGAATTTGGCAAGATGATGGCCAACAAGTTTGAGATTTTCTTGATGGGCGAATTGATGTTCTTCCTTGGACAACAGGTCAAGCAACTTTGTGAAAGAACATTCATTAGCCAGGACAAGTACACCAAGCACATGCTGTGGAAGTTTTACATGGAGAATGCCAAGACAATCCATACTCCAATGCAAACCAACAGGCATCTCGACCTCAACGAAGAAGGTAAATCCCTGGATCAAAAGGTCTATCGATCCATGATTGGCTCTTTGCTCTACCTTTGTGTATCTAAGCTCAATATCATGCTAAGTGTGTACATCTGTGCAATATTTTAAGCCGATCCTAAGGAGTGTCACCTCGTGGCCGTTAAGAGAATCTTGAGATATCTAGTTCACACACCCAACCTAGGTTTGTGGTATCCCATGGGTGCTAGTTTTGATAGTGGTTGATAATCGGATTCGGATTATGTGAGGTGCAAGGTAGATAGGAAGAGTACCTCCACCACATGTCAATTCCTTACTAGATCCTAGTGTCTTGGTCATTCAAGAAATAGAACTCAGTAGCCCTACCCACCGCCAAAGTGGAGTACATCTACTCAGGTATCTATTGCGCTCAATTATTTTGGATGACACAAACCTTGAAGAAGTATGTAGTAAATTTGAAAGAAGGTGCCTCTTTTATGTGATAATGTAAGTGCAATCAAGATAGCCAACAACTCCATCCAACACTTCCGAACCAAGCACATACATATTTCACACCATTTCCTTAGGGATCATGTGACTAAAGGAGATGTAGCCTCGAGCCAAGTATGGATGGAAAAACAATTAGAGGATATCTCCGTCAAGCCCTTAGATGAGTATAGGTTTTGTGAATTGTGGAGTGAGTTAAATATCTTGGGTTGTCGCAGCATTGCTTGAAACTTTGCGCATGTGTTTGCTTGCTTTATTTGATTTTTGGAGATTAAGATGTGTGAACACACTAAGGGTGAGTATTGTTCTCTCAATGAACAAATACATCCTAAAAGGTGTGAACAAATCAAAGCTGTTGTGCATTAATTATCCTTAGGATGATTGATACACAAACATGTGTGTCATTGCATCATAGGATCCCATTCTCAAATGCATAGAGGTCGTAGTGCAAATTTCAACTCATACATGGCTGCCACACCAATATCACCATCTTTGGTTCCTTAGGTCTGATTTGCTATCTCAAAATCTTTAATAAATGTTTCAAAATGTTGCAACGTTCATGCTCTACTTTTACCAAGACTTTGAGTTTATTTTGTACAATTCCCTTCCAAATTATCGCTTTGATCACTTGATTGTTTTCCAATTGGATGTGAAATGGACCCATAAGGAACTCCCTAGACTTGCTCTATCTAAACTTACCCTGAAAGATTCATTCAAATCTATACATGTGAGCTTTTATTCAGAAATTCAAAAAATTTGAATTTTCCTAGAGCTTCCAAGATTCTATTCATTGTATTGACTAGACAAACTTGGAACTTCCGACATTTTTCACGGTACTTCAGAGAATCGCTGCTATCCTGCAACTTAGGGTTTTTGAAGTCTCTGATGTTTCACAGAGCTTCCAAGGTTTTTGAGCTTAACTCTAGTATGTGTTTCCGGAACTTCCAAGATTTTTGACGGAATTTTATTTGCACTATACTCAAAATCAGTCCTTTCAAGTTAATCATGTGGTTCTCTGAGATTCTAGGAAACTTTGACAAAATCCCAAATCCTTTGAGTTTCCTGTCCACTCAGATCTTCCGTTCTTCATCTCGACGCCTCCGACTCCTTCACCATCATCAGATTCTGCCATGACCATGGCGGTCAGCATCGTTGTCGATGTTTTGATCCGGCAATAATGAACATGGGGCAGCGTATGCATAGCAGATCTAGATGGGTGCACACGAGACACAGAGTTTAGGCAGGTTCAGTGTAATACCCAAATTAGACAATCAAGGTTTTCGACTTGCATTCATGCATACATGGCATTCGTCATCCTACATAAACACCCACACACACACACACCTTATTAAAACTAAAATACTATATGATAAAACTTTATTGAATGTGTACCTATCTCATCCTCGACGGATAAAATTGCAAACACCAATCAATTTATTCGAAGTATCGAATAACGATTATAGCTCTAGTAGGAAGTTGGATCCACGATCCCCTCTCGGGGAGCCACTAGCTTCCTTTTTTTTCTTCTCCCCGGAGTCTTCATCTCAAGCCATCCCCCAAATTGCTACCACCCCGATAGTCGATGGAAGTACTCAACTCCAAACCCTAAAACTGACAGAACTAGGGTTGGAAGAGTAGGAGAGCTCTGGTGGATGAAAAGTTTCCCCCAACTTTCATAACAAGTTCGAAAGTAGAAACCTTAGCTACCTGTCAATTTTCAGAAGCTTGGAAGGGCTCAAGGACCCAGTTGCCGTCCTACGCCGATTAGGTCGAACTCTAAAGTTAAGCTAAGGAATAGACCAATTGAGACCCAAACCAATTTAAAAGTTGCAATAGTAGACCTACATGCTCTCTTGAGCACCCTGGAGAAATTGGGAAATTTTTAGAGGCCCAAAGGATCTAATTGCACTCTTAATTCAAAATTAGGTCAAAAGATAAATTTGAACTAAAACCCAGCTAAAAACATACCCAAATCAGTTCAAATCCTTACAGCAGATCCCTAATAATATTCTGAAGGCACTGTAAAAATTTCAAGCTATTCTGAGTTAGTTTGGTACATAAAATGACAAAGGGAGTAGAGCTGCTATTTAAGAAATTAAAAAGGAAAAACAAAAACCCTAAACTGGCGTCGGGCCGACCCTACTGGGCCGCCCCCGAGCCGGCCCACTCCATCCCGCCGTAGCTTCCCTCACCCCGCCTGCCACTGGGCCCCGCATGGCAGCCTCCTCCTCTCACCTCTCCAGCCCGGGGCCCCACGCGTCAGCACACACCTTCCACGTCGCCGGCGCCCACAGGCCACGGTGGGCGGTGCCCCGACCGGCGCCGTCCCGACAAGCGCCCCGCCGCCCTATTTAATGCCCGCTCGGACAGCCCGTGCTCCCCGCATCGCCCCCAAGAACCCTAGATCTACCCCCAGCTCCCGAGCTCCCCGCGCCTCTGGCTTCTTCTTCATCGCCGGTTCCCGAGCTCCGGCGAGGAATTCTTCACTCCCCCGGTGAACCTCCGACCTCCCAGTGTTGCTCCCGAGTAGCTCCCCGTCCTTCCTCACACTTCTTCTCCCTCGGTTCTACAGATTGAGCACCCAAGCTTCCCCTCCACCGCTTTCTTCCCCAACTCCGACCATCAACCGCGGTGAGCAATCCCAGAGCTTCCGGTGAGCCCCCATTTCCGTTTTCTTGCTCCCGGGGACCTTCTCCATCTCCCTAACTCTCCCCTCCTCTTCGTTTCATAGAACGGTGCCCGAAGCTCCCCGGCGACTGCGCCCCGACCTCACCGCCGCTCTCCTCCATCGCCGGCCGCGCTCCGACTGCCTCAGCTCCCCCTCGACCACGCATTGGATCCGAGGTGAGCCGTTGCTCCTTGTGCCATTCTCCACCGGCCTCGCCGTCCCCTGTAGCTCCTTTCCGGTGAGCCTCCGGCCACCGCACCGCCGTCCGAGCCCCCTTTGGTGAACCAGAGAGAGAGAGAAACGAGTGAGAGAGAGTGAGGGGAGGTGGCCCATGTGGCACTTCCTGGTTGGCCCCGGAGCACAGTCAGCAGGCTGACTGGACTCCACGGTCCAGTCAGCGCTGACCTGTGGGTCCCGCTGGTCAGTTAGCTGTGTTAAGGGGTTAGAGTTGGCGGTAGTCCCTCCCGGGTAGACTTAGCAAGGCAGTGCTGAAGCGCAGTGAAAGAGAGGGGAATCTTCGGGTGGCTTTAGCAATTAGATTTTCGTACTGTTAGGGTTAGAGTTGGATTGTTTTTCTGATAAAATTCAACGGCGATATCTTTTGATCCGTAACTCAGAATTGAGCAAACTTGGACTTTCTGGAATCCTCGTGAAAAGCTCT